>OU342742.1:105887997-105905600 GCA_910589775.1 Avena eriantha
AGTCTATGACCTGATCTATTCTTGGCAGCGGAAATGGGTCTTTTGGACACGCCTTGTTCAGGTTCGTGTAATCGATACACATACGCCAAACCACTACCACGTTTGGGTCATCCTTCTTCTTTTCCACCAGCACCGGATTAGACAGCCAATCCGGTTAAAGAACCTCCATGATAAATCCTGCAGCTAGCAACCGAGCTATCTCATTTCCAATGACTTTCCTCCTATCTTCGGCGAAGCGGCAGAGAGGTTGCTTCACCGGCTTGGCTTCGGGTCTCACATTCAAAGAGTGCTCGGCCAACTCCCTCGGAACACCTTGCAAGTCCTGTGTGGACCAAGCAAAAATGTCCCGATTCTCACGGAGGAAGCTGACGAGCACGCTTTCCTATTTATCACTTAGCCCGGGCACCAATTATTACGGTGCGCTCTAGGAACATGTCATCAACGGGAACCTTCTTGGTATCTTTCGTGGCCTGGAAAGAGACAGTTCCATGCGGGTTACTCAGCGCCAGCATATACTGCTGCGCGAACAGAGCCAATGCCGCCACCTCTTGAATTTTTCTTTTTTCCTGCGCGATCACAAGTGACTCGGCTAAGTTTGATCCGGCCGACGCACATTCCATGGAACGTCGGAAGTCCCCAGCAATGGTAATCACTCCGTTTGGTCCGGGCAATTTCATCTTCAAGTAGCTGATATGACAACTTGCCATGAACTTGTTCAGCGCTGGCCTTCTGAGCAACGCATGATACGCGCTTTCTAAGTTCACCACTTCGAACTCCAGATTTTCAGTTTGGCAATTATCCCTCGTGCCGAACAAGACGTCAAGCCGGACCTTGCCTATGGGCTTGCAAGAAATGTCGGGCACAATGCCATGGAAAGTTGTCCTCGTGGCCTGGAGCATGTTCTCCGAGATACCCAACTTGCGCATTGTGTCCGCATACATGATATTTATGCTACTGCCGTTGTCGATCAGTACCTTTGAGAACCTTACGTTAATGCTAGGTCCAATGAATGTAGGATCCAACACCAATGCATACGAACCAGGGCTCGGCATGAGCTTGGGATGATCCCTAATGCTCCAGGTGATTTCTTGATCGGACCAAGGCATGTACCTCATCACTGCAGGCATTACTGCATCCACCTCCATATGCCTACGCTGGAAGCTTTTCTATCAGTTTCTTCTGTGGTGAATACACAGTAGCTCTGGTGATGCTCCCTGTACTCGTTTCTCCCCTCATTTCCGGGGTGCCTCTGATCCGGCTGATGCTAATTTTCTACCTGATGCACTGCATCCCTTCTTTCATTGTTATCATATCTCGGCGGAGGGGGAGGCAACATTAGCTGTTGCGTGTTCGCTCGGGAGAGCAATTGCTGCCGGGGTAACTCCTGCCGAGGCTGATCATTCCGGGGTGCCTGAGCATTCCCCGAACCACCTTGCTCGATCTTGCGCATCCACTCGCATTGCCTCGTCGTATGACCCGCTGGGTTGTTCGGATTTGGCGTGTGAAACTTACTCGGCTGGTCCAACATCGACTCGTAAGTATACCTCAGACGATCTTTCCTTTCTTGCCACTGCTTCTTTTGTTCCGGTGTCCAAGTTTTCTTCCCATCGTTCCTTGGAGTCCATTGACCTCTAGTTTTCTGGCGCTGGCTACCCCCTGCTCTGGGTTGATCCTGATTCACAGCTGCAACTTGGTGCGAACCGTACCGGTGGTCCGGTCTATCATCTCTCCTTTTTCCTTTGTAATCATTCCTCCGGGATGATCCGGATCCATCCCTCTGATAGTACTCATCGCTTGACTCGTTTGACGCGAGCCTTGGTTGGGTCGGGTCACCCAACGCATACGAATCTGCAATCCGGATCATTTCTGCCAACGTAGCTGGCATTTTCCGTTGCAACTTCATCCACAGCTCGCTTCCATATCTGCACCCCTGTGCAAACCATGCTATCGCCTGTGATTCTATCACGCCCTCACATGAGTTTCTCACGGTACACACCGGGTCAAGAACTCCTGGTCTGTCTCATTGGGTCTTTGCATGCACATAGCTAGGGTCTGTGGCTTATTTGGCCTTTGATACGTACTCAAAAATTGCTGATGAACATCTCCTCGAAATCTATCCAGCAGTGATGCTTCCTGGTGGCAAATTGTTCAACCACACCCTTGTCGGGCCTTCCAACATCTGGGGTACATACCGTACAGCCCATCTCAGGTTGCCTGTGGCAGGTTTTTATAGCCGTAGCATAGTTTATCAGCCAATCCTCTGGCTTGGTACTACCGTCATAGGTCTTGGTGCCCCTGGGCAGCTGAAAGTTCGGCACTGGTGGCTCTTTCATGATCCGGGGTCCAAAACACGCTGGACCCGGTGGACCTTGACATTCAATCTGTTCCGACATATACAGTCGAGCCAGAGTTTCAACCTTGCATTGTCTGGCATCAAATCCCTACTTCCAATCTCGACCCTATCACATGATAGTGCGGTCTTGGATATCCCGCATTTGCCATCTCCGAATCACCGTCGTTGTACCGGTTTTGCTCTTGCGGCGCACCTTTCTGTTGCACACCTCGGTCGGCACTGTGCTCTTGCCTTGGTATGTTCCGCTGCTGCGGTTGTCTTGCTCCAGCTGAGTTTTGCTGCCCGGCATTGCCGTTGACAATGTTCCCTTGACCGGCATTGCCTTGGTCGCGGTTACCTCGGCCAGCTTTGCCTCGGCTCACACTCTGTCGATCATCATTTTTGTGTGCTTCTTTTCTTTCCCTGCCCGTGTCGGGTCATATGGGACAATCTATTTGTTCCGTCTGGCCGAGGTTACCACCTCCTCTCTCCTTGGACCGCTATGAGGGGACGATGCGGCTCCAGCGGATTTTTCCGGGTTACCCACCGCCGAATGGATGATCTTGGAGGCTCCAGCTCTTTCCGGGTTTGCCCTGAGTAGTTCCTCGTTTTGCCCATTTGCAATCCGAACCAGCTCGTTTACCCGATCTTGCTGCCTTTGCCGGGCTTCCCCCGTCAGTCCCTCTAACTCGGACGCAGCTGCATCCACTTCTCTGAGGTTCTTGGCCGGGGTACTATACCTCGGCAGCCCCACGGACAAACAGTTTTCTGATTCCTCGATTCCAGCATCACCTTCTCTGTTCATCTCGCTCATGAGATTTCTCCCTTTGACTTTTACATATCAACCTTGTTCGCCTTAGCGTACTCATGCAGCGTCATGTTCAACGACTGCTGGGCTGCGACTATTTTCTTTGCGCCCTCTAGTATTTTCTGCCTAGTTTCTTCCAGCTCGGCCTGTGCACGAGACGGATCTACCGCTGCTACTACAGGGTTTGCTAAGCTATCCATTGCCTCTCTCAACACGTTTTCCAGCCTCTCTAGCGGAGGACCTCTACCTTTCCTTGGTGCTTTGGGCGTTACCTCCGGATCTGGCGCCGGATCTTTGCTCGCACCTGCACCTGGCGCTGTCATCATTACCTCTGCATGGTCCGGGGAACGAGCGATACGCTCCCTGCGAGCCACAGTGAGGGGCGGTTCGCCTGCTTCGACGACGTGGCGCGGATGAACGCAAGACACGTCCACCGCAACGTAGACCTTGTGCGCGCCGAGCTTGACGAAGATGCCGTTGCGCGGGAGAGGGCGCGTGCCGAAGCAGCCTGCGTTGTAGCTGACGAAGTCCCGCGCTCCAAAGCGCTGAACGAGCCCGGAGACGATGCGCTCGCCGGTGGCGATGAGGTTTCCCGTCCGGATTTTGACCCCTGCTAGCGCCACTAGCCCCACGGTGGGCGCCAACTGTCGTGGTGGTGTCACAGCAGATGCCATGTATAGGCTAAAGGTGGGGACTAATTCTCGCTAGGGGAATCCAGGGAAGGATAGTGAAGTGATTCTCCACACAAGAGTTTGTATTGATTTACTTCCAAGATTACAAGTGCTCCTAGAGCTGTATTGGCGAGAGGAGGAAGAAGGAGCTCTCGTACTCTCACCCACAGATCACACCTGAAACCCAAGCCCAGAACAAATTCACAGAGAGATCAACCCCTTCTACAGAAGCCCTAGCCCCCCTTTTATAGGGGAGGCTCGGTTTCTGCCTAGGGCATACGTGGAGGCAATATGCCTCCTCCCAAAGTGGTAAGCCGACCGGGGTGCTTTTTCCCCTGCATCACACATGCTTTAGCTACGTGAGCCTCTGCGGCGCCCTCGTCAGCTGACACAGGCATCGTCACGCTTATCGGCCACGCCCCGGTGGTCCTGTCCTTGCTCGCTTCGCTCAGGCAGTGCGTACCGGGGCTCCTTTTGACCAACGAGATTCCTTCCTTCTCCTAGAAGCTTGCTATGACCCGGATGATGGTTCATCCGGCCGCACCCGTTCCGTTCCTGCATACAGGTAAAACATGCACGTTCGACTTACTACTTAACTCGGATGAGACCTAGTTAGGCGAACGCCCCTAGGTCCGGATTACCCCGTGATTCGGCCTGCCTTGAGGTGACCCGGCCAGCATCTGCTTTGGCCTTGCGGAACCTCGGCTAACTCGGCCTTTATATCCCGGCGTGATCCTACCCGGGGGTATCCCCCCAACAGCATGTGTGTTCTTCTCACGAACCACAACTAGAGTCTTTGGATGTGTGTTCTTCTCATGAACCACATCTAGAGTCATTTCATGTGTGTTCTTCTTACAAACCACATATGGGTACACTAGTGTCATTGCATGTGTGTTCTTCTCATGAACCATATCTAGAGTCATTGCATGTATGTTCTTCTCACAAACCACATAAGGATACACGAGTGTCATTGGATGTGAGTTCTTTTCATGAACCACACCCAGTCTCATTGGATGTGTGTTCTTCTAACAAACCACACATGGATCCACCAGTGTCATTGCATGTGTGTTCTTCTCATGAACCACACATGGATCCACCAAGTGTCATTGCATGTGTGTTCTTTCCACAAACCACATATGGATACACCAGTGTCATTGCATGTGTGTTATTTTAAGGAACCACACCCAGTGTCATTGCATGTTTGTTCCTCTCATAAACCACACATGGATCCACAAGTGTCATTGCATGTGTGTTCTTCTCATGAACCACAGCTAGAGTCATTGCATGTCTGTTTTCTCACAAACCACATAAGGATACACTAGTGTCATTGCATGTGTGTTCTTCTCATGAACCACACCCAATGTCATTGCATGTGTGTTCCTCTCACAAACCACACATGGATCCACCGGTGTCATTGGATGTGTGTTCTTATCATGAACCACATCTAGAGTCATTGCATGTGTGCTCTTCTCACAAACCACATAAGGATACACCAGTGTCATTGCATGTGTGTGCTTCTCGTGAACCACAACTAGAGTCATTGCATGTATGTTCTTCTCACAAACCACATAAGGATACACCAGTGTCATTGCATGTGTATTCTTCTGATGAACCACACCTAGTGTTAGTGCATGTGTGTTCCTCTAACAATGTACATATGGATCCACCAGTGTCATTGGATGTGTGTTCTTCTCATGAACCACATCTAGAGTCGTTGCATGTGTGTCTATCTCACAAACCACATATGGATACACCAGTGTCATTGCATGTGTGTTCTTCTCATGCACCACAGCTAGAGTCATTACATGTCTGTTCTTCTCACAAACCACATAAGGATCCACCAGTGTCATTGGATGTGTATTCTTCTCACAAACCACACATGGATCCACCAGTGTCATTGCATGTCTGCTCTTTTCATTAACCACAGTTAGAGTCATTGCATGTGTTCTTTTCAAAAACAACATATCACCAGTTTCATTGGATGTGTGTTCCTCTCATAAACCACACATGGATCCACCAGTGTCGTTGCATGTCTGCTCTTTTCATTAACCATAGTTAGAGTCATTGCATGTCTGCTCTTTTCAATAACCACAGCTAGAGTAATTGCATGTCTGTTCTTCTCACAAACCACATAAGGATCTACCAGTGTCATTGGATGTGTGTTCTTCTCACAAACCACACATGGATCCACCAGTGTCATTGCATGTGTGTTCTTTCCACAAACCACATATGGATACACCAGTGTCATTGCATGTGTGTTATTTTAAGGAACCACACCCAGTGTCATTGCATGTTTGTTCCTCTCATAAACCACACATGGATCCACAAGTGTCATTGCATGTGTGTTCTTCTCATGAACCACAGCTAGAGTCATTGCATGTCTGTTTTCTCACAAACCACATAAGGATACACTAGTGTCATTGCATGTGTGTTCTTCTCATGAACCACACCCAATGTCATTCCATGTGTGTTCCTCTCACAAACCACACATGGATCCACCGGTGTCATTGGATGTGTGTTCTTATCATGAACCACATCTAGAGTCATTGCATGTGTGCTCTTCTCACAAACCACATAAGGATACACAAGTGTCATTGCATGTGTGTGCTTCTCGTGAACCACAACTAGATTCATTGCATGTATGTTCTTCTCACAAACCACATAAGGATACACCAGTGTCATTGCATGTGTATTCTTCTGATGAACCACACCTAGTGTTAGTGCAGGTGTGTTCCTCTAACAATGTACATATGGATCCACCAGTGTCATTGGATGTGTGTTCTTCTCATGAACCACATCTAGAGTCGTTGCATGTGTGTTTATCTCACAAACCACATAAGGATACACCAGTGTCATTGCATGTGTGTTCTTCTCATGCACCACAGCTAGAGTCATTACATGTCTGTTCTTCTCACATACCACATAAGGATCCACCAGTGTCATTGGATGTGTATTCTTCTCACAAACCACACATGGATCCACCAGTGTCATTGCATCTCTGCTCTTTTCATTAACCACAGTTAGAGTCATTGCATGTGTTCTTTTCAAAAACAACATATCACCAGTTTCATTGGATGTGTGTTCCTCTCATAAACCACACATGGATCCACTAGTGTCGTTGCATGTCTGCTCTTTTCATTAACCACAGTTAGAGTCATTGCATGTCTGCTCTTTTCAATAACCACAGCTAGAGTAATTGCATGTCTGTTCTTCTCACAAACCACATAAGGATCTACCAGTGTCATTGGATGTGTGTTCTTCTCACAAACCACACATGGATCCACCAATGTCATTGTATGTGTGTTCTTCTCATGAACCACATCTAGAGTCATTGCATGTCTGTTCTTGTCACAAACCACATAAGGATACACTAGTGCCATTGGATGTGTGTTCTTTTCATGAACCACACCCAGTGTCATTGGATGTGTGTTCTTCTCACAAACCACACATTGATCCACCGGTTTCACTGCATGTGTGTTCTTCTCATGAACCACAGTTAGAGTCATTGCATGTGTGTTCTTCTCATGAACCACAAGTAGAGTCATTGGATGTGTGTTCTTCTCATGAACCACATCTAGAGTCATTTCATGTGTGTTCTTCTTATAAACCATAGAAGGATACACCAGTGTCATTGCATGTGTGTTCTTCTGATGAACCACATCTAGAGTCATTGCATGTATGTTCTTCTCACAAACCACATAAGGATCCACCAGTGTCATTGGATGTGTGTTCTTTTCATGAACCACACCCAGTGTCATTGGATGTGTATTCTTCTAACAAACCACACATGGATCCACAAGTGTCATTGCATGTGTGTTCTTCTCATGAACCACAGCTAGAGTCATTGCATGTCTGTTTTCTCACAAACCACATAAGGATACACTAGTGTCATTGCATGTGTGTTCTTCTCATGAACCACACCCAATGTCATTGCATGTGTGTTCCTCTCACAAACCACACATGGATCCACCGGTGTCATTGGATGTGTGTTCTTATCATGAACCACATCTAGAGTCATTGCATGTGTGCTCTTCTCACAAACCACATAAGGATACACCAGTGTCATTGCATGTGTGTGCTTCTCGTGAACCACAACTAGAGTCATTGCATGTATGTTCTTCTCACAAACCACATAAGGATACACCAGTGTCATTGCATGTGTATTCTAATCATGAACCACACCTAGTGTTATTGCATGTGTGTTCCTCTAACAATGTACATATGGATCCACTAGTGTCATTGGATGTGTGTTCTTCTCATGAACCACATCTAGAGTCGTTGCATGTGTGTTTATCTCACAAACCACATAAGGATACACCAGTGTCATTGCATGTGTGTTCTTCTCATGCACCACAGCTAGAGTCATTACATGTCTATTCTTCTCACAAACCACATAAGGATCCACCAGTGTCATTGGATGTGTATTCTTCTCACAAACCACACATGGATCCACCAGTGTCATTGCATGTCTGCTCTTTTCATTAACCATAGTTAGAGTCATTGCATGTGTTCTTTTCAAAAACAACATATCACCAGTTTCATTGGATGTGTGTTCCTCTCATAAACCACACATGGATCCACCAGTGTCGGTGCATGTCTGCTCTTTTCATTAACCACAGTTAGAGTCATTGCATGTCTGCTCTTTTCTATAACCATAGCTAGAGTAATTGCATGTCTGTACTTCTCACAAACCACATAAGGATCTACCAGTGTCATTGGATGTGTGTTCTTCTCACAAACCACACATGGATCCACCAATGTCATTGTATGTGTGTTCTTCTCATGAACCACATCTAGAGTCATTGCATGTCTTTTCTTCTCACAAACCACATAAGGATACACTAGTGCCATTGGATGTGTGTTCTTTTCATGAACCACACCCAGTGTCATTGGATGTGTGTTCTTCTCACAAACCACACATTGATCCACCGGTTTCACTGCATGTGTGTTCTTCTCATGAACCACAGTTAGAGTTATTGCATGTGTGTTCTTCTCATGAAGCACAACTAGAGTCATTGGATGTGTGTTCTTCTCATGAACCACATCTAGAGTCATTTCATGTGTGTTCTTCTTATAAACCACAGAAGGATACACCAGTGTCATTGCATGTGTGTTCTTCTGATGAACCACATCTAGAATCATTGCATTTATGTTCTTCTCACAAACCACATAGGATCCACCAGTGTCATTGGATGTGTGTTCTTTTGATGAACCACACCCAGTGTCATTGGATGTGTATTCTTCTAACAAACCACACATGGATCCACTAGTGTCATTGCATGTGTGTTCTTCTCATGAACGACACATCGATCCACCAAGTGTCATTGCATCTGTGTTCTTTCCACAAACCACATATAGATCCACCAGTGTCACTACATGTGTGTTATTTTCATGAACCACACCTAGTGTCATGGCATGTATGTTCCTCTCATAAACCACACATGGATCTACCAGTGTCATTGCACGTGTGTTCTTCTCATGAACCACAGCTAGAGTCATTGCATGTCTGTTATTCTCACAAACCACATAAGGATACACTAATGTCATTGCATGTGTGTTCTTCTCATGAAACACACCCAGTGTCATTCCATGCGTGTTCCTCTCACGGTGTACACATGGATCCACTAGTGTCATTGGATGTGTGTTCTTCTCATGAAACACATCTAGAGTCATTGCATGTGTGTTCTTCTCACAAACCACATAAGGATACACCAGTGTCATTGCCTGTGTGTTCTTCTCATGAACCACAGCTAGAGTCATTGCATGTCTGTTCTTCTCACAAACCACATAAGGATCCACCAGTGTCATTGGATGTGTGTTCTTCTCACGAACCACACATGGATCCACCAGTGTCATTGCATGTCTTCTCTTTTCATGAACCACAGGTAGAGTCATTGCATGTCTGTTCTTTTCACAAACCACATATCACTAGTGTCATTGCATGTGTATTCTTCTCATGAACCACACGAGGATCCACCTAGTGTGATTTCATGTCTGTTCTTTTCACAAACCACATATCACCAGTGTCATTGCATGTGTGTTCTTTTCGTGAACCACACCCAGAGTCATTCATTTGTGTTCCTATCATAAACCACACATGGATACACCACTGTCATTGCATGTCTGCTCTTTTCATTAACCACGGCTAGGGTCATTGAATGTATGTTCTTTTCACAAACCACATATCACTAGTGTCATTGCATGTGTGTTCTTCTCACAAACAACATAAGGATCCACCAGTGTCATTGGATGTGTGTTCTTCTAACAAACCACACATGGATCCACCAGTGTCATTGCATGTGTGTTCTTCTCATGAACCACACATGGATCCACCAAGTATCGTTGCATATGTGTTCTTTCCACAAACCACATATGGATCCACCAGTGTCATTGCATGTGTGTTATTTTCATGAACTACACCCATTGTCATTGCATGTCTGTTCCTCTCATAAACCACACATGGATCCACCAGTGTCATTGCATGTGTGTTCTTCTCATGAACTACAGCTAGAGTCGTTGCATGTTTGTTCTTCTCATAAACCACATAAGGATACACTAGTGTCATTGCATGTGTGTTCTTCTCATGAACCACACCCAGTGTCATTGTTTGTGTCTTCCTCTCACATTGTACACATGGATCCACCAGTGTCATTGGATGTGTGTTCTTATCATGAACCACATCTAGAGTCATTGCATGTGTGTTCTTCTCACAAACCACATAATGATACACTAGTGTCATAGCAGGTGTGTTCTTCTCATGAACCACAACTAGAGTCATTGCATGTCTAATCTTCTCACAAACCACATAAGGATCCACTAGTGTCATTGGATGTGAGTTCTTCTCACAAACAACACATGGATCCACTAGTGTCATTGCATGTCTTCTCTTTTCATTAACCATAGTGAGACTCATTGCATGTCTGTTCTTTTCAGAAACCACATATCACCAGTGTCATTGCATGTGTGTTCTTCTCATGAACCACACCTGGATCCACCCGTGTCATTGAATGTCTATTCTTTTCAGAAACCACATATGGATCCACTAGTGTCATTGCATGTGTGTTCTTTTCACAAACCGCATATCACCAGTGTCATTGCATGTGTGTTCCGCTCGTGAACCACACATGGATACATCAGTGTCATTGCATGTCTGCTCTTTTCATTAACTACTGTTAGAGTCATTGCATGTGTGTTCTTTTCACAAACCACATATCACCAGTGTCATTGCATTTGTGTTCTTCTCACAAACCACATAAGGATCCACTACTGTCATTGGATGTATGTTCTTTTTATGAACCACACCCGGCGTCATTGTATGTCTGTTCCTCTCACAAATCACACATGGATCCACCAGTATCATTGCATTTCTGGTCTTTTCATGAACCACAGCCAGTGACATTACATGTGTGTTTTCTCACAAACCACACATGGATCCACCAGTGTCATTGTATGTTTGCTCTTTTCATTAACCACAGTTAGAGTCATTGCATGTCTGTTCTTTTCACAAACCAGATATCACAAGTGTCATTGCATGGCTGTTCCTCTCACAAACTACACATGGATCCACCAGTATAATTGCATGTCTGTTCTTTTCATGAACCACAACCAATATCATTGCATGTGTGTTCTTCTCACAAACCACACATGGATCCACCAGTGTCATTGCATGTGTGCTCTTTTTACAAACCACATAAGGATACACCAGTGTCATTGCATGTGTATTCTTCTCATGAACCACATCTAGAGTCATTGCATGTGTGTTCATCTAACAAACCACATAAGAATCGACCGGTGTCATTGGATGTGTGTTCTTCTCACGAACCACACATGGATCCACCAGTGTCATTGCATGTCTTCTCTTTTCATGAACCACAGGTAGAGTCATTGCATGTCTGTTCTTTTCACAAACCACATATCACTAGTGTCATTGCATGTGTATTCTTCTCATGAACCACACGAGGATCCACCTAGTGTGATTTCATGTCTGTTCTTTTCACAAACCACATATCACCAGTGTCATTGCATGTGTGTTCTTTTCGTGAACCACACCCAGAGTCATTCATTTGTGTTCCTATCATAAACCACACATGGATACACCACTGTCATTGCATGTCTGCTCTTTTCATTAACCACGGCTAGGGTCATTGAATGTATGTTCTTTTCACAAACCACATATCACTAGTGTCATTGCATGTGTGTTCTTCTCACAAACAACATAAGGATCCACCAGTGTCATTGGATGTGTGTTCTTCTAACAAACCACACATGGATCCACCAGTGTCATTGCATGTGTGTTCTTCTCATGAACCACACATGGATCCACCAAGTATCGTTGCATATGTGTTCTTTCCACAAACCACATATGGATCCACCAGTGTCATTGCATGTGTGTTATTTTCATGAACTACACCCATTGTCATTGCATGTCTGTTCCTCTCATAAACCACACATGGATCCACCAGTGTCATTGCATGTGTGTTCTTCTCATGAACTACAGCTAGAGTCGTTGCATGTTTGTTCTTCTCATAAACCACATAAGGATACACTAGTGTCATTGCATGTGTGTTCTTCTCATGAACCACACCCAGTGTCATTGTTTGTGTCTTCCTCTCACATTGTACACATGGATCCACCAGTGTCATTGGATGTGTGTTCTTATCATGAACCACATCTAGAGTCATTGCATGTGTGTTCTTCTCACAAACCACATAAGGATACACTAGTGTCATAGCAGGTGTGTTCTTCTCATGAACCACAACTAGAGTCATTGCATGTCTAATCTTCTCACAAACCACATAAGGATCCACTAGTGTCATTGGATGTGAGTTCTTCTCACAAACAACACATGGATCCACTAGTGTCATTGCATGTCTTCTCTTTTCATTAACCATAGTGAGACTCATTGCATGTCTGTTCTTTTCAGAAACCACATATCACCAGTGTCATTGCATGTGTGTTCTTCTCATGAACCACACCTGGATCCACCCGTGTCATTGAATGTCTATTCTTTTCAGAAACCACATATGGATCCACTAGTGTCATTGCATGTGTGTTCTTTTCACAAACCGCATATCACCAGTGTCATTGCATGTGTGTTCCGCTCGTGAACCACACATGGATACATCAGTGTCATTGCATGTCTGCTCTTTTCATTAACTACTGTTAGAGTCATTGCATGTGTGTTCTTTTCACAAACCACATATCACCAGTGTCATTGCATTTGTGTTCTTCTCACAAACCACATAAGGATCCACTACTGTCATTGGATGTATGTTCTTTTTATGAACCACACCCGGCGTCATTGTATGTCTGTTCCTCTCACAAATCACACATGGATCCACCAGTATCATTGCATTTCTGGTCTTTTCATGAACCACAGCCAGTGACATTACATGTGTGTTTTCTCACAAACCACACATGGATCCACCAGTGTCATTGTATGTTTGCTCTTTTCATTAACCACAGTTAGAGTCATTGCATGTCTGTTCTTTTCACAAACCAGATATCACAAGTGTCATTGCATGGCTGTTCCTCTCACAAACTACACATGGATCCACCAGTGTCATTGCATGTGTGCTCTTTTTACAAACCACATAACGATACACCAGTGTCATTGCATGTGTATTCTTCTCATGAACCACATCTAGAGTCATTGCATGTGTGTTCATCTAACAAACCACATAAGAATCGACCGGTGTCATTGGATGTGACACCCAGTGTCATTGGATGTGTGTTTTTATCACAAACCACACATGGATCCACCAGTGTCATTGCATGTGTGTTCTTCTCATGAGCCACACATGGATCCACCAAGTGTCGTTGCATGTGTGTTCTTTCCACAAACCACATATGGATCCACCAGTGTCATTGCATGTGTGTTATTTTCATGAACTACACCCATTGTCATTGCATGTCTGTTCCTCTCATAAACTACACATGGATCCACCAGTGTCATTGCATGTGTGTTCTTCTCATGAACCACAACTAGAGTCATTGCATGTCTGTTTTTCTCACAAACCACATAAGGATACACCAGTGTCATTGCATGTGTATTCTTCTCATGAACCACACCAAGTGTTATTGCATCTGTGTTCCTCTCACAGTGTACACATGGATCCACCAGTGTCATTGGATGTGTGTTCCTCTCATAGTGTACACATGGATCCACCAGTGTCATTGGATGTGTGTTCCTGTCATAAACCACACATGGATCCACCGGTGTCATTGCATGTCTGCTCTTTTCATTAACCATAGCTAGAGTCATTGCATGTGTGTTCTTTTCACAAAACACACATGGATCCACCAGTGTCATTGCATGTCTCCTGTTTTCATTAACAACAGTTAGAGTCATTGCATGTCTACTCTTTTCATTAACCACAGCTAGAGTAATTGCATGTCTGTTCTTTTCAAAAACCACATAAGGATCTACTAGTGTCATTGGATGTGTGTTCTTCTCACAAACCACAGATGGATCCAACAATGTCATTGTACGTGTGTTCTTCTCATGAACCACATCTAGAGTCATCGCATGTCTGTTCTTCTCACAAACCACATAAGGATACACCAGTGCCATTGGATGTGTGTTCTTTTCATGAACCACACCTAGTGTCATTGGATGTGTGTTCTTCTCACAAACCACACATTGATCCACCGGTGTCACCGCATGTGTGTCCTTCTCATGAACCACAGTTAGAGTCATTGCATGTGTGTTCTTCTCATGAACCACAACTAGAGTCATTGGATGTGTGTTCTTCTCATGAACAACAACTAGAGTCATTTCATGTGTGTTCTTCTTACAAACCATAGAAGGATACACCATTGTCATTGCATGTGTGTTCTTCTCATGAACCACATCTAGAGTCATTGCATGTATGTTCTTCTCACAAACCACATAAGGATCCATCAGTGTCAGTGGATGTGTGTTCTTTTCATGAACCACACCTAGTGTCATTGGATGTGTATTCTTCTAAGAAACCACACATGGTCCACCAGTGTCATTGCATGTGTGTTCTTCTCATGAACGACACATGGATCAACCAAGTGTCATTGCATGTGTGTTCTTTCCACAAACCACATATGGATCCACTAGTGTCACTGCATGTGTGTTATTTTCATGAACCACACCCAGTGTCATTGCATGTCTGTTCCTCTCATAAACCACACATGGATCTACCAGTGTCATTGCATGTGTGTTCTTCTCATGAACCACAGCTAGAGTCATTGCATGTCTGTTCTTCGCACAAACCACATAAGGATACACTAGTGTCATTGCATGTGTGTTCATCTCACAGTGTACACATGGATCCACCAGTGTCATTGGATGTGTGTTCTTCTCATGAAACACATCTAGAGTCATTGCATGTGTGTTCTTCTCACAAACCACATAAGCATACACCAGTGTCATTGCCTGTGTGTTCTTCTCATGAACCACATCTAGAGTCATTGCATGTCTGTTCTTCTCACAAGCCACATAAGGATCCACTAGTGTCCTTGGATGTGTGTTCTTCTCACAAACCACACATGGATCCACCCATGTCATTGCATGTCTTCTCTTTTCATTAACCAAAGTTAGAGTCATTGCATGTCTGTTCTTTTCACAAACCACATATCACTAGTGTCATTGCATGTGTATTCTTCTCATGAACCACACATGGATCCACCTAGTGTGATTGCATGTCTATTCTTTTCACAAACCACATATCACCAGTGTCATTGCATGTGTGTTCTTATCATGAACCAGACCTAGAGTCATCCATTTGTGTTCCTATCATAAACCACACATGGATACACCACTGTCATTGCATGTCTGCTCTTTTCATTAACCACAGTTAGAGTCATTGAATGCGCGTTCTTTTCACAAACAACAATCACCAGTATCATTTCATGTGTGTTCTTCTCAGAAACCACATAAGGATCCACCAGTGTCATTGGATGTGTGTTCTTTTCATGAACCACACCCAGTGTCATTGGATGTGTGTTCTTCTAACAAACCACACATGGATCCACCAGTGTCATTGCATGTGTGTTCTTCTCATGAACCACACATGGATCCACCAAGTGTCATTGCATGTGTGTTCTTTCCACAAACCACATATGGATCCACCAGTGTCATTGCATGTGTGTTATTTTCATGAACCACACCCAGTGTCATTGCATGTTTGTTCCTCTCATAAACCACACATGGATCAATGTCATTGCATGTGTGTTCTTCTCATGAACCACACCTAGAGTCATTGCATATTTGTTCTTCTCACAAACCACATAAGGATACACTAGTGTCATTGCATGTGTGTTCTTCTCATGAACCACACCCAGTGTCATTGCATGTGTGTTCCTCTCACATTGTACACATGGATCCACCAATGTCATTGGATGTGTGATCTTATCACATCTAGAGTCATTGCATGTGTGTTCTTCTCACAAACCACATAGGGATACACAAGTGTCATTGCATGTGTGTTCTTCTCATGAATCTCAACTAGAGTCATTGTATGTCTGGTCTTCTCACAAACCACATAAGGATCCACTAGTGTCATTGGATGTGAGTTCTTCTCACAAACAACACATGGATCCACTAGTGTCATTGCATGTCTTCTCTTTTCATTAACCATAGTTAGACTCATTGCATGTCTGTTCTTTTCACAAACCACATATCAGCATTGTCATTGCATGTGTGTTCTTCTCATGAACCACACCTAGATCCACCAGTGTCATTGCATGTCTGTTCTTTTCAGAAACCACATATGGATCCACCAGTGTCATTGCATGTGTGTTCTTTTCACAAACCACATATCACAAGTGTCATTGCATGTGTGTTCCTCTCATGAACCACACATGGATACACCAGTGTCATTGCATCTCTGCTCTTTTCATTTACCACAGCTAGAGTAATTGCATGTCTGTTCTTCTCACAAACTACATAAGGATCTACTGGAGTCATTGCATGTCTGTTATTTTCACAAACCACATAAGGAT
Organism: Avena eriantha; assembly: GCA_910589775.1. NCBI lineage: Eukaryota > Viridiplantae > Streptophyta > Magnoliopsida > Poales > Poaceae > Avena > Avena eriantha. The sequence goes on from OU342742.1 coordinate 105,904,784, forward strand.
CCACCAGTGTCATTGCATGTGTGTTATTTTCATGAACCACACCCAGTGTCATTGCATGTCTGTTCCTCTCATAAACCACAGATGGATCCACCAGTGTCATTGCATGTGTGTTCTTCTCATGAACCACAGCTAGAGTCATTGCATGTTTGTTCTTCTCACAAACCATATAAGGATACACTAGTGTCATTGCATGTGTGTTCTTCTCATGAATCACAGCTAGAGTAATTGCATGTCTGTTCTTCTCACAAACCAGATAAGGATCCACCAGTGTTATTGGATGTGTGTTCTTCTCACAAACCACACATGGATCCACCAGTGTCATTGCATGTCTGTTTTTCTCACAAACCACATAAAGATACACCAGTGTCATTGGATGTGTGTTCTTCTCACAAATCACACATGGATCCACCAGTGTCATTGCATGTCTACTCTTTTCATTAACCACAGTTAGAGTCATTGCATGTTATCTTTTCACAAACCACATATCACCAGTGTCATTGGATGTCTGTTCCTCTCATAAACCTCACATGGATCCACCAGTGTCGTTGCATGTCTGCTCTTTTCATTAACCACAATTAGAGTCATTGTATGGCTGCTCTTTTCATTGACCACAGCTAGAGTAATTACATGTCTGTTCTTCTCACAAACCACATAAGGATCTACTAGTGTCATTGGATGTGTGTTCATCTCACAAACCACACATGGATCCACCAATGTCATTGTAAGTGCGTTCTTCTCATGAACCACATCTAGAGTCATTCCAGGTCTGTTCTTCTCACAAACCACATAAGGATACACAAGTGCCATTGGATTGTGT
>OU342742.1:105906600-105925445 GCA_910589775.1 Avena eriantha
AGAAGAATACACATGCAATGACACTAGGGATCCTTATGTGGTTTGTGAGAAAAAATAGACATGCAATGACTCTAGTTGTGGTTCATGAGAAGCACACACATGCAATGACACTGGTGTATCCTTATGTGGTTTGTGAGAAGAGCACACATGCAATGACTCTAGATGTGGTTCATGATAAGAACACACATCCAATGACACTGGTGGATCCATGTGTGGTTTGTGAGAGGAACACACATGCAATGACATGGGTGTGTTTCATGAGAAGAACACACATGCAATGACACTAGTGTATCCTTATGTGGTTGTGAGAAAACAGACATGCAATGACTCTAGCTGTGGTTCATGAGAAGAACACACATGCAATGACACTTGTGGATCCATGTGTGGTTTATGAGAGGAACAAACATGCAATGACACTGGGTGTGGTTCCTTAAAATAACACACATGCAATGACACTGGTGTATCCATATGTGGTTTGTGGAAAGAACACACATGCAATGACACTTGGTGGATCCATGTGTGGTTCATGAGAAGAACACACATGCAATGACACTGGTGGATCCATGTGTGGTTTGTTAGAAGAACACACATCCAATGACACTGGGTGTGGTTCATGAAAAGAACTCACATCCAATGACACTCGTGTATCCTTATGTGGTTTGTGAGAAGAACATACATGCAATGACTCTAGATATGGTTCATGAGAAGAACACACATGCAATGACACTAGTGTATCCATATGTGGTTTGTAAGAAGAACACACATGAAATGACTCTAGATGTGGTTCATGAGAAGAACACACATCCAAAGACTCTAGTTGTGGTTCATGAGAAGAATACACATGCTGTTGGGGGGATACCCCCGGGTAGGATCATGCCGGGGATATAAAGGTCGAGTTAGCCGAGGTTCGGCAAGGCCAAAGCAGATGCTGGCCGGGTCACCTCAAGGCAGGCCGAATTACGGGGTAATCCGGACCTGGGGGCGTTCGCCTAACTAGGTCTCATCCGACTTAAGCAGTAAGTCGAACGTGCATGTTTACCTGTATGCAGGAACGGGGTGCGGCCAGATGAACCATCATCCGGGTCACAGCAAGCTTCTAGGAGAAGGAAGGAATCTCGCTGGTCAAAAGGAGCCCCGGTACGCACTGCCTGAGCGAAGCGAGCAAGGACAGGACCACCGGGGCGTGGCCGACTAAGCGTGACGATGCCTGTGTCAGCTGACGAGGGCGCCGCAGAGGCTCACGTAGCTAAAGCATGTGTGATGCATGGGGAAAAAGCACCCCGGTCGGCTTACCACTTTGGGAGGAGGCATATTCTTAGGAATATGCCTCCACGTATGCCCTAGGTAGAAACCGAGCCTCCCCTATAAATGGGGGGCTAGGGCTTCTGTAGAAGGGGTTGATCTCTCTGTGAATCTGTTCTGGGCTTGGGTTTCAGGTGTGATCTGTGGGTGAGAGTACGAGAGCTCCTTCTTCCTCCTCTCTCCAATACAGCTCTAGGAGCACTTGTAATCTTGGAAGTAAATCAATACAAACTCTTGTGTGGAGAATCACTTCACTATCCGTCCCTGGATTCCCCTAGCGAGTATTAGTCTCCACCTTTAGCCTATACATGGCATATGCTGTGACACCACCACGACAGTTGGCGCCCACCGTGGGGCTAGTGGCGCTAGCAGGGGTCAAAATCCGGACGGGAAACCTCATCGCCACCGGCGAGCGCATCGTCTCCGGGCTCGTTCAGCGCTTTGGAGCGCGGGACTTCGTCAGCGACAACGCAGGCTGCTTCGGCACGCGCCCTCTCCCGCGCAACGGCATCTTCGTCAAGCTCGGCGCGCACAAGGTCTACGTTGCGGTGGACGTGTCTTGCGTTCATCCGCGCCACGTCGTCGAAGCAGGCGAACCGCCCCTCACTGTGGCTCGCAGGGAGCGTATCGCTCGTTCCCCGGACCATGCAGAGGTAATGATGACAACGCCAGGTGCAGGTGCGAGCAAAGATCCGGCGCCAGATCCGGAGGTAACGCCCAAAGCACCAAGGAAAGGTAGAGGTCCTCCGCTAGAGAGGCCGGAAAACGTGTTGAGAGAGGCAATGGATAGCTTGGCAAACCCTGTAGTAGCAGCGGTAGATCCGGCTCGTGCACAGGCCGAGCTGGAAGAAACTAGGCAGAAAATACTAGAGGGCGCAAAGAAAATAGCCGTGGCCCAGCAGTCGTTGAACATGACGCTGCATGAGTACGCTAAGGCGAACAAGGTTGATAATGTAAAAGTCAAAGGGAGAAATCTCATGAGCGAGATGAACAGAGAAGGTGATGCTGGAATCGAGGAATCAGAAAACTGTTTGTCCGTGGGGCTGCCGAGGTATAGTACCCCGGCCAAGAACCTCAGAGCAGCGGATGCAGCTGCGTCCGAGTTAGAGGGACTGACGGGTGAAGCCCGGCAAAGGCAGCAAGATCGGGTAAACGAGCTGGTTCGGATTGCAAATAGGCAAAACGAGGAACTACTCAGGGCAAACCCGGAAAGAGCTGGAGCCTCCAAGATCATCCATTCGGCGGTGGGTAACCCGGAAAAATCCGCTGGAGCCGCATCGTCCCCTCATGGCGGTCCAAGGAGAGAGGAGGTGGTAACCTCGGCCAGACGGAACAAACAGATTGTCCTGTATGACCCGACACGGGCAGGAAAGAAAAAGAAGCGCAAAAAAATGATGATCGACAGAGTGTGAGCCGAGGCAAAGCTGGCCGAGGTAACCGCGACCAAGGCAATGCCGGTCAAGGGAACATTGTCAACAGCAATGCCGGGCAGCAAAACTCAGCTGGAGCAAGACAACCGCAGCAGCGGAACATACCAAGGCAAGAGCACAGTGCCGACCGAGGTGTGCAACAGAAAGGTGCGCCGCAAGAGCAAAACCGGTACAACGACGGTGATTCGGAGATGGCAAATGCGGGATATCCAAGACCAGACTATCATGTGATAGGGTCGAGATTGGGAAGTAGGGATTTGATGCCAGACGATGCAAGGTTGAAACTGGATCGACTGTATATGTCGGAACAGATTGAATGTCAAGGTCCACCGGGTCCAGCGTGTTTTGGACCCCGGATCATGAAAGAGCCACCAGTATCGAACTTTCAGCTGCCCAGGGGCACCAAGACCTATGACGGTAGTACCAAGCCAGAGGATTGGCTGATAAACTACGCTACGGCTGTAAAAACTGCCACAGGCAACCTGAGATGGGCTGTACGGTATGTACCCCAGATGTTGGAAGGCCCGGCAAGGGTGTGGTTGAACAATTTGCCACCAGGAAGCATCAACTGCTGGATAGATTTCGAGGAGATGTTCATCAGCAATTTTTTGAGTACGTATCAAAGGCCAAATAAGCCACAGACCCTAGCTATGTGCATGCAAAGACCCAATGAGACAGACCGGGAGTTCTTGACCCGGTGGTGTACCGTGAGAAACTCATGTGAGGGCCTGATAGAATCACAGGCCATAGCATGGTTTGCACAGGGGTGCAGATATGGAAGCGAGCTGTGGATGAAGTTGCAACAGAAAATGCCAGCTACGTTGGCAGAAATGATCCGGATTGCAGATTCATATGTGTTGGGTGACCCGACCCAACCAAGGCTCGCGTCAAACGAGTCAAGCGATGAGTACTATCAGAGGGATGGATCCGGATCATCCCGGAGGAATGATTACAGAGGAAAAAGGAGAGATGATAGACCGGACCACCGGTACGGTTCGCACCAAGTTGCAGCTGTGAATCAGGATCAACCCAGAGCAGGGGGTAGCCAGCGCCAGAAAACTGGAGGTCAATGGACTCCAAGGAACGATGGGAAGAAAACTTGGACACCGGAACAAAAGAAGCAGTGGCAAGAAAGGAAAGATCATCCGAGGTATACTTACAAGTCGATGTTGGACCAGCCGAGTAAGTTTCACACGCCAAATCCGAACAACCCAGCGGGTCATACGACGAGGCAATGCGAGTGGATGCGCAAGATCGAGCAAGGTGGTTCGGGGAATGCTCAGGCACCCCGGAATGATCAGCCTCGGCAGGAGTTACCCCGGCAGCAATTGCTCTCCGGAGCGAACACGCAACAGCTAATGTTGCCTCCCCCTCCGCCGAGGTATGATAACAATGAAAGAAGGGATGCAGTGCATCATGTAGAAAATCAGCATCAACCGGATCAGAGGCACCCCGGAAATGAGGGGAGAAACGAGTACAGGGAGCATCACCAGAGCTACTGTGTATTCACCACAGAAGAAACTGATAGAAAAAGCTTGCAGCATAGGCATATGGAGGTGGATGCAGTAATGCCTGCAATGATGAGGTACATGCCTTGGTCCGATCAGGAAATCACCTGGAGCATTAGGGATCATCCCAAGCTCATGCCGAGCCCTGGTTCGTATGCATTGGTGTTGGATCCTACGTTCATTGGACCTAGCATTAACGTAAGGTTCTCAAAGGTACTGATCGACAACGGCAGTAGCATAAATATCATGTATGCGGACACAATGCGCAAGTTGGGTATCTCGAAGAACATGCTCCAGGCCACGAGGACAACTTTCCATGGCATTGTGCCCGGCATTTCTTGCGAGCCCATAGGCAAGGTCCGGGTTGACGTCTTGTTCGGCACGAGGGATAATTGCCGAACTGAAAATCTGGAGTTCGAAGTGGTGAACTTAGAAAGCGTGTATCATGCGTTGCTCAGAAGGCCAGCACTGAACAAGTTCATGGCAAGTTGTCATATCAGCTACTTGAAGATGAAATTGCCCAGACCAAACGGAGTGATTACCATTGCTGGGGACTTCCGACGTTCCATGGAATGTGCGTCGGCCGGATCAAACTTAGCCGAGTCACTTGTGATCGCGCAGGAAAAAAGAAAAATTCAAGAGGTGGCGGCATTGGCTCTGTTCGCGCAGCAGTATATGCTGGCGCTGAGTAACCCGCATGGAACTGTCTCTTTCCAGGCCACGAAAGATACCAAGAAGGTTCCCGTTGATAACATGTTCCTAGAGCGCACCGTAACAATTGGTGCCGGGCTAAGTGATAAATAGGAAAGTGTGCTCGTCAGCTTCCTCCGTGAGAATCGGGACATTTTTGCTTGGTCCACACAGGACTTGCAAGGTGTTCCGAGGGAGTTGGCCGAGCACTCTTTGAATGTGAGACCCGGAGCCAAGCCGGTGAAGCAACCTCTCTGCCGCTTCGCCGAAGATAGGAGGAAAGTCATTGGAAATGAGATAGCTCGGTTGCTAGCTGCAGGATTTATCATGGAGGTTCTTTACCCGGATTGGCTGTCTAATCCGGTGCTGGTGGAAAAGAAGAAGGATGACCCGAACGTGGCAGTGATTTGGCGTATGTGTATCAATTACACGAACCTGAACAAGGCGTGTCCAAAAGACCCATTTCCGCTGCCAAGAATAGAACAGGTCATAGACTCGACTGCTGGATGTGAAATGTTGTCATTCATTGATGCTTATTCTGGTTTCCACCAGATACCTCTGAATCTGGATGATCAAATAAAGACTGCGTTTATTACCCCGTATGGGGCTTATTGCTATCGCACCATGCCGTTTGGGTTACGTAATGCAGGGGCAACGTACCAGAGGTGTATGTAAAAATGTTTGCATGACCAAATAGGTCAAAATGTGCAGGTGTACGTGGATGATGTGGTTATCAAGACCAAGGAAAGAAAAACGCTCCTTGACGATATCAGGCAAACGTTTGCAAACCTAAGAAGGTTCCAGATGAAACTTAACCCGGAAAAATGCACTTTTGGTGTCCTGGCTGGAAAATTGCTCGGTTTTCTCATCTCCAGCCGAGGTATCGAGGTCAATCCAATAGAAATCCGGGCCATCGAATGAATGGAACTGCCGAAGTGTCTTAACGATGTCCAGAAGTTCACAGGTTTCCTGGCCTCGTTAAGTCGGTTTGTATGTCGGTTGGGAGAAAAGGCTTTGCCTCTTTACCAACTCATGAAAAAGTCGGATAAGTTCATTTGGACACCGCAGGCCGATGAATCCTTTGCCCACCTAAAGAAAATGTTAGCCACGGCACCAGTGCTAGCCTCACCACTATCAAAGGAGCCAATGTTACTCTATATAGCCGCAACCAACCGAGTTGTAAATTTAGTGATAGTGGTGGAGCGCGATGAGGAAGGTAAGTCGGTGCAAAGGCCGGTGTATTATTTGAGTGAAGTGTTGTCAACCTCAAAGCAGAACAACCCACATTATCAAAAAGTGGCATATGGCGTGTACACGGCCGCCAAGGAATTGAAGCACTACTTTGAGGAGCATCCCATCCGGGTCATATGTGAGGCCCCCATATCCGAGATAATGAGTAACAAGGATGCAAGCGGCAGAATTGCAAAATGGGCAATTGAGCTAGCACCATATGCGCCGCAGTATGACAGGAGAGAGGCCATCAAGTCTCAAGCTGTGGCGGACTTCTTCGTGGATTGGGCCGAGGTACAGTACGAACCACCACTTCCGGATCCGAACTATTGGCGAATGCACTTTGACGGATCAAAGACCAAAACCGGGCTAGGTGCCAGAGTTGTACTCACGTCGCCGAAGAAGGACCAGTTGAGATATGTGCTGTAGATCCACTTCACCGCATCAAACAATGTCACTGAGTATGAAGAACTTGTGCATGGGCTCAAGGTAGCAAAAGAAATTGGTATACGTCGGATCATATGCTTTGGCGTCTCGGATTTGGTGGTGCAGAAAGTGTCCGGAGTGTGGGACGCCCTTGATCCAAACATGGCACTATACAGATTTCATGTGCAGAAGATCTCTGGTTACTTTGAGGGATGCGAATTTCATCATGTACCCCGGGTGGAAAATGAGGTTGCCGACATGCTGTCGAAGCTCGGGTCAACCAGACAAGCAATTCTGCCGGGTGTAGCATTAGAGCTCCTCAGGAAACCATCCATCAGGCCATCCCTAGAATCCGTGTCAATCTACGTCCCGGAGGACGCAGAATCCGGAGTTGTGCCCATGGACGTGGACACAGGAAGTGGTGCGCAAAACCCGGGGACTACTTCGGCAAACCCGGGGACTGCTTCGCAAAACCCGGGGACTGCTCGGCATGGTCCGGTTGAAGTTATGCCGTTGGATCAGATGGAGATAGACGAGGACATGTTCCCCGTGCGGCCAATACCGGCTTGGGCACTGCCTATATTTCAATAGGATGGAACGTTACCCACTGAGGAGGTGCTGTCCAGGCAAACACAGAGGAGGGCAAAGGCGTACACGATCATCAATTCCGAGTTATACAAAAGAAGTGTGACCAATGTCCTCCAGCGGTGTGTTGACCCGGAAGAAGGGCTTGAAAACATCCGAGATACACATCAGGGGGAATGCGGGCATCACGCCTCATCCCGAGCCTTGGTAGCAAAAGCTTTCCGACACGGATTCTACTGGCCAAATGCCTTAGAGCAAGCAGAAGATCTGGTGAGAAAATGTAATGGTTGTCAGAGGTACGCTACCAAGACACATATGCCAATGTCGGAACTCAAGACCATCCCAATCACTTGGCCATTTGCCGTATGGTGCTTGGATATGGTTGGCCCGTTCAAACCAGTAAGGGGAAATATGACTCACATTCTGGTAATCGTGGACAAGTTTACGAAGTGGATTGAGGTAAAGCCTATAAGAAAATGTGATGGAGCTACGGCCGAAACGTTTCTCAAGGATATCATCTTGAGGTACGGTTATCCTCACAGTATCATAACTGACAATCGCACAAATTTTGCGAAAGGAGCGTTTGCTCGTTTCTGTCGGGATAAGAGGATCCGGCTGGACGTAGCCTCGGTAGCTCACCCCACATCGAACGGGCAAGTGGAAAGATCCAACGGATTAGTATTATCCGGGATAAAACCCCGGCTCATTGAGCCGCTGCAAAGATCAGCGGGGTGCTGGATAGAAGAACTACCAGCGGTACTATGGAGTTTAAGAACAACTCCGAATCGATCAACAGGCTATACGCCGTTCTTTCTGGTATATGGGGCAGAAGCTGTATTACCAGCCGACATAGAGCATGATTCGCCTAGGGTCACCCAATACACAGAAGCCGAAGTGCAAGAAGCCCGGCAAAATGATATTGATCTGCTGGAAGAAGCGAGAGAACTGGCACTGTCCAGATCCGCCATATATCAGCAAAATCTCCGACGCTATCATAGCCGAAAAGTGTGCCTCCGAGTCTTTCGGGAAGGTGATCTGGTGCTCCGGTTGGTACAACGTACTACTGGAATGCATAAATTAGCCCCCCCATGGGAAGGGCCATTCATCATGAGCAAAGCATTGCACAACAATTCTTACTATCTTATAGATGCAAAGCCACAGGAAAAGAACAAGGCGGACAGGTCCGAAGAGGAATCTAAGCGACCGTGGAATATAGCTCTACTTCGTCCTTTCTACACTTAGCTAAGAAGTGTATGTATCCGAGTCTTCTCATATGTCGGTATGTATGTCGGCAATGAGCTGATCAATGAAATGTTGGCACCTCGAGCAGTAACTCGGGGACTGCCTTAATAATGTTTGTTCTTTTCTGCGCGTCAGCTTGGCTAAGTTATTCTACTTAACTCGGATTAGTAGTGTGTGAGCACGAAAAACCCAACTCTTCGACTTGCTGCTGTCCAACAAGAATTAGCTTCATGGCAAGCAAGAGAACAAGTTTGGAATTGCGTAGCACATGAAAAACGACTAAGGAAAAGAATTTATTAGAGCTGACGTTTATGTTTCGGACTAACCCCGTATTCATTTCAAATTGTTATACAGTTTTATTTTTGAGCTAAGTCTAAAAGTTTCCCAGTATTGTTAAGACAATTTTTCAAGCTCGGATTCGTAAGTTGTAAAACCGAATCAAGGTAGACACGATCCGAGCCAAAAGATTGAACGAACAAGAAAACGAAACTCGGGGACTACGCCCAAGTTAATCCGGCATAAGCACTTAGTAGCAAAAATATCACATGTGTTTGGAATACAATTCCACCCGGTATACCGGGGATCTCATAAATTTTCAAGTGTTTTTACTTAAGGAGCAGCGGGAGGAAGTTCGGCATCATCATCGCCCTCTTCGATATCCAAGGCAGTGTTCTCTTCGTCCTAACCCGAATCATCTTCAATGTTCTCAACTTCTTCTTCGCCAGCGACTTCCAGGAAGCTCGGACCCTCAGTCCATTCGTGAATGGGGGCATATTCGATGAGGCTGTGGGCACAAGCCTGGCGCCGAGCTACCCACTCCGGGTCATCTGTCCATTTGGATCCGGTGCGCAGGCGTGTGAGGAGGCTGAGATCTATCTTCTCATACCACGTCAGAATGTGGTGAAGGATGGTATCGGCTGCAGCACGTCCAGCGGACTCTCGCCAGAGGTCGAGCTGGGTCTCGATTTCCAAAAGCTTTTCAGTGAGCTGTGTGACTCTCTCCGGAGCATCATCGGCGGGCCAGAAGGCGTTGAAGACTCGGACTGAAACATCGAGGAGGTCCTTGCCGTAGTTCTTATTGATTTCCACGCGAGACGACAGGCTGACCAACAGGTCCTCCATGTCAAAGGGAATGCTCTCACCCTCAGGAGCGACCGGAGTACCCCTTTCTCGGCGGAAATTGGCGACAGCAGCACTTGCAATAGTAGTACCCTCTAGAAAGTGGCCTGGGAAACAAGGCAAAGGACAAAGCTGAGAAAACAAGACATATGAAGTAACCCAGAAAAATAAGGCGGATAAAGGAAAAGAAATTACGTGAGATGTGACTGTGAATCCGGGTCAATTCCTTGGTGCAAGCATCATGCCTCTTCCGAAGTTGCTCGAGCTCAGCATTTGCCGACTCAAGTTTGACCTCGGCTTCCTGAAGAAGCTCACGATCCTTAGCATTTTGGACCTTGAGGCGCTCACGTTCTTCGATGTAGTCCTGGCCAGCCTTTTTTAGCTCGGTTTGGTGCTGCGCCTTCATTTTAGCCATCTCAGCCTTGAGCTTGGCTATCTCATCGTCTTTGGTCCGGAGGAGGGCGAGCTCATCATCTTTCTTCTTTAGTTCGGCTTGGTGCTGCCCTGCTTGTTCGAGAAAATGTAGCATCACGTCAGGCACAAGCACACTATCTTCAAGCGATGATGAAATAGTGCGTTGGCCCGGCAGTGCCGAGGAATGAATGTTTGCCGAGCCAAGGAGGAAAGCCGATGGAAACCACGGTAAAGACAGACAAGAAGGACGTACCCTTGAGCTGCTCCAAGTTCTTCCGCATTATCTTGTTTTCAGCTTCCACCCCAGCTGCGGAAACCGAACAATCAGATTAGTTCGGCAAGCGAAGTTGAAGAAATTGAGGAAAGGATAAGGAAGAAATTTACCCCTTTTCTCGTACTCCGTGATGAGTGCAGCTTGTTTTGCGCGAAGATTCTTGTGCGTATCTAGCAAGCGTTGGAATTCAGCACTCCGGCGGTTGGTGGTCACCTAAAAGAGATACAGAAACTTAAGTCAGCCTAGTGCATATTCGAAGCGTACTAAAAATCTGGGCCAAGTGGAACTTAACCCGGCTCTAGGTGTGTGCATGTTCGAAGTACACTAAAATCCGGGCCAAGTGGAACTTAACCCGGCTCTAGGTGTGTGCATGTTTGAAGTGTACAAAAATCCGGGCCAAGTGGAACTTAACCCGGCTCTAGGTGTGTGCATGTTCGAAGTGTACTAAAATCCGGGCCAAGTGGAACTTAACCCAGCTCTAGGTGTGTGCATGTTCGAAGTACACTAAAATCCGGGCCAAGTGGAACTTAACCCGGCTCTGGGTGTGTGCATGTTCGAAGTGTACTAAAATCCGGGCCAAGTGGAACTTAACCCGGCTCTAGGTGTGTGCATGTTCGAAGTGTACTAAAATCTGGGCCAAGTGGAACTTAACTCGGCTCTAGGTGTGTGCATGTTCAAAGTGTACTAAAATCCGGGCCAAGTGGAACTTAACCCGGCTCTAGGTGTGTGCATGTTCGAAGTACACTAAAATCCGGGCCAAGTGGAACTTAACCCGGCTCTGGGTGTGTGCATGTTCGAAGTGTACTAAAATCCGGGCCAAGTGGAACTTAACCTGGCTCTAGGTGTGTGCATGTTCGAAGTGTACTAAAATCCAGGCCAAGTGGAACTTAACCTGGCTCTAGGTGTGTGCATATTCGAAGTGTACTAAAATCCGGGCCAAGTGGAACTTAATCCGGCTCTAGGTGTGTGCATGTTCGAAGTTTACTAAAATCCGGGCCAAGTGGAACTTAACCCGGCTCTAGGTGTGTGCATATTCGAAGTTCTCACGGAGCTACGTTAGTGTTCTAAAAGAGCATCCGGCCGAATAACAAGTCACTCCCCCGGAGGCTCGGGGACTAATGGTTATTGTCTACAGCTTGTCAAGGAGGAGCAACGTACCTCCATCATTCGCCCAGCGAGGTTAATGGCCTTTGCGGCCGTGTTCATCTGAGCGGAAAACTCGGCAGGACCGAACTTTTCTGGGAGATCAGATTCCTGGACTATCTCGGCCTTGTTCCAATTCATAACAAATTCCATCAGGCTCGGGGGGTACTGTTCTTCGGTGGGCATATGGGGCGTCACCAAGCCCTTTGCATGTGCTTCCTTCCTCTCCACCAAGGCAAGGGCGGGGCTGGTGTGCAGAACCAACTGCTGGGCTTCGGTTGGCTCGGCAGGCGCGTCCTTTGCCGCTGATGTCTTCTTGGGGAGCATTGACACAAGGGTGCGCTGCCCAGACTCGACGGCAGTGGGCTTGGTAGCGTCTGGAGCCTTCTTGCCTTTGGCTTGCTGGGTAGAGGAAGCTGTAGCAGTGGTTTTCCCCTTAGAAATTGCCAAGGTAGTTCCTTGCCGAGGTTGAGAGGACTCGGAAGATGCAGAGGAACTAGGTGCTGGTACTCTCGCTGCTGGGCTTGGTGCCGACGCTGAAGTTTTCGCTGCCGGAGTTGGTGCTGATGCCGAGGTTGGAGTTGGTGCTGGTCTGCTTGCTGGTACTGGAATTGGTGCTGGGGCCGTAGTAGCCTCAGTGGTTGCTGGTTGAGGTGTTGTCGAGGCGGTGGATGCCATTGCTCCGGCTAGGCCGGTCTCCCCCACTCCAAGGTTACCCTCCTCTTGCCGAGGTGGAGCTGAACTCGGAGCGGCCGCAGAACCCTCTGGGATAGGGCTCAGCGGGCGTGACTCGTCGTCACGACGGGGAGAAGGGCTAGGTCGGAGAGGTGAAGAGATGCTAGATCCACTTTGAGGGACCTCCACCGGAGCCCTGCAAAATCAACGTCAGAAGAAAAATTACGACGAAGTAAGGAAGAACGAGTTACAGGAGAAAGAAGGACTTACGCATCCGAGGTTTCGGCCGCTTTGGGTTTCCGAGCCCTTCGTGCTGGGGCCTTGCCTGCTGGTTTGAGGGCAGTCTTGTCCCCGGACTTCTTTCGCCTTTTAATGGGCTGAGAGGGTCCGGAGGAAGAACTCGAAGAAGCCCCACATTTCTTCTTCGTTGCCGCCGGAACAGGCTCGCCCGTAGCGAGAGGGGGATCCTCATGAATATGACCGCCGAGGTGAGCTGATGGCGGAAAAGCAAAAGAAAGGGGGACAGCCTCAAAAGGTTCAATCACCTCGATTTCCGAGTCATCTTCATCATCGGGCCAATCTCTAATAGAAGAGGATTTACCCGTGGGTCGTTTCGTGGCGTCGGTCATAGGGAGGAACATCTCCTGGTCCGGCTCTTCCTCATGCGGAGTCTCCCGATCCGGCGACCACTTAATGGATGGATCCGTGCCATCCTCAAGGGTCTGCTGAAGGAATTGCTGAGGAAAAGAGCGAACAAAAGAGTCAAAAATTGCAACAATAACTGACATGTAATTAGTCCGGGTTAAGTTTGCAGCATGAAACTTACCGTGGGAGGAAGCCGGTCACGGCAGAAATGCTCAATCCCCCAAGTCCAATAAGTGGAAAAGTCCTTGTGAGTGGTGAAGAGAGCCTTAACCCGGCGATAAATCTCCGAGTTGGTCAGCTCGAAGGATGAGGTCCGGTTAGGATCGCGGCCGTAGCTCATGTGGCACACCTTGTGGGTGCGCTTCTGGAGGGGTGAGATTCGGTTACGCACAAAGGTGATCATGGCATCCTCGTTGCATAGCCCGAGCTCCTTTAGTTCCGCGAACCTTTTGCTCACTTGGTTGGCCAAGGCTGTGGGCTTCTTGGGGATCACATCCCACAGGTCCGGGTTAGGTGGACCCGGAGTGTAGGGAAGCAACCGGATCAAGTCTTCGGTGCCCGTATTCCGGACATAGAAGAAGGTCCGGGCCCATCCTTTGCAGGACTCTAGCCCGGTGACCCGGGGAAAAACAGAAAATCGCCGGGGCGAAATAGAGGCTGTTCCAAATTGAGTGAGCCGCTTGTCCTCCGGATTAGCGAGGATGTTGGGAATGACATTGCGACGAAGGCTGAAGAACCGGATCCATAGCTCTTTCGTGGGCCATAGTCCGGCGTAGCCTTCGATCGTAGAAGCAAAGGCAGAAAGAGAGGTGATGGCGTTGGCTGGAAGGTGGTGTGGCTGGAGTTGGTATGTACCGAGCCAGTCCCGGAAAAAATCACTCACCGGCAAGCCGAAGCCCCGTTGGAAATGGGACAAGAACACAACGAACTCGCCCGGATTGGGTTTCATTGGAAGGAAGACGCGCGGCGACGCCGGCAGGGATGCGTCTGGTCTGGTAGAGCCAGTCCATGTCATCCTAGCAGACCCACGAGCCGGCCCACGCGCCGCGGTCCGCCGCCGCCGCGTCCTCTTCCATCTCCTGCTCAGCAACAATGAGTTCCTCTTCAGTCATCTGGTCCTCAAGGCCCTCGCTGGCACTGGAGGCGGCGGGGGACAGTGGCCGGGACTAGCGCGGACCCGTGGCGAGAAATTTGCGTCGCGGTGGCGTCGACGCGGAGGTGCGACGAGGAAGCGCGGCGGCGACGCTGCTATTTGGCGATGCTGGTGGCGGCGCGGTCGCGAGGAAGAGGAAGAAGAATAGTAGCGGGAAGAGGGGTGTGGAGGGGGAAAAATCCTAAGGGACGCACCCCTCCGCTATTTAACCACTCCCATCAGGGGTGAGTGGGATCGCGCCCTGTGGACCGGCCACAAGATGTGGCCGTGTATCACCCGTCCGGACCAATCAGTGAGGAGCCACACGGAGGGCCACAGGGCGGAGAGAGTCCTGTGACGCGACGTGCTGATGCGGTAAACGAGGAGGCAGGCGTGACATGACCCACGCACAGTGATAACTGACAATTACTGCGGTGGTTACTGTATCGTCCCTTAAAATAAGACGACATAATGATTACCCTTCACATGGGTTAGCGTACGAGAGAAGGAAGCAAGACCTGGATGGAACTGTGGTAACCCGGCAGGCAAGTGAAAACTTGAAATGTGCGAAGGGAACGTAAATCCAAGCAGTCCGAGGTACAGAGGTAACTCAGCAATAACGACCGGGGCACAAGATTGAACCTGGTGTGGCCTTAACGGCCAAAGCAGCTAAGACCGCACCAGCTTCGGGGACTAATGTTGGGGGGATACCCCCGGGTAGGGTCACGCCGGGGTATAAAGGCCGAGTTAGCCGAGGTTCGGCAAGGCCAAAGCAGATGCTGGCCGGGTCACCTCAAGGCAGGCCGAATCACAGGGTAATCCGGACCTGGGGGCGTTCGCCTAACTAGGTCTCATCCGACTTAAGCAGTAAGTCGGACGTGCATGTTTTACCTGTATGCAGGAACGGGTGTGGCCGGATGAACCATCATCTGGGTCACAGCAAGCTTCTAGGAGAAGGAAGGAATCTCGCTGGTCAAAAGGAGCCCCGGTACGCACTGCCTGAGCGAAGCGAGCAAGGACAGGACCACCGGGGTGTGGCCGACAAGCGTGACGACGCCCGTGTCGGCTGACGAGGGCGCCGCAGAGGCTCACGTAGCTAAAGCATGTGTGACGCGGGGGGAAAAAGCACCCCGGTCGGCTTACCACTTTGGGAGGAGGCATATTCCTAAGAATATGCCTCCACGTATGCCCTAGGCAGAAACCGAGCCTCCCCTATAAAAGGGGGGCTAGGGCTTCTGTAGAAGGGGTTGATCTCTCTGCGAATCTGTTCTGGGCTTGGGTTTTAGGTGTGATCTGTGGGTGAGAGTACGAGAGCTCCTTCTTCCTCCTCTCGCCAATACAGCTCTAGGAGCAATTGTAACCTTGGAAGTAAATCAATACAAACTCTTGTGTGGAGAATCACTTCACTATCCCTCCCTGGATTCCCCTAGCGAGTATTAGTCCCCACCTTTAGCCTATACATGGCATCTGTTGTGACACCACCCCGACACATGCAATGAAGATAACTGTGGTTCATGAGAAGAACACACATGCAGTGACACCGGTGGGTTAATGTGTGGTTTGTGAGAAGAACACACATCCAATGACACTGGGTGTGGTTCATGAAAAGAACACACATCCAATGGCACTGGTGTATCCTTATGTGGTTTGTGAGAAGAACAGACACACAATGACTCTAGATGTGGTTCATGAGAAGAACACACATACAATGAAATTGGTGGATCCATGTGTGGTTTGTGAAAAGAACACACATCCAATTACACTGGTAGATCCTTATGTGGTTTGTGAGAAGAACAGACATGTAATTACTCTAGCTGTGGTTAATGGAAAGAGCAAACATGCAATAACTCTAACTGTGGTTAATGAAAAGAGCAGACATGCAATGACACTGGTGGATCCATGTGTGATTTGTGAAAAGAACACACATTCAATAACTCTAACTGTGGTTAATGAAAAGAGCAGACATGCAACGACACTGGTGGATCCATGTGTGGTTTATGAGAGGAACACACATCCAATCACACTAGTGCTATGTGGTTTGCGAAAAGAACACATGCAATAACTCTTACTATGGTTAATTAAAAGAGCAGACATGCAATGACACTGGTGGATCCAGGTGTGGTTTGTGAGAAGAACACACATACAATGACACTGGTGGATCCTTATGTGGTTTGTGAGAATAACAGACATGCAATGACTCTAGCTGTGGTTCATGAGAAGAACACACATGCAATGGCACTGGTGTATCCTTATGTGGTTTGTGAGATGAACACACATGCAACGACTCTAGATGTGGTTCATGAGAAGAACACACATCCAATGACACTGGTGGATCCATGTGTACACTGTGAGAGGAACACACATGTAATAACACTGGGTGTGGTTCATGAGAAGAATACACATGCAATGACACTGGTGTATCCTTATGTGGTTTGTGAGAAAAACAGACATGCAATGACTCTAATTGTGGTTCATGAGAAGAACACACATGCAATGACACTGGGGTATGCTTATGTGGTTTGTGAGAAGAACACACATGCAATGACTCTAGATGTGGTTCATGATAAGAACACACATCCAATGACACTAGTGGATCCATGTGTACACTGTGAGAGGAACACACATGCAATGACATTGGATGTGGTTCATGAGAAGAACACACATGCAATGACACTAGTGTATCCTTATGTGGTTTGTGGGAAGAACAGACATGCAATGACTCTAGTTGTGGTTCATGAGAAGAACACACATGCAATGACACTGGTGGATCCATGTGTGGTTTATGAGAGGAACAGACATGCAATGACACTGGGTGTGGTTCATGAAAATAACACACATGCAATGACACTGGTGGATCCATATGTGGTTTGTGGAAAGAACACACATGCAATGACACTTGGTGGATCCATGTGTGGTTCATGAGAATAACACACATGCAATGACACTAGTGGATCCATGTGTGGTTTGTTAGAAGAACACACATCCAATGACACTGGGTGTGGTTCATGAAAAGAACACACATCCAATGACACTGGTGGGTCCTTACGTGGTTTGTGAGAAGAACATACATGCAAAGACTCTAGATGTGGTTCATGAGAAGAACACACATGCAATGACACAGGTGTATCCTTATGTGGTTTGTAAGAATAACACACATGAAATGACTCTAGATGTGGTTCATGAGAAGAACACACATCCAATGACTCTAGTGGTGGTTCATGAGAAGAACACACATGCAATGACTCTAACTGTGGTTCATGAGAAGAACACACATGCAGTGACACTGGTGGTTCAATGTGTGGTTTGTGAGAAGAACACACATCCAATGACACTGGGTGTGGTTCATGAAAAGAACACACATCCAATGGCACTGGTGTATCCTTATGTGGTTTCTGAGAAGAACAGACATGCAGTGACTCTAGATGTGGTTCATGAGGAGAACACACATACAATGACATTGGTGGATCCATGTGTGGTTTGTGAGAAGAACACACATCCAATGACACTGGTAGATCCTTATGTGGTTTGTGAGAAGAACAGACATGCAATTACTCTAGTTGTGGTTAATGAAAAGAACAGACATGCAATGACTCTAACTGTGGTTAATGAAAAGAGCAGACATGCAATGACACTGGTGGATCCATGTGTTGTTTGTGAAAAGAACACACATGCAATGACTCTAATTGTGGTTAATGAAAAGAGTAGACATGCAACGACACTGGTGGATCCATGTGTGGTTTATGAGAGGAACACACATCCAATGACACTGGTGATATGTGGTTTGTGAAAAGAACACATGCAATGACTCTAACTGTGGTTAATGAAAAGAGTAGACATGCAATGACACTGGTGGATCCATGTGTGGTTTGTGAGAAGAACACACATCCAATGACACTGGTGGATCCTTATGTGGTTTGTGAGAAGAACAGAAATGCAATGACTCTAGCTGTGGTTCATGAGAAGAACACACATGCAATGACACTTGGTGGATCCATGTGTGGTTCATGAGAAGAACACACATGCAATGACACTGGTGGATCCATGTGTGGTTTGTGAGAAAAACACACATCCAATGACACTGGGTGTGGTTCATGAAAAGAACACACATCCAATGACACCGGTGGATCCTTATGTGGTTTGTTAGAAGAACACACATGCAATGACTCTAGATGTGGTTAATGGAAAGAGCAGACATGCAATAACTCTAACTGTGGTTAATGAAAAGAGCAGACATGCAATGACACTGGCGGATCCATGTGTGATTTGTGAAAAGAACACACATTCAATGACTCTAACTGTGGTTAATGAAAAGAGCAGACATGCAACGACACTGGTGGATCCATGTGTGGTTTATGAGAGGAACACACATCCAATCACACTAGTGCTATGTGGTTTGCGAAAAGAACACATGCAATAACTCTTACTATGGTTAATTAAAAGAGCAGACATGCAATGACACTGGTGGATCCAGGTGTGGTTTGTGAGAAGAACACACATCCAATGACACTGGTGGATCCTTATGTGGTTTGTGAGAATAACAGACATGCAATGACTCTAGCTGTGGTTCATGAGAAGAACACACATGCAATGGCACTGGTGTATCCTTATGTGGTTTGTGAGATGAACACACATGCAACGACTCTAGATGTGGTTCATGAGAAGAACACACATCCAATGACACTGGTGGATCCATGTGTACACTGTGAGAGGAACACACATGCAATAACACTGGGTGTGGTTCATGAGAAGAATACACATGCAATGACACTGGTGTATCCTTATGTGGTTTGTGAGAAAACAGACATGCAATGACTCTAATTGTGGTTCATGAGAAGAACACACATGCAATGACACTAGTGTATCCTTATGTGGTTTGTGAGAAGAACACACCTGCAATGACTCTAGATGTGGTTTATGATAAGAACACACATCCAATGACACTGGTGGATCCATGTGTACACTGTGAGAGGAACACACATGCAATGACATTGGGTGTGGTTCATGAGAAGAACACACATGCAATGACACTA
>OU342742.1:105926445-105940114 GCA_910589775.1 Avena eriantha
ACATCCAATGACACTGGGTGTGGTTCATGAAAAGAACACACATCCAATGGACACCGGTCGATCTTATGTGGTTGTTAGAAGAACACCACATGCAAGTGACTTAGATGTGGTTCATGAGAAGAACACACATGCAATGACACTGGTGTATCCTTTTCTGGTTTGTGAAAAGAACAGACATGCAATGACTCTAACTGTGGTTAATGAAAAGAGTAGACATGCAATGACACTGGTGGATCCATGTGTGGTTTGTGAGAAGAACGCACATGCAATGACACTGGCTGTGGTTCATGAAAAGACCAGACATGCAATGATACTGGTGGATCCATGTGTGGTTTGTGAGAGGAACAGACATGCAATGACACCGGGTGTGGTTCATAAAAAGAACACACATCCAATGACAGTAGTGGATCCTTATGTGGTTTGTGAGAAGAACACACATGCAATGACACTGGTGATATATGGTTTGTGAAAAGAACACACATGCAATGACTCTAACTGTCGTTAATGAAAAGAGCAGACATGCAATGACACTGGTGTATCCATGTGTGGTTCATGAGAGGAACACACATGCAATGACTCTGGGTGTGGTTCATGAAAAGAACACACATGCAATGACACTTGTGATATGTGGTTTGTGAAAAGAACACACATGCAATGACACTGGTGGATCCATATGTGGTTTCTGAAAAGAACAGACATGCAATGACACTGGTGGATCTAGGTGTGGTTCATGAGAAGAACACACATGCAATGACACTGCTGATATGTGGTTTGTGAAAAGAACAGACATGCAATGAGTCTAACTATGGTTAATGAAAAGAGAAGACATGCAATGACACTGGTGGATCCATGTGTTGTTTGTGAGAAGAACTCACATCCAATGACACTAGTGGATCCTTATGTGGTTTGTGCGAAGATCAGACATGCAATGACTCTAGTTGAGATTCATGAGAAGAACACACATGCAATGACACTGGTGTATCCTTATGTGGTTTGTGAGAACAACACACATGCAATGACTCTAGATGTGATAAGAACACACATCCAATGACATTGGTCGATCCATGTGTACAATGTGAGAGGAACACACATGCAATGACACTGGGTGTGGTTCATGAGAAGAACACACATGCAATGACACTAGTGTATCCTGATGTGGTTTGTGAGAAGAACAAGCATGCAATGACTCTAGCTGTGGTTCATGAGAAGAACACACATGCAATGACATTGATCCATGTGTGGTTTATGAGAGGAATAGACATGCAATGACACTGGGTGTGGTTCATGAAAATAACACACATGCAATGACACTGGTGGATCCATATGTGGTTTGTGGAAAGAACACACCTGCAATGACACTTGGTGGATCCATGTGTGGTTCATGAGAAGAACACACATGCAATGACACTGGTGGATCCATGTGTGGTTTGTTAGAAGAACACACATTCAATGACACTAGGTGTGGTTCATGAAAAGAACACACATCCAATGACACTGGTGGATCCTTATGTGGTTTGTGAGAAGAACACACATGCAATGATACTGGTGATTGTGGTTTGTGAAAAGAACGCGCATTCAATGACTCTAACTATGGTTAATGAAAAGAGCAGACTTGCAATGACAGTGGTGTATGCATGTGTGGTTTATGATAGGAACACAAATGAATGACTCTGGGTGTGGTTCATGACAAGAACACACATGCAATGACACTGGTGATATGTGGTTTGTGAAAAGAATAGACATGCAATCACACTGGGTGGATCCATGTGTGGTTCATGAGAAGAATACGCATGCAATGACACTAGTGATATGTGGTTTGTGAAAAGAACAGACATGCAATGACTCTAACTGTGGTTAATGAAAAGAGAAGACATGCAATGACACTGGTGGATCCATGTGTGGTTTGTGAGAAGAACACACATCCAAGGACACTGGTGGATCCTTATGTGGTTTGTGAGAAGAACACACATGCAATGACTCTAGCTGTGGTTCATGAGAAGAACACACAGTCAATGACACTGGTGTATCCTTATGTGGTTTGTGAGAAGAACACACATGCAATGACTCTATGTGTTTCATGAGAAGAACACACATCCAATGACACTGGTGGATCCATGTGTACACTGTGAGATGAACACACATTCAATGACACTAGTGTATCCTGATGTGGTTTGTGCGAAGAACAAACATGCAATGACTCTAGCTGTGGTTCATGAGAAGAAAACACATGCAATGACACTGGTAGATCCATGTGTGGTTTATGAGAGGAACAGACATGCAATGACACTCGGTGTGGTTCATGAAAATAACACACATGCAGTGACACTAGTGGATCCATATGTGGTTTGTGGAAAGAACACACATGCAATGACACTTGGTTGATCCATGTCTCGTTCATGAGAAGAACACACATGCGGTGACACCGGTTGATCAATGTGTGGTTTGTGAGAAGAACACACATCCAATGACACTAGGTGTGGTTCATGAAAAGAACACACATCCAATGACACTGGTGTATCCTTATGTGGTTTGTGAGAAGAACATACATGCAATGACTCTTGATGTGGTTCATGAGAAGAACACACATGCAATGACACTGGTGTATCCTTCTATGGTTTGTAAGAAGAACACATATCCAATGACACTAGTAGATCCTTATGTGGTTTGTGAGAAGAACAGACATGGAATTACTCTAGGTGTGGTTAATGAAAAGAGCAGACATGCAATGACTCTAACTGTGGTTAATGAAAACAGGAGACATGCAATGACACTGGTGGATCCATGTGTGGTTTGTGAAAAGAACACACATGCAATGACTCTACCAATGGTTAATGAAAAGAGCAGACATGCAATGACACCGGTGGATCCATGTGTTGTTTATGAGAGGAACACACATCCAATGACACTGGTGGATCCATGTGTACACTGTGAGAGGAACACACATCCAATGACACTGGTGGATCCATGTGTACACTGTGAGAGGAACACACATGCAATAACACTTGGTGTGGTTCATGAGAAGAATACACATGCAATGACACTAGTGTATCCTTATGTGGTTTGTGAGAAAAACAGACATGCAATGACTCTAGTTGTGGTTCATGAGAAGAACACACATGCAATGACACTGGTGGATCCATGTGTGGTTTATGAGAGGAACAGACATGCAATGACAATGGGTGTAGTTCATGAAAATAACACACATGCAATGACACTGGTGGATCCATATGTGGTTTGTGGAAAGAACACACATGCAACGACACTTGGTGGATCCATGTGTGGCTCGTGAGAAGAACACACATGCAATGACACTGGTGGATCCATGTGTGGTTTGTGATAAAAACACACATCCAATGACACCGATCGATTCTTATGTGGTTTTTAGATGAACGCACATGCAATCACTCTAGATGTGGTTCATGAGAAGAATACACATGCAATGACACTGGTGTATCCTTATGTGGTTTGTAAAAAGAGCAGACATGCAATGACACTGGTGGATCCATGTGTGTTTGTGAGAAGAACACACATGCAATGACACTGGTAGTGGTTCATGAAAAGAACAGACATGCAATTATACTAGTGGATCCATGTGTAGTTTGTGAGAGGAACAGACATGCAATGACACTAGTGATATCTGGTTTGTGAAAAGAACAGACATGCAATGACTCTAACTGTGGTTAATGAAAAGAGCAAACATACAATGACACTGGTGGATCCATGTGTGGTTTGTGAGAAAACACACATGCAATGACACTGGCTGTGGTTCATGAAAAGACCAGACATGCAATGATACTGGTGGATCCATGTGTGATTTGTGAGAGGAACAGACATACAATGACGCCGGGTGTGGTTCATAAAAAGAACACACATCCAATGACAGTAGTGGATCCTTATGTGGTTTGTGAGAAGAACACACATGCAATGACATTGGTGATATGTGGTTTGTGAAAAGAACACACATGCAATGACTCTAACAGTGGTTAATGAAAAGAGCAGACATGCAATGACACTGGTGTATCCATGTGTGGTTCATGAGCGGAACACACATGCAATGACTCTGGGTGTGGTGCATTAAAAGAACACACATGCAATGACACTTGTGATATGCGGTTTGTGAAAAGAACACACATGCAATGACACTGGTGGATCCATATGTGGTTTCTGAAAAGAACAGACATGCAATGACACTAGTGGATCCAGGTGTGGTTCATGAGAAGAACACACATGCAATGACACTGGTGATATGTGTTTGTGAAAAGAACAGACATGCAATGAGTCAAACTATGGTTAATGAAAAGAGAAGACATGCAATGACACTGGTGGATCCATGTGTTGTTTGTGAGAAGAACTCACATCCAATGACACTAGTGGATCCTTATGTGGTTTGTGAGAAGATTAGACATGAAGTGACTCTAGTTGTGGGTTCATGAGAAGAACACACCTGCAATGACACTGGTGTATCCTTATGTGGTTTGTGAGAAGAACACACGTGCAATGACTCTAGATGTGGTTCATGCTAAGAACACACATCCAATGATACTGGTGGATCCATGTGTACAATGTGAGAGGAACACACAAGCAATGACACTGGGTGTGGCTCATGAGAAGAACACACATGCAATGACACTAGTGTATCCTTATGTGGTTTATGAGAAGAAAAACATGCAATGACTCTAGCTGTAGTTCATGAGAATAACACACATGCAATGACACTGGTGGATCCATGTGTGGTTTATGGGAGGAACAGACATGCAATGACAATGGGTGTGGTTCATGAAAATAACACACATGCAATGACACTAGTGGATCCATATGTGGTTTGTGGAAAGAACACACATGCAATGACACTTGGTGGATCCATGTGTGTTTCATGAGAAGAACACACATGCAATGAAACTGGTGGATCCATGTGTGGTTTGTTAGAAGAACACACATCCAATGACACTGGTGGATCCTTATGTGGTTTGTGAGAAGAACACACATGCAATGACACTGGTGATATGTGGTTTGTGAAAAGAACACACATTCAATGACTCTAGATGTGGTTAATGAAAAGAGCAGACATGCAATGAAAGTGGTGTATCCATGTGTGGTTTATGATAGGAACACAAATGAATGACTCTGGGTGTGGTTCATGAAAAGAACACATATGCAATGACACTGGTGATATGTGTTTTGTGAAAAGAAAAGACATGCAATCACACTGGGTGGATCCACGTGTGGCTCATGAGAAGAATACACATGAAATGACACTAGTGATATGTGGTTTGTGAAAAGAACAGACATGCAATGACTCTACCTGTGGTTCATGAAAAGAGAAGACATGCAATGACACTGGTTGATCCATGTGTGGTTCGTGAGAAGAAGACACATCCAATGACACTGGTGGATCCTTATGTGGTTTGTGAGAAGAACAGACATTCAATGACTCTAGCTGTGGTTCATGAGAAGAACACACAGGCAATGACACTAGTGTATCCTTATGTGGTTTGTGAGAAGAACACACATGCAATGACTCTAGATGTGTTTCATGAGAAGAACACACATCCAATGACACTGGTGGATCCATGTGTACACCGTGAGAGGAACACACATGCAATGACACTGGGTGTGTTTCATGAGAAGAACACACATGCAATGACATTAGTGTATCCTTATGTGGTTTGTGAGAAGAACAGACATACAATGACTCTAGATGTGGTTCATGAGAAGAACACACATGCAATGACACTGTTAGATCCATGTGTGGTTTATGAGAGGAACATACATGCAATGACACTAGGTGTGGTTCATGAAAATAACACACATGTAGTGACACTGGTGGATCTATATGTGGTTTGTGGAAAGAACACACATGCAATGACACTTGGTGGATCGATGTGTCGTCCATGAGAAGAACACACATGCAATGACACTAGTGGATCCATGTGTGGTTTGTTAGAAGAATACACGTCCAATGACACTGGGTGTGGTTCATGAAAAGAACACACATCCAATGACACTTGTGGATCCTTATGTGGTTTGTGAGAAGAACATACATGCAATGACTCTAGATGTGGTTCATGAGAACAACACACATGCAATGACACTGGTGTATCCTTCTGTGGTTTATAAGAAGCACACACATAAAATGACTCTAGATGTGGTTCATGAGAAGAACACACATCCAATGACTCTAGTTGTGGTTCATGAGAAGAACACACATGCAATGACTCTAATTGTGGTTCATGAGAAGAACACACATGAAGTGAAACCGGTGGATCAATGTGTGGTTTGTGAGAAGAACACACATCCAATGACACTGGGTGTGGTTCATGAAAGAACACACATCCAATGGCACTAGTGTATCCTTATGTGGTTTGTGAGAGAACAGACATGCAATGACTCTAGATGTGGTTCATGAGAAGAACACACATACAATGACATTGGTGGATCCATGTGTGGTTTGTGAGAAGAACACACATCCAATGACACTGGTAGATCCTTATGTGGTTTGTGAGAAGAACAGACATGCAATTACTCTAGCTGTGGTTATTGAAAAGAGTAGACATGCAATGACTCTAACTGTGGTTAATGAAAAGAGCAGACATGCAACGACACTGGTGGATCCATGTGTGGTTTGTGAGAGGAACACACATCCAATGAAACTGGTGATATGTTGTTTTTGAAAAGAACACATGCAATGACTCTAACTGTGGTTAATGAAAAGAGTAGACATGGAATGACACTGGTGGATCCATGTGTGGTTTGTGAGAAGAATACACATCCAATGACACGGGAGGATCCTTATGTGGTTTGTGAGAAGAACAGACATGCAATGACTCTAGCTATGGTGCATGAGAAGAACACACATGCAATGACACTGGTCTATCCTTATGTGGTTTGTGAGATAAACACACATGCAACGACTCTAGATGTGGTTCATGAGAAGAAACCACATCCAATGACACTGGTGGATCCATATGTACACTGTTAGAGGAACACACATGCAATAACAGTAGGTGTGGTTCATGAGAAGAATACACATGCAATGGCACTAGTGTATCCTTATGTGGTTTGTGAGAAAAATAGACATGCAATGACTCTAGTTGTGGTTCATGAGAAGCACACACATGCAATGACACTGGTGTATCCTTATGTGGTTTGTGAGAAGAGCACACATGCAATGACTCTAGATGTGGTTCATGATAAGAACACACATCCAATGACACTGGTGGATCCATGTGTGGTTTGTGAGAGGAACACACATGCAATGACACTGGGTGTGTTTCATGAGAAGAACACACATGCAATGACACTAGTGTATCCTTATGTGGTTTGTGAGAAAACAGACATGCAATGACTCTAGCTGTGGTTCATGAGAAGAACACACATGCAATGACACTTGTGGATCCATGTGTGGTTTATGAGAGGAACAAACATGCAATGACACTGGGTGTGGTTCCTTAAAATAACACACATGCAATGACACTGGTGTATCCATATGTGGTTTGTGGAAAGAACACACATGCAATGACACTTGGTGGATCCATGTGTGGTTCATGAGAAGAACACACATGCAATGACACTGGTGGATCCATGTGTGGTTTGTTAGAAGAACACACATCCAATGACACTGGGTGTGGTTCATGAAAAGAACTCACATCCAATGACACTCGTGTATCCTTATGTGGTTTGTGAGAAGAACATACATGCAATGACTCTAGATATGGTTCATGAGAAGAACACACATGCAATGACACTAGTGTATCCATATGTGGTTTGTAAGAAGAACACACATGAAATGACTCTAGATGTGGTTCATGAGAAGAACACACATCCAAAGACTCTAGTTGTGGTTCATGAGAAGAATACACATGCTGTTGGGGGGATACCCCCGGGTAGGATCATGCCGGGGTATAAAGGTCGAGTTAGCCGAGGTTCGGCAAGGCCAAAGCAGATGCTGGCCGGGTCACCTCAAGGCAGGCCGAATTACGGGGTAATCCGGACCTGGGGGCGTTCGCCTAACTAGGTCTCATCCGACTTAAGCAGTAAGTCGAACGTGCATGTTTTACCTGTATGCAGGAACGGGTGTGGCCAGATGAACCATCATCCGGGTCACAGCAAGCTTCTAGGAGAAGGAAGGAATCTCGCTGGTCAAAAGGAGCCCCGGTACGCACTGCCTGAGCGAAGCGAGCAAGGACAGGACCACCGGGGCGTGGCCGACAAGCGTGACGATGCCTGTGTCGGCTGACGAGGGCGCCGCAGAGGCTCACGTAGCTAAAGCATGTGTGATGCTGGGGAAAAAGCACCCCGGTCGGCTTACCACTTTGGGAGGAGGCATATTCTTAGGAATATGCCTCCACGTATGCCCTAGGTAGAAACCGAGCCTCCCCTATAAATGGGGGGCTAGGGCTTCTGTAGAAGGGGTTGATCTCTCTGTGAATCTGTTCTGGGCTTGGGTTTCAGGTGTGATCTGTGGGTGAGAGTACGAGAGCTCCTTCTTCCTCCTCTCTCCAATACAGCTCTAGGAGCACTTGTAATCTTGGAAGTAAATCAATACAAACTCTTGTGTGGAGAATCACTTCACTATCCGTCCCTGGATTCCCCTAGCGAGTATTAGTCTCCACCTTTAGCCTATACATGGCATATGCTGTGACACCACCACGACAGTTGGCGCCCACCGTGGGGCTAGTGGCGCTAGCAGGGGTCAAAATCCGGACGGGAAACCTCATCGCCACCGGCGAGCGCATCGTCTCCGGGCTCGTTCAGCGCTTTGGAGCGCGGGACTTCGTCAGCGACAACGCAGGCTGCTTCGGCACGCGCCCTCTCCCGCGCAACGGCATCTTCGTCAAGCTCGGCGCGCACAAGGTCTACGTTGCGGTGGACGTGTCTTGCGTTCATCCGCGCCACGTCGTCGAAGCAGGCGAACCGCCCCTCACTGTGGCTCGCAGGGAGCGTATCGCTCGTTCCCCGGACCATGCAGAGGTAATGATGACAACGCCAGGTGCAGGTGCGAGCAAAGATCCGGCGCCAGATCCGGAGGTAACGCCCCAAGCACCAAGGAAAGGTAGAGGTCCTCCGCTAGAGAGGCCGGAAAAACGTGTTGAGAGAGGCAATGGATAGCTTGGCAAACCCTGTAGTAGCAGCGGTAGATCCGGCTCGTGCACAGGCCGAGCTGGAAGAAACTAGGCAGAAAATACTAGAGGGCGCAAAGAAAATAGCCGTGGCCCAGCAGTCGTTGAACATGACGCTGCATGAGTACGCTAAGGCGAACAAGGTTGATAATGTAAAAGTCAAGGGAGAAATCTCATGAGCGAGATGAACAGAGAAGGTGATGCTGGAATCGAGGAATCAGAAAACTGTTTGTCCGTGGGGCTGCCGAGGTATAGTACCCCGGCCAAGAACCTCAGAGCAGCGGATGCAGCTGCGTCCGAGTTAGAGGGACTGACGGGTGAAGCCCGGCAAAGGCAGCAAGATCGGGTAAACGAGCTGGTTCGGATTGCAAATAGGCAAAACGAGGAACTACTCAGGGCAAACCCGGAAAGAGCTGGAGCCTCCAAGATCATCCATTCGGCGGTGGGTAACCCGGAAAAATCCGCTGGAGCCGCATCGTCCCCTCATGGCGGTCCAAGGAGAGAGGAGGTGGTAACCTCGGCCAGACGGAACAAACAGATTGTCCTGTATGACCCGACACGGGCAGGAAAAGAAAAAGAAGCGCAAAAAAATGATGATCGACAGAGTGTGAGCCGAGGCAAAGCTGGCCGAGGTAACCGCGACCAAGGCAATGCCGGTCAAGGGAACATTGTCAACAGCAATGCCGGGCAGCAAAACTCAGCTGGAGCAAGACAACCGCAGCAGCGGAACATACCAAGGCAAGAGCACAGTGCCGACCGAGGTGTTGCAACAGAAAGGTGCGCCGCAAGAGCAAAACCGGTACAACGACGGTGATTCGGAGATGGCAAATGCGGGATATCCAAGACCAGACTATCATGTGATAGGGTCGAGATTGGGAAGTAGGGATTTGATGCCAGACGATGCAAGGTTGAAACTGGATCGACTGTATATGTCGGAACAGATTGAATGTCAAGGTCCACCGGGTCCAGCGTGTTTTGGACCCCGGATCATGAAAGAGCCACCAGTATCGAACTTTCAGCTGCCCAGGGGCACCAAGACCTATGACGGTAGTACCAAGCCAGAGGATTGGCTGATAAACTACGCTACGGCTGTAAAAACTGCCACAGGCAACCTGAGATGGGCTGTACGGTATGTACCCCAGATGTTGGAAGGCCCGGCAAGGGTGTGGTTGAACAATTTGCCACCAGGAAGCATCAACTGCTGGATAGATTTCGAGGAGATGTTCATCAGCAATTTTTTGAGTACGTATCAAAGGCCAAATAAGCCACAGACCCTAGCTATGTGCATGCAAAGACCCAATGAGACAGACCGGGAGTTCTTGACCCGGTGGGTGTACCGTGAGAAACTCATGTGAGGGCCTGATAGAATCACAGGCCATAGCATGGTTTGCACAGGGGTGCAGATATGGAAGCGAGCTGTGGATGAAGTTGCAACAGAAAATGCCAGCTACGTTGGCAGAAATGATCCGGATTGCAGATTCATATGTGTTGGGTGACCCGACCCAACCAAGGCTCGCGTCAAACGAGTCAAGCGATGAGTACTATCAGAGGGATGGATCCGGATCATCCCGGAGGAATGATTACAGAGGAAAAAGGAGAGATGATAGACCGGACCACCGGTACGGTTCGCACCAAGTTGCAGCTGTGAATCAGGATCAACCCAGAGCAGGGGGTAGCCAGCGCCAGAAAACTGGAGGTCAATGGACTCCAAGGAACGATGGGAAGAAACTTGGACACCGGAACAAAAGAAGCAGTGGCAAGAAAGGAAAGATCATCCGAGGTATACTTACAAGTCGATGTTGGACCAGCCGAGTAAGTTTCACACGCCAAATCCGAACAACCCAGCGGGTCATACGACGAGGCAATGCGAGTGGATGCGCAAGATCGAGCAAGGTGGTTCGGGGAATGCTCAGGCACCCCGGAATGATCAGCCTCGGCAGGAGTTACCCCGGCAGCAATTGCTCTCCGGAGCGAACACGCAACAGCTAATGTTGCCTCCCCCTCCGCCGAGGTATGATAACAATGAAAGAAGGGATGCAGTGCATCATGTAGAAAATCAGCATCAACCGGATCAGAGGCACCCCGGAAATGAGGGGAGAAACGAGTACAGGGAGCATCACCAGAGCTACTGTGTATTCACCACAGAAGAAACTGATAGAAAAAGCTTGCAGCATAGGCATATGGAGGTGGATGCAGTAATGCCTGCAATGATGAGGTACATGCCTTGGTCCGATCAGGAAATCACCTGGAGCATTAGGGATCATCCCAAGCTCATGCCGAGCCCTGGTTCGTATGCATGGGTGTTGGATCCTACGTTCATTGGACCTAGCATTAACGTAAGGTTCTCAAAGGTACTGATCGACAACGGCAGTAGCATAAATATCATGTATGCGGACACAATGCGCAAGTTGGGTATCTCGAAGAACATGCTCCAGGCCACGAGGAACAACTTTCCATGGCATTGTGCCCGGCATTTCTTGCGAGCCCATAGGCAAGGTCCGGGTTGACGTCTTGTTCGGCACGAGGGATAATTGCCGAACTGAAAATCTGGAGTTCGAAGTGGTGAACTTAGAAAGCGTGTATCATGCGTTGCTCAGAAGGCCAGCACTGAACAAGTTCATGGCAAGTTTGTCATATCAGCTACTTGAAGATGAAATTGCCCAGACCAAACGGAGTGATTACCATTGCTGGGGACTTCCGACGTTCCATGGAATGTGCGTCGGCCGGATCAAACTTAGCCGAGTCACTTGTGATCGCGCAGGAAAAAAGAAAAATTCAAGAGGTGGCGGCATTGGCTCTGTTCGCGCAGGCAGTATATGCTGGCGCTGAGTAACCCGCATGGAACTGTCTCTTTCCAGGCCACGAAAGATACCAAGAAGGTTCCCGTTGATAACATGGTTCCTAGAGCGCACCGTAACAATTGGTGCCGGGCTAAGTGATAAATAGGAAAGTGTGCTCGTCAGCTTCCTCCGTGAGAATCGGGACATTTTTGCTTGGTCCACACAGGACTTGCAAGGTGTTCCGAGGGGAGTTGGCCGAGCACTCTTTGAATGTGAGACCCCGGAGCCAAGCCGGTGAAGCAACCTCTCTGCCGCTTCGCCGAAGATAGGAGGAAAGTCATTGGAAATGAGATAGCTCTGTTGCGAGCTGCAGGATTTATCATGGAGGTTCTTTACCCGGATTGGCTGTCTAATCCGGTGCTGGTGGAAAAGAAGAAGGATTGACCCGAACGTGGCAGTGAATTTGGCGTATGTGTATCAATTACACGAACCTGAACAAGGCGTGTCCAAAAGACCCATTTCCGCTGCCAAGAATAGACAGGTCATAGACTCGACTGCTGGATGTGAAATGTTGTCATTCATTGATGCTTATTCGGGTTTCCACCCAGATACCTCTGAATCTGGATGATCAAATAAAGACTGCGTTTATTACCCCGTATGGGGCTTATTGCTATCGCACCATGCAGTTTGGGTTACGTAATGCAGGGGCAACGTACCAGAGGTGTATGTAAAAATGTTTGCATGACCAAATAGGTCAAAATGTGCAGGTGTACGTGGATGATGTGGGTTATCAAGACCAAGGAAAGAAAAAACCGCTCCTTGACGATATCAGGCAAACGTTTGCAAACCTAAGAAGGTTCCAGATGAAACTTAACCCGGAAAAATGCACTTTGGTGTCCTGGCTGGAAATTGCTCGGTTTTCTCATCTCACAGCCGAGGTATCGAGGTCAATCCAATAGAAATCCGGGCCATCGAATGAATGGAAACTGCCGAAGTGTCTTAACGATGTCCAGAAGTTCACAGGTTCTGGCCTCGTTAAGTCGGTTTGTATGTCGGTTGGGAGAAAAGGCTTTGCCTCTTTACCAACTCATGAAAAAGGTCGGATAAGTTCATTTGGGACACCGCAGGCCGATGAATCCTTTGCCCACCTAAAGAAAATGTTAGCCACTTTGGCACCAGTGCTAGCCTCACCACTATCAAAGGAGCCCAATGTACTCTATATAGCCGCAACCAACCGAGTTGTAAATTAGTGATAGTGGTGGAGCGCGATGAGGAAGGTAAGTCGGTGCAAAGGCCGGTGTATTATTTGAGTGAAGTGTGTTCAACCTCAAAGCAGAACAACCCACAATTATCAAAAAGTGGGCATATGGCGTGTACACGGCCGCCAAGGAATTGAAGCACTACTTTGAGGAGCATCCCATCCGGGTCTATGTGAGGCCCCATATCCGAGATAATGAGTAACAAGGATGCAAGCGGAAAGAATTGCAAAATGGGCAATTGAGCTAGCACCATATGCGCCGCAGTATGACAGGAGAGAGGCCATCAAGTCTCAAGCTGTGGCGGACTTCTTCGTGGATTGGGCGAGGTACAGTACGAACCACCACTTCCGATCCGAACTATTGGCGAATGCACTTTGACGGATCAAAGACCAAACCGGGCTAGGTGCCAGAGTGTACTCACGTCGCCGAAGAAGGACCAGTTGAGATATGTGCTGTAGATCCACTTCACCGCATCAACAATGTCACTGAGTATGAAGAACTTGTGCATGGG
>OU342742.1:106541114-106970119 GCA_910589775.1 Avena eriantha
AAATATGCCAAGGGAAAGCTAGGCCAGGAAATCCGAGCTACAAGGTAACTCGGAAAGGGGAGCAAAAAGCTCGGTAGACTGAACCTGCCATGGCCTTAGCAGCTGAAATTGCTAAGACCGCACCAGCTTCGTGGACTAATGTTGGGGGATACCCCCAGGTAGGGTCACACGAGGGTATAGAGGCCGAGTTAGCCAAGGTATAGCAAGTTCAAAGCGAAAGCTGGCCGGGTCACCTCAGGCCGACTTACGGAGTAACCCGGACCGGAGGATGTCCACCTGACTGTGTCCCGACCGACGTATGCCGTATGCTGGCAGGCTTTTTGTAACTTGTATGCAGTTACCCACGGGGCCGGGTTATACCAGGCTTGCAAGAGAAGGAAGGTATCTCGCTGGTCAAAAGGCGGTCTCTGTGCGCTAGAGCGTGAGCGAAGCGAACAGAGGGAGGGGCCAGCAGGGGGTGGCCGACAAAGGTGATGTAGCCTATGTCGGCTGACGCTGGCGCCACAGAGGGTTACGTAGCCTCTACATGGCTTACGAAGGGAAAAGGAGGCCCGTTCGATTTGCTATTTTGGGAGAGGCATATTCCCAGGAATATGCCTCCACGTATGCCCTAACTGGGAACCTGGCCTCTCCTTTATAAGGAGCGCTAGGCCCTCTGTAGAAGGGGCTGGCGGGCAAGGAGACTAATGATAGGGTGAAAGTAGTGGTGAGATTGAGAGAGCTTCTTCTTCCTCCTCTCCCCAACACAGCTGAAGGAGCATCTGTAAACTCAGTGAACTTGGAGAATAGAAAGCATCTGTGTGTGGAATCACCACACTATCCCTCCCTGGATTCCTCTAGTGCATAGCCTATCCATGGCATCTGCCGTGACACCACCACAACAGGGATTGAGCTTTTTGAGGGAAGTGCTACAATAGCTTGTGTTTTAGTGGAAGTTTTATTGGTGTTGAAACTGAACCCAAAGACTTATTATCTTGAGTGCACTAATGTTGCTAATAAAGATTGTGTGAAGTTTTGTATGAAGGAAAAAAAATCAAGTGTATGGAGTGAATAATGTAATGAGATGAAGATTGGACTAAAGCTCAAGCTTGGGGATGCCACGCGTGTCACCCCAAGAAATATCCAAGAAGTACAAGCGTGAAAGCTTGGGGATGCCCAAGGCATCCCCTTCTTCATCAATAAAAATCCTAGGTTTCTTCCAAACACTTCATTCTTATTGTTTCATGCACAATTGTGTTGTTTTTGGAGCGTCTTCATTTTTGTTTTTAGTTTTCGTTTGCTTGGTTTGCTTGAATAAATTGGTTGGATCCCCTCTTTCATACATTAGTTTTCAAATAAGTTTGGTTTGGATTGGAAAAGAGTAGGAAAAGTTCATGCTTAACTGGTAAAAGGAGTTTGTTTTTGACTGTGGCCTATGCTTTGTCATGTCATGCTTGATATTGTTTTGACTTTATGCTTAGTGATTTATTGCTGTAGCATGACATGTTATAAACAATTGAGATTGCTTAATGTGCCTTGAAACAATCATGCATTGTTTTAGCATATTAAAGCATAGTATTGTGGTATTCTCCTTTGATGCTTTATTTGGGTTGACTTGGCGCATGCTCACACCATGTTATGACTATCCCAAGTCACCATAGCCTCTATGATCCTTTAGTTTTCGACTTGTAATATCACTTTATGCTTTAATTAATGATGTTTTGTCTCTTTGCATGATTATGGCCATTATTGCTCTCTTAGATGGTCGCTCCCAATCTTTTGCTAGCCTCCATAACCAAGTGTGAGTTTCACTCATGCATCCAACTCCAAATAAAACCAAGTTATTCCAAAGAGTCTACCATACCTACCTATTAGCATTTGCTATTCCAAGTATATTCATATTTTTATCTACCTTCCGAATTAAACTTGTTATGAGAAAACTAGTGATTAAAGCTCTCACGAACTTGATGGCACACTTTACATTTCTTGCCCCTAATAAACTTGAACCATTGTGTCGTCTATGTTGTATATGCTTGCACTTATATGTTGGGGATTAGCAAAACCATGTTGTCATGGGGAACGCTTTCAACATTGCACTTGTACATTGTACCTAGTTGATATCATGCTCTTTTGTCTATGGATGTCGTCGATGTGAAATGAAAGGGGAGCTTGTAAGTCCATGGACTTATTTATGTGTGTTAGAGAAACGCCTGGGCTGCCGGTCTAATCCATGCCTAATCATGGTGGAAACCTGCAATGTAGCTATAATGAGCAATCTATAAAGCATTCTTCTTATGAAAAAAAGAGATAGAGATTGAGAAAAAGAGAAAAGGAAAAAAAAGAGATGAGAAAAGAGGAAAGAGAGAAAAAAGCACCATTTTCCCATGGTAAATAAGAAGATTGCTGAGATGCTTGTTCTCTGCTTGCCTTATCATTTTTATATGGGGATTATTCCATATCATCGGCAAGGGGTACCCCGTTGGCAGTTCTCTATGATACATATGTACTTACTATGACAAGAACTTACCGGTAACTAAACTTGAGTAGCACGAGGAGCGGCCCTCGTATTCAAGGGACATGAGATTTCCAACTTATACTTTGTAAAGCATATACTCCATAGTTTGTTCACTTTAACCTTAATCACTTCAAGATGCTTATGATAGGGGCAATGAGAGCTAAAATTTAATAAGTACCATAATTTTTGGAAGCTCTTTATGAAACTTGAATCCCTGCTTCCTTATATGAAGGCTTTTCTTTTACTTTTATGTTGAGTCTCCATCTTCTATCTTTATGCACCTATTGAGAGAGCATAGTGGCCATTCTTAGTTTAATGTGCATTGTCCCAAGACTTGTTGATTGATGCATAACTTTGATATTGCTTGTTCTTAAACTATTTGTATCTAGTCACCCTTATGAACTTTGAAGGTGTCCTATGCATTTATGTTTGCCACTCTATGAGGGACAAGCTGAATACCATTCTCATTATGCTTTCTTTATGTGAAACAAACAAACGTCTTGCAAAACATTGTTATTCATGAATCTTTTGTTTGTGCCTTTTCATGTTACAACATAGTTGGTATGTCTTATTGTTAGAGCTTTATCTTTCATGCTATGTTTAAGTACTATGATCCCAGCTATCAATGTTTTACAAATACTTTGATCAAGTTTATGATGGTGCATGTCACCTCAAAAATTATTCTTTCTTTTTATCACTTACCTACTCGAGGATGAGCAGGAGTTAAGCTTTGGGATGTTGATATGTTGCTAACGTATCTATAATTTTTGATGTTCCATGCTTGGTTTATATCTACTTTCTTATGTTTTTTCCACACTTTGGAGTATTTTTGTACACTTTCTTGTAGTAACCTATTAACAAGATGCCATAGTTCCAGCTGCCTGTTTTCTGCTGTTTTTGGTTCCAGGAAAGTCAGAAAATGAATATTCTCGGAATTGGACGGGACAAAAGCCAAAGTCAATATTTCACCAAGGGGGACACGGAGCTAGAATACAAGACGGAGAGGGGCCAGGGGCCAGCCACACCACCTGGCCGCGCGGCTAGGCCTAGCCCGCGCCAGGGGGTGGTGCGGCCGCCTAGGGCACACCCTCGCCCCCTTTCACCTATATATTGCCTCCGATACATAAACGCTAAGTAACCGATCAAAAATCCACGAAAAGGGTCTGTAGCCGCCATCATCTCCATCCCTAGATCGGGAGGGATCTGAAGCTCTTCCCGTGTCAACACCCGGATTTTTAATCCCATATGCCTATTATGCCATACCTCGCAATCCCAGGATTACCATTTTTGCGAGACATAACATATTGGATATCATAGTACATCATCCATTACAAACCATACATAAGGTCTTACACAAATAAAGGATCTCATGATCCAGTCTTAATACAACAAGCAGCGGAAAAAATAATAAGTGTAGCGGTGGGGTCCATCTTCAGGGGCACAAGAAATGCGGACGAAGGCAGATAGTCCTAGTTATCATAGCCATCCCGCTGGCCGTCATCTTGGTAGTCTCCTTCATAGTCTGGACATAGGAATAGACAGGGACAAAAGCCATGAGTACTCTTTAAGTACTCGCAAACTACCACTAACAAGTAGGATAGTACTAAAGTAAATGCTCACTCTAAGTTTAATTATAAAGTTAAGTTTGAAACCTAAGCTGAGTTCAGAAACAAAGAAAGATAAAATAAAGTTCTAGAATCACTTAAGTTGGGAAGCTAGTGTCATTGTCACAACCCTGTTGTGGTCAAGTCAAAATTCCTCATTCGTTTCATAAGTCATTTTGAAAACATCTGACAACGAAACAGT
This sequence comes from Avena eriantha, assembly GCA_910589775.1. Classification (NCBI taxonomy): domain Eukaryota; kingdom Viridiplantae; phylum Streptophyta; class Magnoliopsida; order Poales; family Poaceae; genus Avena; species Avena eriantha. The sequence goes on from OU342742.1 coordinate 106,545,415, forward strand.
ATGGCCACTCCAACTGTCCATAATCGCGGACACGGCTATTCGAATAGTTTGACACTCTACAGAGGTGGTACACTTTCACCAAAAGATTCGATACATCTGTCAGGGATAACCCTGAATCATCATACTTAGTATGCAGATAATCAAACATAACCTTTCCTTTACACACCCTAGTATAAGAACCTCTCCTATGAGCATGGCCTCCCAACCATGACCATCTGTCATCTTGGGCACTGCATAGGTGGACAACATTGAGAGGTAGCCTCAGATCAAACCTCTCCCGCGAGGGAACTAATACTAATGCATATAAATTTCCAGCTAAGCCTTACCCAATTCAGGTATTGTGGTTGTACGGTAAAATTGGAATGGTATCGCATCTGAATCCAACCATTAGTTTTGTAAAAGGGTTAAGGCTCATGCCTCAACATTTTCATCATCATAAACCATTTGTGTTTCTCAACACATGTCAAAAACATGTCAATAGAATGACTCATCATTCCAAGGTTTTCACAATTCATTTTCACCAAGTATTCCCATCTAAAAGTGACTCAAGTTTTGATCTAGCTCTAATCTACTAAGTTAAGAGTGTTCACTAAGGTTAGATGATAGGATCAATCTCATGCCATAGAATGACATCTAAGGTTATCTAGATAGGTCAAGTGTTATACTTTTTATGCTACCTTCAAAACAAGCAAAGGTCTTTGGTAAAGTAAATAAGTAAAAGCTTGAAAGTAAACTTGGAGTAGGTACTAGTCAAAGTGATATAACCAAGCATGCCTAATGCATCTTGCTCAGGTTATCTAACTTAATTCTAGCTTGCTAAGTATTATACTTGCAAGGGTTAGCTTGCCTTGGTTGGTGTAGTGGTTGAAGTTTTCCTCCTCCTCCTCTTGGTAGAACTCCTCCTCCTCGGAAGCTTGGTCGGTACTATCGTCTATAAATACATACGGAGTACACAATCACCAAACAATACTTAACTAGTCTACTTAGTACTCTAAGGCACATATTTGATGATCTATTATCATCACAAGCATCACAAGATTTTATTAACTAGTTTTATTCCTTTTATTTAAGAAAAGTAATTTCTACTTATTGAAAATAACTAAGATTTAATATTCTCCAATTAAAATATGGGATCATATGGACACATGTCATCACCACATATTCTATCATATGGGAATGTAATTTAAGGGTTGGATCATATTTAATTAAGTTTAGGTTTATTATTTAATGATTTAAAGTGACTAGAAATGCCTATATAGCCTTATTTTTGTACTAGACCAAAGTCACTGCATGTAAACCTTAATATTATTACATATTCAGATAGGTATGGTTAAAAATGATTTTTGAGAGTTGGAATCAACTCAAAAGCTATCATGGTTGATTTTAGAAAAATGTTTTAATGTGCAAAAGCTTCTGTCTTGTTATTTTTACTAGGAGAGATCTCTAACTCTAAATGAATTAAATCCAACGGGCTTGGATAGATCTTTTCAGTAACTTTCTAAAAAAAATTGAATCACTCAATTTGGTTTAGTATATCTCCTTGAATTGATTTTTAAACTAAGAGACAGAAGTGAGTTCAAACTAAAATCGAAAAATCTATATTTGAATTAATGGGCTAGCGCGAGAAAGAAAACGGGCCAGCCCAGTGGCGCTCCGCGGTGCGAATGTCAACTGACAGGGGGGTCCCGCAGGTCAGCGACACGTCAAACGCGAAGTGGGACGGGGCAACATGGACCGCGCGATTAAAAGGAAGATCTACGGCTAAGGATTGTCGTCCTCGGCGAACAGGTCGCCGGCGAGAGCTAACCCTAGCGTCTCGGTGGGGGTACGGTGAGGGCATACCAGGGCTCCAGCTACTACGATGAGGCGGGCAAATGAACTGGTGGACGACGGCGAGCTCAGGCGAGGTCGCGGCAGCTCCTGGGGTGGACGAAATCGACGGCGCCTTCTCCTCCTCTGTAGCGGGCTCCTCCGGCGCAATTCTGGCAAACTATGGCTCGAGCGGCTCCGGCAAGAGGTGGGGAAGGATCAGTAAGGAGAGGGGAGTGGAGTGGTGTGAGTCATTGGTGATGGGGAGGGCTCCTTTTATAGGGCGACGAGGGGACCGAATGGCACGACGGCGAGCTCGTCGGTGGCGCTGATATAGGCGGCTAGAGGCATGGGCGGCGTAGGCGGATGGTGGCCTGCCTCCTGGCGATTCTCTACGGCGTTAATGCGTGGCTAGGGGCGGTGGGTATACCCTACATGTACTCGAGCATGGTATATACGGCCTGCATACGTAGAGGCCCATGGTGTCGCCAAGGCCCAAATGAAGCACTCGAGTAACCTACAGACTCTCGATTGCTTGAAGAACAAGAAGAAGCTAAAGATAGAAAGTTAAAAGGGGAAAACCCTAACATGTAACCGACTCGACCTGCTACCCGAGACCTAGCCTATCTATATAAAGGCTGAGAGGGGGCGGCGAGGAGGACACGCGCAACCCTAGTTTCCACAACCCTCGCCAGATTGCATCTGCGCACCATTGTAATCTTCGATTCCTTTGATAATTCCACGAGCAGACAAGCAGGAGTAGGGACCTCTACGAGGCCTGAACCTGGGTAAATCTTCGAGTCCCATGTGTGCTTGTTTACTAGCCGATAGATGTCTCCAGCACTCCCGCCTTCTCCAAAACCCAAGTCCATAACAATAGGCATTGATGAGTTAAACCCTCATCACTACCAGATTGGGGAAAACGAGGGCCAAAAGGAACAATGAATGAAGAGAGAAGCTGCCCTAGATTCGCTACCTTTTTGGGCAAAAAAACACAATTGTTAGTAAGAGAGAGGGGAAAAGGCGCTCTTAAAAAGGCCAATCATAAAAATAACAAAAAAGAAAACCCACATATCCACCAAACGCACCCCACGAGGTCCCACACCATGCCCCCATAATCAGCGAGAGATGGATGGCTGGTCCGCCGTGTATCCTGGCCCCATCTATCAGCATGTAACAGTCAAGGCGACGTAACGTAACGCTCAACGCACGACCCACCCCAACATGGTCCCATCGGTCAGCATGTAATGGTCAAGCCTTTGACCTGACGGCATCCCCCCGTCTAAGCGCCTGTGAGGGTTTCACAATAGAGAGAGGGGGAAATGAGGAAAAACTAAGCGATTGGGGAAAACTGAGTACAACTAACGAACCGAGGGCACAAAATAGAAAACCCTAAATTATATCAGAAAGAAAACATGAATAAACTCCATGTTGATGGATTTTTGGAGTCTTTGATTTTGATTAAATGATGCTTGTGAGACTTTCCCCGAGATAATTGAATCTCCGTTCATAGGCCAAAGAGGAACAAATGACTAACTTATCGAACAATGTGCGTGTTGATGTATATAGTCCATTATGTGTAGCCATATGCGATGGATCTTTCTACTTCATATGCTTTCTCCAGAAATTTGAGTGAATATATTTGTATATTTACTTAATAAGGAAGAGGTATGAAACATTTGAAAATTGTTCAAAGACTTTCAAGATGAAATGGAAAATCATTGTAATAAGAAAATAAAGAATTGATGTTTCGATCATAAAGTAAGATATTTGAGTTACATGTTTAGAAAAATACCTAAGATTTGAGGAATTGTTCCATAGATTTACATTTTCCGATAAACCATAGGAGTATGGAGTGTTCGAGAGATGGAATCGAACCTTGTTTGACATGGTAAGATCAAAGGTGTCATTTATAAACTGCCATTATATTTTAAGGATTAATGCTCTAGAGACTACCACTTTTACACTTAAAAGAGCACAATCATGATTCGTTGAAATGACACCATAAGGGTTATGGTTTGGGATAAATCCCGAGTTGTCTTTTCTTAAATTCTAGTATGCTATGCATAAGTAAAATGTTTACAACCAAAGTCGGATAAGCACGTCTTTGTAGGTTATCCCAAAGAATTTGTTGGGTATTCCTCCATAACACCAAGGACAATAGAGTTTGTCGCTTGGAATGTGAAGTTTCTTAAGAAGGAATTTTCGCAAAAAGTTAAGTGGGAGCACAATAGAACTTGGATAAGGTTATTGAACCTTAGCTATATGTGATAAGTAGCGCAACACCGGAAAGTATCCCGGTGACAGCCACATTGCTCATGGCTTTTGTGATTACAAAGGTTGTGATCTTGGAGATTAAAGTTCCTATTTGAACCGTATGCATCAGGTAACAATCAAATAGCAAGATTTGATAAACAAGTCGTTATTGTTTTGACAATGATGAACTGATTGCATGCAAAGAAGCGATGATGGGCCCTGACTCCATAAAATGACTAGAGGTTATAAAACCCGTGATAGTATCCATACACGAGAAATCAAGTTTTTGAACTTGGAAGACCTTCTGGAAAGGCATGAAGCCTATCGGTCATGTTCGGATCTATAAAGAAATAGACATGGATGTTTGACATCTATGAAATAGTCAACATGTCGGAAAGGAGTTTACGACAATGTTCAAGGAGTTGACTATGACAAGATTTGATCTTTCATAGCAATATTTAGTCTTGACAGATTAATGTAGCAACCACTACATATAATTTGGTATATGGTAATTAAACAAACAAAACAATGTTCTTCTAATAGAATGGTTATCTAGGACGTGTACATGACACATTCCGAAGGGTTTTGTTAATTCAAAGGGTGCAAAAAGGGCATGCAAACTTCAATAGTTGAAGTAAGCATAGCGGAGTTGGAATCTTCACCATGATGAAACTGTTAAAATGTTTAATTTCATCAGAGATGATGAAGATGCTTGCATTTGCAAAAAAATAAGTCGGAGCGCTGAGACATATTTCCAATACATTATGTAGAGGGTGTGTTGTTGATTGGAAATGATGTATCTTTTGTTGACACAAGTTAAGAATTTCATTATAATTGGATTTCAATGAAAGACTTGGGCAAAACCGAAATATTTGGCATCAATGTCTATATGGATAGATTGATGAGCTGATATGGTTGTGCTAGATATACATATATTAGATATTGAAAGGGTTCAATATGGAGACAACAAGAAAGGTTCTTGCTGCATGGAAATGATTGAATCAAGATTCAAGTGTATCGAAACTCGGTGAGTGAAATCACATGAATATTTTGATCAATAATAGCGTGATATGTACATATCCAGATATGTCCTATGCTCTAAATGTTATGAGCACATACCTGAATGATTCATAAGATGATCTTAGGACGATAGTAAAGATATTCTTATTAGCTTTGGAAGAATTAAGAATATGTCATGTCTTAGTGACAAATAGTTAAAAGTAGTTAATTGTAAAGTGTTACATTGATACTAGTTTGTCACAAGATACGAATTTATCTCAATTTAAACTATGGGTGGCACAATGTAATGGAAATGAGGTTCCAAGATGGATTTGGATGAGTTCCAAAGTTAAGACATTGTGACATATACTACAACAAAAGGAGGGCATTTGTGTCAAGTATTTTGTTATCAAAGTAGGTGTGGTTCATAGTGGGCTAATACTATGAAGATATATTGTACAACAATACTATCAACATGTTTTAACCCAAAGGAACTAAAGGTCTCACCAAAGGACTAAATTTATACAACGACATCTCATTAGAGAATGAGTGATGCATAGAGACGCAAAGACATGCAAATACACACGGACCTCAAAGTGTCATATCTGGAGATTATGTTAACCACTAACAATCGTGTATATGCAAGACCAGAAAGCCATAGGTGTTCAATACGCAAAGTTTTACAAACTAGATTATTGAATCTAGTGCAAGTGGGATACTGAAGGGAATATCCCGAGAGGCAATAATAAAGTGGTTATTATCTTATTCCATGTTTATGATAAATGTTTATTTTGCATGCTATAATTGTATTGATTTGGAAACGTTAATACACGTGTGATTATTAAACAAATAGAAAGTTCCTAGTTATGCCTCTCTTATAAACTGGCTCATTGATTAACAAGATTATCAAGGTTTCCTGATCATGGACATTGGATGTTGTTAATAACAAGGTCACAACATTTGTGGAATGATGTGATGAACATTCATCTGGAGTATAACATTACGATCAAAGTCATTGTATTTATATTTCTATAACATCATACGAAGTAATCCTAGTCCTTAGATCATATCATGTCCATCACTAACACTAGAAGAGTATCTTGATAACATCAAACGTCACACCATGACAAGGTGACTATAAAGGTGGGTTCAGTGCTACGAAGGTGTTATGTAGAGGCTCATGTATCAAGAGTGGTATTTGTCCATCCCGATGGCGGATAGATATACTCTGGGCCCTCTCGGTGATATCACATTAAGATAGTTTGCAAGCAAGTGGTGTGATCACTAGAATGGTATATCACAGGAACGAGAAAAGAGTGCATGTCGGTAACAAGATCAAACTAGGTATGGGGATACCGATGATCGAATATAGGACATGTAATATATCATGAGAGGGATTTAGTTACAATGTTAAAGGTTCACACGATCACTAGAGTCATCGTTGAATGTGTGGGAATCATTACAGATCTCTAGGTCCCACTGCTGATTATTGATTGGAGAGGGATCTCGATCATGTCTGCATTATTCGCGAACCGTAGGGTGACACAATTAAGGGATACCGACACCATTTGGAGCAAATATGTTTTAGATAAATATTTAAGAAAGCGATGGAATCATTTTGATGGGAACCAAAATTGTTTCAGGTGAAATTATAGAAACTGGTTCTGCATGTGATATTGAAATGTTGCAGGGGGTTTTATGTGAATGTTTGTTAATTAAAGTAATTAACAAAATTCTGAATAAATAAAAGAGTTTCATTAAATGAGAGTTTATGTGAGTGGAAGTGTGAATGGATGCATATTTATGTGAGTGGAGCATCCACCACATGAATGATGGAAGAGGTGGGGGCACCACCTTGGCCACCGTCCATGGGAGGGGCTGCCCCCTCTCCCCTATAAACGGCCCCCCTCTCCTCCCTCACAAAGTACACCTCCTCATGAAGGATCTCTCTCCCCCTCTAGAAATTATTCCCCATGGTCTCGGATCTGCGAGATACATGTTCTCGGTGGCTTTATTTGGAAGGGAGTTGCTTCTTACGCTACATCGCTGGAGAGAGGACGTGGAGGTTGTTGGGGTACCATACGTGTGTGCGGTCACGGATGCACCACTGCTTTGCGGTGATGTACTTGCTGGTGCTGGACCCGATGGATTTGTTGGTGCTGGACCTGCTGGACTCGCAGGACTTCATCACGATCTTGAGATCGGCAAGTGTATGACTACATCAACCATGAAATTAATTTCATTAACAATGCTTTGTCGCTCTTCAAGGGTATGTTCTCTATGGATGTATATCCACCCGTTGATTGTATCTTGGTAGATAAATCTTGGTACTTAGTAGTTCACATCGTAGGAAATTTTTGTTTTCTATGCTATGAACCCAACACCTACCTCACACAGGAGACCAACTCCCGCACAAGTTCGATGAACTAACGCGAAAAATCTCCGATTTGGCATGATTTTATTCCCCTTCCTCCAAATTTTGAGCCCCATATAACCTTTGACCCCTACGCATCTGATGAAGGAGATATGCCCTAGAGGCCAATAATAAAGATGTTTTTATTAACATATCTCATTAGTTTGTAATAGTTCTGTATGATCCTATAACTATATTAAGTGGAAATATTAATCCATGTGTGATATATAAACAAACCAGGTCCCTAGTATCCTCTAGACTAGTTCGTTGGGCAGGTGATGATCGAGGTTTTCCGATCATGGACTTTAGCACGTCAGCTGACATCGAGGTCACTTCATTAGATGAATGAAGTGATGGACCCACACCCAACCCCTAGTATTGCAATATGACCCAGTCACATAGTTCAACATTGCAATATGTAGATAAGCGTAGTGATTCAGTCCTTAGACCGTGAGATCATATTAATCACTATCCCCCGAGGCTGGTTTGATCACATCAACCGTCATGTCCGTAACTTGGTGACCATAAAGGTGTGCGTCAGGTATTCTAGAGGAACTTTTGAGGCCTATGTATCAAGACCGGGATTTTTCCATCCGAGTGATGAATAGATACCCTGGGCCCACTCGGCGAGATAACATCTATAAGTTTGCAAACATGTGACTATGTCACGGGGATGTAATATCACGGGAACAAGTAAATGTGTTTTGTCGGTAACAGGATCAAACTTAGGTATGTCGATACCAGGAGATCGGGTATTGGACAAACTAGGTATCATAGAGCAAAGGGAATGAGACTCGACGTTCAAGGTTCAAGCGAACAAGTTATTCATGGAATGCATGGGGGCCATTATGTGCTTCCAGATACCGCTATTGGTCATTGATCGAAAAGTGTGTTGATCATTTCTATGTATTCCCGAGCCGTAGCGTGTCATACTTAAGGGTAGAGACGCTTAAGGATTGATCCAAGATTGTAGGAGAAAAGAGAGAGAACTGTAGAATAGTTCTGGAGTCATACCGAAAGTGTTTTGAGGATATCCGATGATGATCGGAGGGGTCCGAAAGGTGTTTCAGAGTGATAGATATTAAATAATGTATTTAAATATTAATTAAATGAATTACTATTAAAAAAGTATTTTTTTAATTGAATTTATGGGGGGAAGCTCACCTAGGAAGGGATAGGGTGGCCGATGGCCACTAATGGGCTCCCACCATGTGGGGAGGGTTGGCCGACGCCTCATCCCACCTCCTTCCTTGATTAGTCCCACCCCGGGACTTTGAGGGAGGGAGTGCCTCCCTTCCACCTATATAAAGAGGGGCACCCCTCTCCCAAAATCCATCCCATCAATTGGCTTTCCCTATTCTCTCTCCCTCTCTCCTTATCCCTTATGTGTGGTTCCCAAGATTGGAATTGCATACGAGGATTTGTGTTTCTCTACCATATGCATACCGTCGTGCTACTAGACTCGGTCTAGATCAATCTTCTTCTGCTGCTTTGCTGGACCGGAGCTCGAGAGACGTTGCTACACCATATGTGTGTAAGTCCACGAGGCACTGCCACTTGTAGTACTTTTACTTGGTGGTTGGATCTTGGGCGTCTACATGACCCTGAGGTCGGCAATGTCGTACAAGGAGCAAGGGTGACTTGCGAGGAGCTTCACGACCTTGAGGTCGGGCAAGTACGACTACATCATCCATTTTCCCTACGGAACGTTAACCGTGTTCGATCTTCAAAGTTATGAACACCGAGTCCCCGCTTGTTACTTCATATCTGCATAGATAGATCTTGTCTAGGTGTGTTCACCATAGGAATTTTTTGTTTTCTACCTTAGAACCCAACAGTGTATTAGAGCCGATCTATGCGTAGATGTTTGTTACGAGTAGAACACATGTTTATTGTGTGGGCAAGATTCTCTAGTTGCTACTATCCCACATGTACTTGTTCATATCATGGTAGTGTCGAATGAAGTAGCCCAGACTGTTGTTATGCGAGACTGGTTCCACGACTAACATATGGCTTGTACCATATAAGTGGCCAGCAGGTGTCTGTCTCTCCAACATTAGTTGATATGGAATTTACAAAGGGCGGCCCTAGGAAGGGATTTAAAGCAGTAACTAGTCAATCCATGTTATGGTTGGAAGTTCATAGGTAGAAATGGTTCTCTTGCGAAAGCCCTAACAGCCGCATAAAACATGCAAAGTTAAAGTAGAGGCGTCTAACTTTATTTTGCAGGGGCGTATGCCTTGATATGGTACTGGTAAGTTTTATGAAATGTTCTACCACCGGCTCTGAGACGCCCTAGACCTTGGCGCCATGCTGGAGAACTCGATGGAGATCAAGGCGCGACAACCATGTCATGTCATATTACATTTGATGTAAATTACATTATGCATCTTATTTTATGTGTATTAGATATATGACAGTAGCATTATAAGATGATCCCTCAAACATGATTCCAATGTTCATGTTCCGCTTGTGTGCGCACCACTAATAAAGTTCTTTGTTATGAGGCACGCCGTGACAATCAGGTGTCCGACATATTTGCGTTCACATACGGTGGGTGTAAGATATGTTCACTGCAAAACGCACAAGTTAGAGTTAGCAATCCTAGCATGTATGTACATGGCCTCGAAACACAAGAGATCCAAAGATCAAGCATGAGTCACATGGTTGATGTGATTGACATTGTTGAATCTCTGCCTTTGAAGCTATGCCATCGGTCGTAACAATTGGGGGTGGTGTAATGAATTAGGGTCATGTAATCACCAAACGACGATGATGGATGTTTGTTTGAGTGGGAGTTCTAGTAATGAACTCATATTATGAACTAAACGATGAGTGCATATTTGCATCATGTTTAATATTATTGTTTTGCATTATAGTGGTAGGATCTTGGTATTTTACGGCGTCGCGCACACATTTTATGTCTATGTTCACCAGGATCAGAAAAGATGATGGATAAAATGGAAACAATTCTTGGAGCAGTTGTATTGGGGAGAAAAGGAGTCAAAACAACGTAAATCGCTTATTTGGGAAATATCAATAACACAGGAAGAAAACCCGAAGTGATCGAGGCATCCAAAAGGTTTAACAACAAACTATACGGCGGGAATGAATTTTCCGGCTGTATAGTTCCTGCCATATAGTTGGCACCGCCACCGCCTCCTCAAATAGTTTCACCCCGTGCAACTGGATCAGAGAGACGACATACAGAACACCCAGAAATCCCCGAAAACCTCACCTCCAGAAGGAATCTAGAGGGGGAACTTGCCCAAGCGATCCATCTTCGCCCTACACAGATCTGGGAGGCCAAGGCATCGATCTTCATCTTCATCAACCGCTGCACCACCATCATCTCCATCCATCCCATCTTCACCCCATATAGATCTTGTTGTAATTTCCGTACTCATTGTGGATTTATATAAGAACTATTAATTTACAATTGTTTCCATTACCATTGCCATGATGTTGATTGCCTCCATGTCTGAGTAGATCTTTAGTTCTTGGGGATATGGAGAAACCCTAGCATATGATTGAGATAAGATAGATATTATTATGTTATACATAATTATGTATGTGTTAATTGTCTTCATCTCGATGTTGGGAGTTGTGCACCTCCTTAATATTTGCCTCTTATGGGGACACGATGAAGGGGATTACTTGTTGGTAGACGGGGGGATGATAGCACTTACTGTGACTATAAAGCTATTGTCATTCTTTACATACTAACTTGGAAAAACAAGGAGAACTCATAAAGCCATGTCCATGCCACGGGAGAAATCCCTTAATAGCGGGATAATACGAATGATGTCGTTTATCTGTCAGCTGTGGTTATGAAGGATGATGTGAGCAGTGGTTGCTGCCTATTTGTCCATATATGGAGCTCCTCCCACATACATATCATGAGAATATTTGTTATAATAATCTTGATTGCTTAGTCTAAATTTCTAGCGGTGTATCCACCACTCCCTGAGAACGCCCTTTTCCCTATTACAGTTCCAAGCTCTTTTACACATGCGATTCTTACTTACTACATTAAGTTTTACTTTACTTTAATTGCTTCATTCAATCAAAAACCCAAAAATAATTCTAATTTTCTTACATCTCAAAATTATTCCTTAAGTACTTCGTTTAGTTTTAGTTAAAAGCATTTTAGTCTTTTGCCTACTGCTCCTTGTGGGATCGATATCTTTATTTTGCAACTAGCTACAAACAATATGTGCACTTGCAGTCATCAAGCTATTTTCTGGCAGTGTTGTCGGGGAGCTTAGCGCTATAAGTCAGTTTACTTTTAGTTATTTACTTTTGTTGTACTAATTTTTAATTTAAGTTGCAGGACCCCAACAATGGACACCACTCATCATTTAATCCATCTTGAGGTAGTAAGGAAAATGGGTTCACCCATGGACACTTTTATAACTATTAGTAAAAGCATAAATCCGGATGGAATTGAGATCCACCGTTTATTATTTGAACTACTACACTCTAAGAAATTTGTAGGAACCGATGAAGAGAGTCAGACACTTACAATTTTTTGAAGATGTTCTTGGTTCCTTTATATTAGACAACTATAATCTTGATATGGTTAAAACCTAGTTGTTTAGACAAACTCTCTCTAATAATGTTTGCGACTGATATAGATGTTTTTGTGCACAAGCACCAAGGACTTGGACGGAATTGACAACCAATTTCCCATCAAAATATTACTCAAAAAGCAAAGCTCACAGTATGAGAGGTATTATTCTAAGTTTCAAAAATAATCTCGATGAGAGTTTGTATGAAGGGTATCTAAGGTACAAAATCTATTTAGATAATTGCCCCATCATCGTTTGCCTAATTGGTTAATCACTCACACTTTTATGGAGGGATTAATAATAAAAATAGAACAAACCTTGACACCGCTTCTAATGGTAGTTTTCTAGCTTATACCTATGATGAAGCCTGGAAATTAATAATGAAAATGAGGGAGACTACGGAAAATCTTAAAAATGAGGAGAACATTACGAATAGTACTTCTGAATAGGCTTGTGTTAAAGATTTCCTTGCAAATGAAAGGACTTGTGCAATGATTAAACCCTTGGTATTGATTCTTACTCAGTAAAGAAAATTATTGAGAATTATGCAGGGCATTTACATGTACCTACAAAATGGGAACCCCATAAATCCCTTGAAGAAAAGAAGCGTGCAAGAGAAAGGGTGCTAATGGAAGAGTTCTCCTCTACACCTATTCAAGAGAATATCAAGAAAAAGCAAAAATAGGAAGAACAAATAAACAGAAGATTAAAGAAACCAGAAAAGAACCTTGAAGCTACCAATATAAATAATGTTATATTGAAGGATCTTATGGAAGCACGAACACAGGATAATGAAGTGGTTATGCTAGACTTTGAAACATCAGAATTCATCAAAGGTAAGGTACGAGGTAACGGAACTTCTAAACCTATGACTCCTATATATTATGGAGAAACTTTCTTATACGGAATTTGTGAGCCAATTTCCACTACAAACATTATGCCTTCGTCACTTTATGAGGAACTTCGCTACAATTTAAATAATCCAGATGTGGAACTGGTAGACACTACTATTAAATTGTCTAATAGAACTAATATAAAATCAGAAGGTGTTATCAGAGATATCTATGTCTTTATTGGATCACTTATGTACCCCCTTGATTTTCATATCGTTGATATGTCTCGAGATTCCTTTTGTCCTATTCTTTTAGACAGGCCTTTTGTTTCCATAACCAAATCTCGAATTGATAATAAGAAGGAGACTATTTCAATGATATTTGGAGTAGAGGAAATGACATTCCGGTTTGCCAAACTAAAGAAGAGACCATATGAAGTGGAAGATAATTTCAGAAGAGAAAACGATTGTTGAGTTGGCCACAATTCATTTCAGTACTCCACAAGATGAATTAGAGAGGAGCCTAATGAATTGGGAGGAGGCACCATATGATGAGGAGAGAGAAGACATGGATGATTACCTTGATTCAGTTCCGGAAGCACAAAATCCACATGACTATGAAGAACTGGTAAGAAAAGGAAATGAATAACCTCCGCCAATTGAATTGAAACAACTTCCAGATGATATGAGGTATGATTTTTTAGATAATTAAAATAAATGTCATGTCATTATTATTAAAATTCTATTAGAAAATGAAACAAATAAACTCATTTCGGTCTTGATTAAGCATCATGAAGCCTTTTGTTTATACTTTAAGTGATATTAAAGGAATAGATCCATCTATTGTAACACATAAAATTACCATGTTTGATGTTCCTGAACTTGTAGTTGACACACAAAGAAGGCTTAATCTGAAAATGAAGGAAGTAGTAAGAAAAGAGGTTATACGCTTATTAGATGCTGGCATAATATATCCTATTTCTGACAGTAAGTGGGTTAGCCCAGCTCATTGCATACCAAGACAAGGGGGTCTTGATGCTGCTATGAATGAGGATGGTGAGCTAGTTCCTGTAAAACCTGCATGTGCATTGACTTTAGGAAAGTAAGCCGTGAGACGGGGAAAAATCATCAACGTATACCATTTATGGAAAAAAAAATTAGAAAGACTTAGTAATAATTCTTATTTCTATTTTCTTGATGGTTATTCTGGATATTCTCAAATTGTTATACAACCTAAAGACCAAGAGAAAACAACTTTCACTTGTCCTTATGGCACATATGCTTATAGATTAATTCAGTTTGGCTTATGTAATGCAGCTGCGACTTTTCAAGAATGTGTTTTAAAAATCTTTGATGATCTTGTTGAGAAGACTATGGAAGTTCTAACAAATAATTTCGTTGTTTGTGGAACAACATTTGATAATTGACTCTACAATTTAACCAAAGTTTTGTAGAGATGTAGGCAATCAAATTTGGTTTTGAATTGGGAACAATGCTGTTTCATGGAAAGAGAAGGTAATTTTTTTGGGCATAAGGTTTTGGAGAAGGGTATAGAAATAGATAAAACTAATATAGATGCTATAAAAAAGCTTCCAATACCTCGGGACATAAAAACTTAAAAAAAATTCTAGGACATGCAGGTTTTTATAAGCGTTTTATAAAATATTTTGCTAAAATAGCTATTGATACATTCGATCCGGATTATGGATGTAGTGTACCTTCTTTTTCCCTAGTAGACCTAGGTTATCGAATCCTCGGGAAGCGAATGCATAGTGAAGTTACTTTAACGGACCTTCAGGAGTTTTAGAATTCCTTTTGTGTTATTACCGGACCAATAATTTGCGTCTTTTTGTTGTTGATGATGATGGAGAGACAGGGCCTAGGGCATTCGGTTTCACCTATAGCTGTGCAAAACATCTGATGGGAAAAAAAGATGGAAATAAAGTATGCATGTACTTGTTAGAGCAAGATAAATTATATGTGGGCAGTTTATCCATAATTCCTATTGCCTCTGCAACCTCTTATAGCAATAACCTACTAGTCTCATCCATAGAAGAAAGAGAACTAATGATATGCATAGTGATGTCACCGTCAATCCCAAGTAAATCCCTCACATACAGAGGTACTACCCCTTATGTCACTGGGGTTCCCAACTTGCAGATCAGTCATTACTCATACTCCCTATACCTAGCTCAACCCTCGGGGTCTTGGGTACCAGACAAGTCCTTGGATTGAGGCAAGAGAGGATATAATAATCATCATGTCATACAAACTAATACATGATCCCATCTATGATAAATAACATGCACGAACGCTACATGGCTAGGCCGAAGCCCTTAGCCCAGGGAGAATTACTCACACATAGAGATGATATCAACAATCATAAACATTGTAATGAAAACCATAAGATTGATAGCAATCGTCTTACAATGTCGCTAATCGAAGAAGAGATCTACTATTACAAGTGGTGGAATATGGATATGGAGATGGAGATGGAGAAGGGTTTTCAGATCTAGAGGCAGTTGGTGATCTATGGCAGAGACTTTTGGCAAGGTCAGAGAGAGTTTTCTCGTTTCCCGAGGCTTCTTTATACAGGGGTCCCTTCATGAAAGTTGTTCTGTTTGACCTAACGGTGGCGGCCCCAACTATACGACCGAAGCTATACGGCCGGAATTTTGCTTTGATCATAAAGTTGGTCGTTAAAGCGTCTGCCTCTGCTTTACGGCTCCTAGTTTCTTGTGGTTGTTGGGAATCTGGTATCTTTGACTTTAATGTAGTGATTCCCATCTTTAAACGACATTATTTGCGTAGGAAAAATAATAAAGAAAGGATTGCATACCCCTCTGAATATTAGGCATTAGTGGCAGGGTTTAGAGAGATATTTCATCATAAGTATGAATAATATCTAGTTTAAATGTGGACGTAGATGGCTATATTTCAGAGCCATCAAGCTCCCCAAGCTTAAACTTGATCGTCCCCGAGCAAGAAAACCAAAATCAAAAAGGAACCCATCATTTAAACTGAAATAATGAGATGATGATCTTACTCATGATTAGTAATCTCATGTTTCCTCCACTTCATAAATCTGAAAAACTTTAGCATATATAGAGTAATGGCAAGCATATCATACGGGTTTTATGCATCCTTATAGTGCAGCAAAATTATTGTCAACATGGATGATTCAAAATGAGTAAACTTTATTCCATGTCATGTAATCAACTCATAGGCTTGCCTTTGAATAATAAAGTATAATCATGTAAATTGAGAGTGTGCGAGTTTTCTTGAAAAGCATATATACTAGAGTATCTCAATTCCCCCACATCAATAAATCCGACTTTTCAAGCACTACTTTTCTATTCATTGTCCTTCAAGAATTTCAGTTTTTAAGTAATTGAGAGCATGCCAAAGATTTTTATCGGGCTGTGATGGACACTCGTGGCATCACTAAGGTTTTTGTTCCTTTTGCATAATTATTACTCATAATAGTCAGAGGAGTGATTCCATCATCATTACAGCTACCCGAGAGTGCCAAGAATCTTACCCACTATAGCATTGCTGAAATCTAGGACTTTCCTCCATGAAGATCGTTCGTAGGCCAGCGGAGTTGTTGGCATCCCATGAAGTTTGGCACGCATAAAGCTATATCATTCTTATGATTAACAAGTCAAACTTTGGCATGCTCACAAAAACTGCTAAACATTAATTCAATCGAACAAATCCTTTTAAAGAGAGCTATTAAGTCAATCAACATTTTTAGTGGTGTTGAGTGTCTCTAGAAATAAGCCTTCAGGACTAAGCACTACAACACCCAAGCCGTAAATTGTGAAGAAACGTACCCAATTAAATACCCATGCAGACGAAAATCTTACTACAATTCAAAAGACTCACTCCACCAATATAATATCTCAACATTTACTACTAACTAGCATGGGTTTCTCAAACTTCAAAAGTGGGGAGTCATAAGGCAAACCTCTCATGTTTGTTTCCACTTCTCTCTTCCTTTTTTATTTGTTTCTTGGAAACTCAAAGTCGATCACTCTCCTACAAATACATGAAGACCTCGAGGCGGAAAGAAAATAAAGAGGGAAAATAAGGAAAAATGGAGAAATATTTTTGTGGTTTTTAAGAGAGGGAGTTTAAAGAATAGAAAATTGGCGGCAAAGCTCGGTGATGGCCCAAGATAACTCAATCTCATTGGGGAACCCCAAGAGGAAGGTATGATACAACAAGTTTCCCTCAGTTATGAAACAAAGATTACCGAACTAGTAGGGGCAAGGAAACACCTCCAAGGTATTATTGCGAACTTGGAATCCTGCACAACACAACCACAGAACTTTGCCCCCAACTTACAGTGAGGTTGTCAATCTCACCGGTTTTAATGAAAAACAAACGATTAAACGTATTGTGTGGAAGAAAGTAAAAGCTTGCAGAAAGTAAATAGAAAGCAGTAAACAGTTGTAGATTGATGGTAAAAGAAAGGACCGGGGTCCATAGTTCACTAGTGGTGGTTCTCCTTAAGATAGATGACATGTTGGGTGAACAAATTACTGCGGGGCAATTGACAAACATCGAGAAAGCATACATGCATATACTAATCATCTTGACTCCTATGAGATTTGATTGGGCGTTACAACATTATACATAGACCGTAATCCAACTGCATCTATGACTAATAATCCACCTTCAGGTTATCATCCGAACCCCCTCTAGTATTAAATTGCAAGCAACAGATAATTGCATTATGCATTGCGTGTAAAGTAAACAATACGATTGTTCTATGAACAAAGGATTGTTGTTTTCTCCCTAGTAGCAACAGCACATCTAGTACCTTAGAGATTGTTGTCACTTCCCTAGATTATTAGAGGCATGAACCCACTATCGAGCAAACGTATCTATAATTTTTGATGTTCCATGCTTAGTTTATATCTACTTTCTTATGTTTTGTCCACACTTTGGAGTATTTTTATACACTTTATTGGACTAACCTATTAACAAGATGCCATAGTGCCAGTTTCCTGTTTTCTGCTATTTTTGGTTCCAGGAAAGTCAGAAAATGAATATTCTCGGAATTGGACCGGACAAAAGTCAAACTCGATATTTTACAGGAAGACTCACAGAGCCAGAAGACGATACGGAGAGGGGCCATAGGGCGGCCACACCCCCCTTGGTGCGGGCAACCCTAGGCCATGCCAGGGCATGGTGTGGGCCCCCTGGATGGCCACCGACCTTGCCCCTTCGCCTATAAGAAGCCTCCGATGAGAAAACCCTAAATCGAACAGCCTCCAGCCATGAAAACTTCCACAGCGCCGCCGCCACCGAAGGGGAGATTAGGGGGACATAAAGTCTCTGTTTCGGCACCCTGCCAGGAGGAGGAAGTGCCCCCGGATACATCTCCATCGATCTCCACCACCATCTCCATCGCCGTTGCTGATTCCCATGATGATGAGGGAGTAGTTATTCCTTGAGGCTAAGGGTTCTACCGGTAGCTATGTGTTCATATATCTCTCTATGCATGATCATATTGTGATCATGAGCTTTGTAATCAAGTAGATCTACCTTTCTACTCAAGTGCTTTAATAGATCTCTGCTCTCCCCATGTGTGTGAAAGTGAAGCGTGCACACCATGGTGGCACTTAGGCTAGAGATTACAAATACTTTTACGAGTGATATTTGGAGTTGGATGTCTCTATGAAATTGTGGTGTTTGTTGGAACCATCTAGTGCTCAAGGTGATAGTGTGGGGTTATCTAGATGGGAAAAGCGAACTTTGAGGTGTGCTATTATAGCCCTACCATGGATTAGAGTGTTCAACCGGAGAGTAGTTCAGAGTAGTATCAGGAAGAGAAGATATTGATATGAGAGTGTTCACTAGTGAAAGTATGATCCCTATGCCTTGTTTCTAAGCATTGAAACACCGTTTGCAATTAGATCTGTTACATGTTTGCTTGCTTCCATCTTTATTTCAGATTGCCTTTGGTCTCTTCCTACCCGTGAACCACACGCCATCAAAGCTATTTTCTGGCACCGTTACCACTTATAATTATCCATACCACTTGTATTTCACTATCTCTTCGCCGAACTAGTGCACCTATACACCTGACAAGTGTATTGGGTGTGTTGGGGACACAAGAGACTTCTTGTATCTTGATTGCAGGGTTGCTTGAGAGGGATACCTTTGACCACTTCCTCCTTGGGTTTGATAAACCTTGGGTAATCCACTTAAGGGAAACTTTCTGATGCTCTACAAACCTCTACACTTGGAGGCCCAACAACTGTCTACAAGAATAGAAGTGCGTAGACATCAAGCTATTTTCTGGCGTTGTTGCCAGGGAGGTAAGGTAAAAGGTACTCACATCCTCCGGTGTGAGTGCTCGAAGTTATTTCCCTTAAATTCTGCAATTTTTTTATTTTCACTAGTTAGTCTTAATGGAAAACATCAACAAAATTAGAGAGCTTTATAGTATTTATCTTGACTTAGGATATGAAGTGTTTGAAGAGAAAATTAAAAAACCTATGGAACTTTATTTGCATGCTAATAACAATGTTATTTGTATGAATTCTTTGGACACCATTATTGCTAATGCTATGGAAAATTCTAAGCTTGGGGAAGCTAGTTTTTATGAAAATGATTTTTTTAGTTCCCCAGCTTTGGAAGATAGCTATTCTATTGCTTATGATGATACCAAACCTCAAATATATGATGATTACAATGATGAGTATGATATTTTCAGTCCACCTACTATTGAGGAGAAAATTAATGATTATAATATGCCTCCTATATTTGATGATTATGGTGATGAGAATAGTCATGATAGCTATTTTGTTGAATTTGCTCCCACTACAATTAATAAGAATAATTATGCTTATGTGGAGAGTAATAATTATTATATGCATGTGGCTCATGATAAGAATGTTTTAAGAGATAGTTATATTGTTAATTTAATTCATGATGCTACTAAAAGTTATTATGAGAGAGGTAAACATGGTTTTATGCATCTCAATAATATTAAGTTTCCCCTCTTTATGTTGAAAGTCTTGAAGTAACACTTGTTTTGCTTTACTATGCTTGTTGCTTTGTGCTTTCATGACTTGTTTCTTTACAAGATTCCTATGCATAGGAATTGGGTTAGACTTAAATGTGCTTTGAATTTCCTTCTTGATGCTATCTTTTACTTCAATTCATATGTCTTATGTGAGCATCTTCTCAAACTATCATGCCTAACTTAAAGGCGTTAAAGAAAAATACTTATTGGGAGATAATCCAAAAGTTTTAATTGAGTCTTGAAAGTTAAACCTCTCCTTATCATTTTTGTGTGGTTTTTGTGCCAAGAGTAACCTCTAATGAGAGAGAAGTAATGCTTGGGAAAGTTGTTGTCCCGAAACATATTTTTGTGCTTCGCTGTAAAAATTCGTGTAAAATCTCTGTACGTCGGTTTGAGCTGTAATTTTTTGTGCTTCTGCCAGAATTTGTTATATAACTTTCATTAGTTCAAGACTTTTTGATTTGAGCAACAGAAACTCTTCGAAAAAATCGGTTTTTGCCTGTTGGTCTGTTTTGACAGATTTCTGCCATTATTTGCATTTGCCTCTTTATTGATTTATTTTTGGGTTCTATTTGGGAAATTGAGCTTTTTGAAGGAATTGCTATAGTAGCTTGTGTTTTTAATAACAGTTTTGCTGTTTTGAAACTAAATCCAAAGGTTTATTATCTTTTGAATGCACTAATGTTGCTAATGAAGATTGTGTGAAGTTTTTGATGAAGGAAAATTTTCAGGTGTAGGGAAAGAATGATGTAATGATATGAAGAATGGACAAAAGATCAAGCTTGGGGATGCCACCCCGCGTCACCCCAATAAATATTCAAGAGGTACAAGCGTCAAATCTTGGGGATGCCCAAGGCATCCCCTTCTTCATCAATTAAAATCTCAGGTCTTTCTAGACACTTCGTTTTTATTGTTTCATGCATTGTTGTGTTGTTCTTGGAGCATCTTTGTTTTTGTTTTTAGTTTTATTTTGCTTGGTTTGCTGCAATAAGTTGGTTGGATCCCAGCACACTTCTTTTGGAGAGAGACACACTCCGTTTTCATTGCCTAGAACACTCTAGTTTTCATTCTTATTGTTCTGTGAGTGTTCTCTTTTGCTAGCACTGTGTTTAGCCTTAGTTTTCTTGTGCTTTCAGCTTAGAACTTTTATTTCTTCTTTTTAGATTTGTGAGACAAGCTCACTAATCTTTATTTATTATTATCTTTGTGAGTTGTTTCAAATAAGTCGATTAGTGTGGAAAAGAGTAGGAAGCTTCATGCTTATAGTAGTACAAAAGGGAGCTTGTTTTGACTGTGGCTTAGACTTTATCATGTCATGCTAGATGTTTCTTTGACCTTATGCTCAGTGATTATTGTTGTAGCATGACTTGTTCCAAAAAATTGAGATTGCTTAATGTGCCTTGAAAGAATCATGCGTTGTTTTAGCATATTAAAAGCATAATATTGTGGTATTCTCGTTTAAATGCTTTATTTGGGTTGACTTGGCACATGCTCACACCATGTTATTACTATCCCAAGTCACCATAGCCTTTATGATCCTTTAGTTTTCAACTTGTAATATCTCTTTATGCTTTAAATAATGATTTTTTGTCGCTTTGCATGATTATGGCCATTATTTTTCTCTTAGTTGGTCACTCCTAGTCTTTTGCTAACCTCCATAACCAAGTATGAGTTCCACTCATGCATCCAATTCCAAATAAAACCAAGTTATTCCAAAGAGTCCACCATACCTACCTATTAGCATTTGCTATTCCAAGTATATTCATGTTTTTATCTACCTTCCGAATTAAACTTGTTATGTGAAAATTAGTGATTAAAGCTCTCACGAACTTGATGGCACACTTTACTTTTCTTGCCCCTAATAAACTTGAACCATTGTGTCGTCTATGGTATATATGCTTGCATTTATACGTTGGGGATTAGCAGAACCATGCTTTCATGGGGAACGCTTTCAACATTGCACTTGTACATTGGACCCAGTTGATATCATGCTCTTTTGTTTACGGATGCCATCTGTGTGAAATGAAAGGGGAGCTTGTAAGTCCATGGAGTTATGTATGTGTGTTAGAGAAACGCCTGGGCTGCCGGTCTAATCCATGCCTAATCATGGTGGAAACCTTCAGCGTAACCATAATGAGCTGTCTATGAAGCATTCTTCTTATAAAAAAGAGAGATAGATCTTGAGAAAAAAGAGAAAAAGAAAAAAAAGAGATATGAGAAAAGAGGAAAGAGAGAAAAAAGCACCATTTTCCCATGGTAAATAAGAAGATTGCTGAGATGTTGTTGTCTGCTTGCCTTGTCATTTTGATATGGGTATTCTTTCGTATCATCAGGCAAGGGGTACCTCGTTGGCGGTTCTCTATGATACACATGTACTTACAATGACAAGACCTTAACGGTAACTAAACTTGAGTAGCATGAGGAGCGGCCCTCGTATTAAAGGGACATGAGATTTCCAACTTATACTTTGTCAAGCATATACTCCATTTTATTCACTTTAACCTTAATCACTTCAAGATGCTTATGATAGGGGCAATGAGAGCTGAAAGCTAATAAGTACCATAATTTTTGGAAGCTCTTTATGAAACTTGAATCCCTGCTTCCTTCTATGAAGGCCTTTCTTTTACTTTTATGTTGAGTCTCCACCTTCTATCTTTATGCACCTATTGAGAGAGCATAGTGGCCATTCTTAGTTCTAGGTGCATTGTCCCAAGACTTGTTGATTGATGCATAACTTTGATATTGCTTGTGTCATGGTTGACCACGGCAGATGCTACTAGGTAGCTTACGTAGAGGAAAGGGCAAGGCGACGTAGGAGAATCCGGGAGCGCGATTGGCACACTATGTACCCAGATTCACGTCCCCTCAGTGGAGGATCGCTACGTCCTACTGTAAATCCAGTATGATCATAGATTGGTTTACATGGAATCGCCGGAGGCGGTGGGAGAGACTAGATCTAATGAGACGTGGGAGAGAACATGCCCCATGGGGGTGCCCTTGGTGGCTTTATATACGCAGCCAGTTAGGGTTTACAAGTGCTAATGGGCTTTCTATTGGGATCGCCGTCTTGGGCCTTCAGTCGGCGTGGCATCTGGGTCCAGTACGTGCCAGTCGCTGTACTTGGCGAGTCGATCTGCCATGGGTTAGGCTTCAGTCGGCTCGCTCCAGCTGGCGATTCCGCTTCGTGGGCATACCCCGATTGGTATTCCCCCATCAATAGTCCTCGAGCGCGTCAGGGACTCGGCGATGACTTCAGGCCGCCGAATCGGTGCAGGTGATTCCAGGGTGGAGTCGATGGTGAGTCGTTGGCGAGCTCCTGAAGTAGAGAAATAGCTCATGAAGTAGCCCTATCGCCAATGCGAGTCGATGTGTTGGGCGAGTCGTCATTGGACGGAGTCGCCCCTTGGAGAAGTTTGGCCGGCGCCTTGTCAACTTTCTGTCATAGAGGACGTGGAGGCCACAAAATCATTGATGGTGAAGTCGCCAAGTCGGTGCAGGGAAGACGCGAGACGAGTCCGCAAGGGGCAAGTCCTCGAGTATGTTGAGTACGCGAGGGCGAGTCCGCGGTGGCGAGTCCCCGAGCATGTTGAGTACGCGAGGGCGAGTCCGCGGTGATGAGTCCCCAAGCGTGGCGAGTACACGAGGGCGAGTCCGCGGTGGTGAGTCCCCTAGCATGGCGAGTACGCGAGGGCGAGTCCGCGGTGGCGAGTCCCCGAGCGTGGCGAGTACGCGAGGGCGAGTCCACGGTGGCGAGTCCCCGAGCGTGTTGAGTACGCGAGGGCGAGTCCCCGACTGTGGCGAGTACACGAGGGCGAGTCTGTGGTGGCGAGTCCCTGAGCGTGGCGAGTACGCGGTGGCGAGTCCCCGAGCGTGGCGAGTACGCGAGGGCGAGTACACAGTGGCGAGTCCCCGAGCATGGCGAGTACGCGAGGGCAAGTTCGCGGTGGCGAGTCCCCGAGCGTGGCGAGTACGCGAGGGCGAGTCCACGGTGGCGAGTACCCGAGCGTGTTGAGTACGCGAGGGCGAGTCCGCGGTGGCGAGTCCTCAAGCGTAGCAAGCAGCGGTCGTGGAACCACGCGCATACGCAGTATGCCTAGGAGTAGTCCCCGAGGCTCGAGTTGTCTTGTAGAGGCGACTTGAGGCTCTTTAGAGATGCATATTATGAAAACAGTAGTGGTTGTTGCCGAGCATGGCGAGTCCGCATGCGGAGAGTTCACGGTGAGCGAGTCCGCGAGGGGAGAGTCCCCGAGTGTGGCGTGTCCGCGATGATTGTGAGTCCGCGAGGGGAGAGTCCCCGAGTGTGGCGAGTCCGTGATGACATTGATTTTGCTGTTTTTGTTAGCGAGTCTCTCATCTTGGCCCGGGGGGCCAGTCGCATGGCGACTCCAAAGATGGCTCTCGGCTTGGCATTCTTCCTGGACAATCCGAGGCTCGGTTTGCGAGTCCTCGTCCGCAGTACTTGGATGTGCGAGTCGCACTGTCTAAGGTTGAGGAGGACATGATGCTGTTTGTGTAGCACTGCCATTTGTCTTTGCGCGGAAGGACAGTCGAGTAAGGCGACTCCAATGATGGCTCTCGGTTAGCGTTTTTGTGGATGATCCGAGGCTCGGTTTGCGAGTCCTCGTCCGCACTACCTGGCCATTGCGAGTCGCTCTTTCAAAGGTTGACAAAGGCGAATTGATTTTGCCCGGAGGGAAGAGACGCCCAGTGGTGAGTCCATGCGGCGTGGCATGCGACCCTCTCTGGTGACTCGGACGATGAAGGTCCCTTTGTAGGCGCGACATACGCATTCGACGTAACCGGAAAGAGCTAACGCGGCGGAAGTATGGTCGCGCTTTGGCGAAGTCGACGCGGTGGACACGGGGTTGACACGACGGACATATGGTCACGCTTCGGCGAAGTCGACGCTGTGGACACGGGGTCGATGCAGTGGATGGAGGTCGCGCGGCGTTTAGCCGGTACCATGGAGAAGTCGACACGACGGACACAGGGTCGACGCGGCGGACGGAGGTCGCGCTATGGCAAAGTCGACGCGGCGGACACGGGGTCGACGCGGCGAACGGAGGTCGCGCTATGGTGATGTCTACGTGACGGACACGGGGTCGACGTGGCAGACACGGGGTCAACGCGGCGGAAGGAGGTCGCGCTATGGCGATGTCGATGCGGTGGACACAGGGTCGACGCGGCGGACGGAGGTCGCGCTATGGCGATGTGGACGCGGCGGACACGGGGTCAACGCGGCGAACGGAGGTCGCGCTATGGCGATGTCGACGCGGTGGACACGGGGTTGACGCGGCAGACAGAGGTCGGCTATGGTGATGTCGACGCGGCGGACACGGGGTCGACGCGGCGGACGGAGGTCGCGCTATGGCGAAGTCGACGCCGCGGACACGGGGTCGACGTGGCAGACAGAAGTCACGCTATGGCGATGTCGACGTGGCGGACACGAGGTCAACACGGTGGATGGAGGTCGCGCTAGGGCAAGGCGAGTCCCGAATGCAGAGAGTCCGCGAGGGCGGGGAGTCCCCAAGCATGGACAGTCCGCGAGTGCGGCGTTTAGCCGGAAGGAGTGGACACGGCGGCGAGTAGCGGGTAGCGAGCTCGATCGGACCATTGGTCGGACAGAGTCGCGTGGCGACGTTGCTTTCTGGAGACATGCAGTAGTCGGTAGTATGGCGAGTTTGCGGCGGGCGAGTCGCCGAATGTGGCGATTTTGCAGCGGAAGGATCCACGAGCGTGGCAAGTCCGCCAGGGCGAGTCCATGAGGGCGACTCCGTGGCGGGCTAGTCCGTGATGGTGGCAAGTACGCGACGGCGAGTCCATGGTGGCGAGTCCATTATGGTGAGTCCGTGATGGACTGGCTCGACGTCTAGCCAGAAGAAGTGGATGCGGCAGACCGGGTCGCGCGACGACATCGACCAGATTTTTGTCGGAGTCGTCGCGGCGGATGGAGTCAACGTAGTGGATGCGATCGGCAAGATTTTTATCAGAGTTGAGGCGGCCGAAGAAGTCTATGCTGCTCCATTGTCCACGAGGCCATGATCCAAAGAGGCGTCAAAGCACGCATGTACACCAAAACAAGGTACAAAAAATTAGCCCCAAATAAAATAACTGATTCAGATATTAGATATATGAGATTGCATGGGAAAACATAGTAGCCTTGAGCCACTGTGGCATGCGATCGGGCGTGTAGCATGTCCGCCGATGTGCTTCAACCGGTGGATCCCATCAGTTTGATCACCGTACGACTCGCGCCAAGGGCTCCTAGTAGTACTCTCCATATGCATAGCAGATTGCCTATGCTTGCCGGCCCGGACCAAACCGATCAGAACATGGCACGCCTGCAGTCATTGGTGGAGACAAATCGGCCGCCGCCAGATGGTGGTGAAGAAATCCAGCACACCAACGCGGATGATGGCAAGGGATCCCGCCCGGATCATCACCTCCAAGCACCGCTTACACCACGGTGGGAGCCACTATCGTGGAAATGGCCACGGCAGTCGCTACCACTGGCAGCGATTGATTGTTTCATGAGGAAGAGTTGGCGGCCATCTGTGGTGCGAGATGGGGGCGGATGCACATGGGTTTACCCAGGTTCGGCCCCCCAGAGGGTAAATACCTACTCCTGCTAGATTAGATCATTGGAAAGCGAGTTACAGGGGTGGCGAGCTCGGCGTCTAAGCAGCCAATTAGGGTTTACAAGTGCTAATGGGCTTTCTATTGGGGTCGCCGTCTTAGGCCTTCTGTCGGCGTGGCGTCTGGGTCCAGTACGTGCCAGTCGCTATACTTGGCGGGTCGATCCGCCACGGGTTAGGCTTTAGTCGGCTCGCTCTAGCTCGCGATTCCGCTTCGTGGGCATACCCCGATTGGTATTCCCCCATCTGCTTGTTCTTAAACTATTTGCATCTCGTCACCCTTCTAAACTTTGAAGGAGTCCTATGCATTTATATTTGCTACTCTATGAGGGACAAGCTGAATGCCATTATGCTATGTTTTCTTTATGTGAAACAAACAAACGTCTTGCAAAGCATTGTTATTCATGAATCTTTTGTTTGTGCCTTTTCATGTTGCAACATAGTTGCTATGTTTTATTGTTAGAACTACATCTTTCATGCTCATGTTTAGAGTACTTTGATCCCAGCTTTCAATGCTTGCTAATGGTTTGATCTTGATTGAGATGGTGCATGTCACCTCAAAAATTATTATTTCTTTTTATCACTTACCTACTCAAGGACGAGCAGGAGTTAAGCTTGGGGATGTTGATATGCTGCAAACGTATCTATAATTTTTGATGTTCCATGCTTGGTTTATATCTACGTTCTTATGTTTTTTCCACACTTTGGAGTATTTTTATACACTTTCTTGGACTAACCTATTAACAAGATGCCACAGTGCCAGTTGTCTGTTTTCTGTTATTTTTGGTTCCAGGAAATTCAGAAAATGAATATTCTCGGAATTGGACCGGACAAAAGCCAAAGTCCATATTTTACCGGAAGACTCACGGAGCCAGAAGACGAGACGGAGAGGGGCTACATGGCAGCCACACCCCCTTGGCGCGGGTAGCCCTAGGCCGTGCCTGGGCATGGTGTGGGCCCCCTGGCCGGCCACCGACCTTGCCCCTTCGCCTATAAGAAGCCTCCGATGAGAAAACCCTAAATCGAACAGCCTCTAGCCATGAAAAGTTCCGCAGCGCCGCCGCC
Source organism: Avena eriantha (assembly GCA_910589775.1). Lineage (NCBI taxonomy): Eukaryota > Viridiplantae > Streptophyta > Magnoliopsida > Poales > Poaceae > Avena > Avena eriantha. The sequence goes on from OU342742.1 coordinate 106,573,037, forward strand.
ACCGAAGGGGAGATTCGGGGGATATAAAGTCTCTGTTCCAGCACCCTGTCGAGACGGGGAAGTGCCCCCGGAGCCATCTCCATCGATCTCCGCCACCATCTCCATCGCCGTTGCTGATTCCCATGATGATGAGGGAGTAGTTACTCCTTGAGGCTAAGGGTTCTACCGGTAGCTATGTGTTCATATATCTCTCTATGCATGATCATATTGTGATCATGAGCTTTGTAATCAAGTAGATCTACCTTGCTACTCAAGTGCTTTAATAGATCTCTGCTCTCCCCATGTGTGTGAAAGTGATAGCGTGCACACCATGGTGGCACTTAGGCTAGAGATTACAAATACTTGTTATGAGTTATATTTGGAGTTGGATGTCTCTATGAAATTGTGGTGTTTGTTGGAACCATCTAGTGCTCAAGGTGACAGTGTGGGGTTATCTAGATGGGAAAAGCGAACTTTGAGGTGTGTTGTTATAGCCCTACCATGGATTAGAGTGTCCAACCGGAGAGTAGTTCAGAGTAGTATCATGAAGAGAAGATATTTATATGAGAGTGTTCACTAGTGAAAGTATGATCCATAGGCGTTGTTTCTAAGCATTGAAACACCGTTTGCAATTACATCTGTTACATGTTTGCTTGCTTCCATCTTTATTTTAGATTGCCTTTAGTCTCTTCCTACCCGTCAACCACACGCCATCAAAGCTATTTTCTGGCACCGTTACCACTTATAATTATCCATAACACTTGTATTTCACTATCTCTCAGCCGAACTAGTGAACCTATACACCTGACAAGTGTATTGGGTGTGTTAGGGACACAAGAGACTTCTTGTATCTTGATTGCAGGGTTGCTTGAGAGGGATACCTTTGACCACTTCCTCCCCGAGTTCGATAAACCTTGGGTAATCCACTTAAGGGAAACTTGTTGCTGTTCTACAAACCTCTGCACTTGGAGGCCCAACAACTGTTTACAAGAATAGAAGTGCGTAGACATCAACGACACAATGGTTCAAGTTTATTAAGGGCAATAAAAGTAAAGTGTGCCATCAAGTTCGTGAGAGCTTTAATCAGTAGTTTCCTCATAACAAGTTTAATTCGGAAGGTAGATAAAAACATGAATATACTTGGAATAGCAAATGCTAATAGGTAGGTATGGTGGACTCTTTAGAATAACTTGGTTTTATTTGGAGTTGGATGCATGAGTGGAACTCATACTTGGTTATGGAGGCTAGCAAAAGACTGGGAGCGACCAACTAAGAGAGCAATAATGGCCATAATCATGCAAAGCGACAAAACATCATTAATTAAAGCATAAAGTGATATTACAAGTCCAAAACTAAAGGATCATAAAGGCTATGGTGAATTGGGATAGTCATAACATGGTGTGAGCATGCAGCAAGTCAACCCAAATAAAGCATCAAAGGAGAATACCACAATACTATGCTTTAATATGCTAAAACAACACATGATTCTTACAAGGCACATTAAACAATCTCAATTGTTTATAACATGTCATGCTACAGCAAATATCACTAAGCATAAAGCCAAAACAATATCAAGCATGGCATGACAAAGCATAGGCCATAGTCAAAAACAAGCTCTCTTTACCACTTAAGTATGAACTTTCCTACTCTTTTCCAATCCAAACCAAACTATTTGAAAACTAATTTATGAAAGAGGGGGTCCAACCAATTTATTCAAGCAAACTAACAAAACCAAGAAAACGAATAAAAAAAAGACGCTCCAAGGACAACACAACTGTGCATGAAACAATAAAAATGAAGTGTTTGGAAGAAACCTGGGATTTTTATTGATGAAGAAGGGGATGCCTTGGGCATCCCCAAGATTTGACGCCTGTATTTATTTGATATTTCTTGGAGTGTCACGCGTGGCATCCCCAAGCTTGAGCTTTAGTCCATTTTCATCTCATTACATCATTCTCTCCATACACCTGAAATTTTTTCCTTCACACAAAACTTCACACAATCTTTATTAGCAACATTAGTGCACTCAAGATAATAAGTCTTTGGATTCAGTTTCAACACCAATAAAACTTCCATTAAAATACAAGCTACTGAATCACTTCCCTCAAAAAGCTCAATTCCCTAAAGATAACTCAAAAAGGAAACAACAAGAAGCAAATGCAAATAATGGCAGAAATCTGTCAAAACAGATCAGCAGGATAAAACCATTTTTTTAGAAGACCTTCTATTGCTCAAATCGAAAAGTGTTGAACTAACGAAAGTTATATAACAAACTGGGGAAGAAGCACAAAAATTCACGTCTTCAAACGACGTACAGATATTTTACACGAATTTTTACGGTGAAGCACAAAAATCTGTTTCGGGACAGCAACCTTCCCAAGCATTACTTCTTTCTCATTAGAGGTTACTCTTGGCATAAAAAGCAAATAAAAAGGATAAGGAGTGGTTATTACTGAATTAATAATTTCCAAGACTCATCTAAAACTTTTGGGTTATCTCCCAATAAGTACTTTTCTTTAACGCCTTTAAGTTAGGCATAAGAAGCAAGAAAAAGAATCAAGTGTTCTCAAATGAAGAAGCATTAAGAGCAAATTTTGTTTTCATAGGAGAGGCAAAAAGAATCTTCTCTCTCTTATTAGGAAAGTATTCTATACCTTTCTTGAGTGGGAGTTGATATTTAATGGTGCCTTCTTTCATATCAATAATGGCACCAACAGTTCTAAGAAAAGGTCTTCCCAAATTAATAGGACAAGAAGCATTGCATTCAACATCCAAAACATAGAAATCAACGGGGACATAGGCATTATTAAACATAATAAGAACATAATTAATACTCCCATGAGTTTATTTTTAGCATTATCATCAATTGGGACATTCAAATAACAATCTTCCAATGGTGGCAAATCAAGCATATCATAAATCTTTCTAGGCATAATAGAAACACTATTATCAAGATCACATAAAGCTTTGAAATCAAATCATTTACTTTCGTATTAATGATGGGTTCCAAACCATCTTCTTGTTTCATAGGAATAGAAGCTTTATGTTTCATATTTTCTTCTTTAATTTTTATGAGAGCATCAGTAATGTGTTTTGTAAAGGCCATATTCATAGCACTAGGACTTTTAGCAAGCTTTTGTAGGAACTTAACTACTTCAGAGAAATTGCAACCATCAAGATCAAAATCATAATTATCATCTAAAGTAGTAGAGCTATTACTAGCTTGAACACTAGTGGTAGTGATATTAGAAACACTAATATTTCTAGCAATTTCATCTTCTCTTTCCCACTTAGCATGCAATTCAGCTAATAATCTAAGATTTTCATCAATTCTAACTTGTATGGCATTAGTAGCTGCTGACTCATGTATTAACGAGCTCGTTGGGGAACCCCAAGAGGAAGGTATAATGAGTATAGCAGTAAGTTTTCCCTCAGTTATGAAACCAAGGTTATCAATCTAGTAGGAGCAAGGAAACACCTCCAAGGTGTTACTAGCTGGACTTTGGCAGGGCGCACTACCGGCGCCAGCAGCAACGTGGAAACCTGCACAACACAACCACAGAACTTTGCCCCCAACTTATAGTGAGGTTGTTAATCTCACCAGTTTTGCTGAAAACAAAGGATTAAACGTATTGTGTGGAAGATAGTAATTGCTTGCAGAAAGTAAATAGAAAACAGTAAATAGCTTGTAGATTGATGGTAAAAGAATGGACCGGGGTCCATAGTTCACTAGAGCTAATTCTCCTTAAGATAGTTGACATGTTGGGTGAACAAATTACAGCGGGGCAATTGACAGACACCGAGAAAGCATACATGCATATACAAATCATCTTGACTCCTATGAGATTTTATTGGGCACTACAACATTATACATAAACCGTAATCCAACTGCATATATGACTAATAATCCACCTTCAGGTTATCTTCCAAACCACCTCCAGTATTAAGTTGCAAGCAACAGATAATTGCATTACGCATTGCGTGTAAAGTAAACAATATGATTGTTTTATGAACAAAGGATTGTTGTTTTCTACCTAGTAGCAACAACACATCTAGTACCTTAGAGATTTCTGTCACTTCCCCAGATTACTAGAGGCATGAACCCACTATCGAGCATAAATACTAACTCTTGGAGTTGCTAGCATCTACTGGCGAAGATAGCTACTAACAACGGAAAGCATGCAAGATCACAAATAACAAAGACATGATAGAATCAATAATCAATCTGAAATAGCATCTCAATATCCATCGGATCCCCACAAACACAACATGTAGGATCAAGTGTTCCCAAAGTAATAGCACAAGAAGCATTGCATTCAACATCCAAAACATAGAAATCAACGGGGACATAAGCATTGTTAACCATAATAAGGACATCATTAATACTCCCCATGAGTTTCTTTTTAGCGTTATCATCAAGTGGGACATTCAAATAACAATCTTCCAAAGGTGGCAAACCAAGCATATCATAAATCTTTCTAGGCATAATAGAGACACTACTATCAAGATCACATAAAGCTTTAAAATCAAAATAATTCACTTTCATATTAATGATGGGTTCCCAACCATATTCTTGTTTCATAGGAATAGAAGCTTTATGTTTCATCTTTTCTTCTTTAATTTTTGTGAGAGCAATAGTAATGTGGTTTGTAAAGGCCATATTCATAGCACTAGCATTAGGGCTTTTAGCAAACTTTTGTAGGAACTTAATAACTCCAGAGATGTTGCAACCATCAAGATCAAAATCATAATTATCATCTAAAGTAGTAGAGCTATTACTAGCCTCAACACTAGTGGTAGTGATAGTAGAAACACTAATGTTTCTAGCAATTTCATCTTATCTTTCCCACTTAGCATGCAATTCAGCTAATAGTCTAACATTTTCATCAACTCTAACTTGTATGGCATTAGTAGCAGCAAAGGGCTTCTCATTAGTTTCAGGTTTAGCAGCCATTTTATTAATCAAAGAGGATTGTGCTTCAGACAATGATGCTATATTTCTTTCAGCATTAGAGAATTTTTCCTCAATAGTTTTATTGAAAGCAGTTTGTTTACTAATAAAATCTTTAAGCATAACTTCAAGTTTAGAGGGAGCACTCCTATTATTGTTGTAGGAATTTCCATAAGCATTACCATTGTTGGGAGGATATGGCCTATAATTGGTGTGACCAAAATTATTCCTGTAGGCATTATTGCTAAAATTGTTATTTCTTATAAAGTTCATATCAACTTTCTCTTCTTGAGCAACTAAAGAGGCTAAGGGAACATGATTTGGATCAATATGAGCCTTCCCATTAACAAGCATAGACATAATAACATCAATTTTATCACTCAAGGAAGAGGTTTCTTCAACAGAATTTACCTTCTTACCTTGTGGAGCTCTTTCAGTGAGCCATTCGGAATAGTTAACCATCATATTATCCAGAAGCTTTGTTGCAGCACCCAAAGTAATGGTCATAAAGGTACCTCCAGCAGCAAAATCTAGTAGATTTCTTGAAGAATAGTTCAATCCTGCATTAAAGGTTTGGATAATCATCCAAGCAGTCAGTCCATGAGTGGGACAATTCTTTACCAACGATTTCATTCTTTCCCAAGCTTGAGCAACATGTTCATTATCAGATTGTTTAAACTTCATTATTTCACTTCGCATAGATGTAATCTTAGTAGGAGGATAGTATTTTCCAATGAAAGCATCTTTGCATTTAGTCCAAGAATCAATATTGTTCCTAGTTAAGGAATTCAACCATTCTTTAGCTTTTCCTCTCAAAGAGAAAGGAAACAATTTAAGCTTAATAATATGCCATCTATGTCCCTATGCTTTTGCATCTCACAAAGTTCAACAAAGTTATTTAGATGAGCAACAACATCTTCATTACCAATACCAGAAAATTGTTCTCTCATAACAAGATTGAGTAAAGCAGGTTTAATTTCAAAGAAAGTAGCTTCAGGAACGGGTGGAGCAATAGGTGTGCACATGAAATCATTGTTGTTGGTGCTAAAGAAGTCACACAACTTAGTGTTTTCAAGAGTAGTCATTTTTTGTGTTTTTAATAAAGAAAGCAAACTAGTAAAGCTAATTTTATGTGTGTTTTTGATAAAGAAACAAGCAAACAAAGCAGAAATAAACTAAGCAAAACAAAAACAAAAAAGTAAAGAGATTGGTTATGAGGGACTCCCTTGTGAAGATGTCCTTGACTCCCCAGCAACGGCACCAGAAAATATACTTGCTGACTCGTGTATTATTGAGCTCGTTGGGGAACCCCAAGAGGAAGGTATGATGAGTACAACAATAAGTTTTCCCTCGGTTATGAAACCAAGGTTATCAATCCCGTAGGAGCAAGGAAACACCTCCAAGGTGTTACTGGCTGGTCTTTTCCAGGGCGCACTACCGGTGCCAGCAGCAATGTGGAAACCTGCACAACACAACCACAGAACTTTGCCCCCAACTTATAGTGAGGTTGTCAATCTCACCGGTTTTGCTAAAAACAAAGGATTAAACGTATTGTGTGGAAGAAAGTAATAGTTTGCAGAAAGTAAACAGAAAGCAGTAAACTGTTGTAGATGGATGGTAAAAGAAAGGATTGGGGTCCATAGTTCACTAGTGGTGGTTCTCCTTAAGATAGATGACATGTTGGGTGAACAAATTACAGTGGAGAAATTGACAAACATCGAGAAAGCAATACATGCATATACTACTCATCTTGACTCCTTTGAGATTTGATTGGGCATTACAACATTATACATAGACGGTAATCCAACTGCATCTATGACTAATAATCAACGTTTAGGTTATCATCCGAACCCCCTCCAGTATTAAGTTGCAAGCAACAGATAATTGCATTACGCATTGCGTGTAAAATAAACAATGCGATTGTTCTATGAATAAAGGATTGTTATTTTCTCCCTAGTAGCAACAACACATCTAGTACCTTAGAGATTTCTGTCACTTCCCCAGATTACTAGAGGCATGAACCCACTATCGAGCATAAATACTAACTCTTGGAGTTGATAGCATCTACTTGGCCAAGATAGCTACTAACAATGGAAAGCATGCAAGATCACAAATAACAAAGACATGATAGAATCAATAATCAATCTGAAATAGCATCTCAATATCCATCGAATCCCCGCAAACACAACATGTAGGAATTAAAAATAGATGATCTTGATCATGAATGAAGCTCACAGGATCTAAACATGATAGCATAAAGGGGAAAAACCAGCCATCTAGCTACTACATGGACCCGTAGTCCAGAGATGAACTACTCACGCATCACACCGGAGGCTTGCATGGTGACGAAGAAGGCCTCTAGGGTGAAGTCTCCCCTCCGACAGGGTGTCGGGAAGAGCTTCAGATCCCTCCCGATCTAGGGATGGAGATGACGGGGGCTACAGACTCTTTCGTGGAACTTTGATCTGGTACTTAGGGTTTCTGTATCGGAGGCATGTGATGTCTATGCACTTCTATTCTTGGAGACCGTTGTTGGGCCTCCAAGTGCAGAGGTTTGTAGAACAGCAGCAAGTTTTCCCTTAAGTGGATCACCCAAGGTTTATCGAACTCAGGGAGGAAGTGGTCAAAGGTATTCCCTCTCAAGCAACCCTCCAATCAAGATACAAGAAGTCTCTTGTGTCCCCAACACACCTAATACACTTTTCAGGTGTATAGTGCACTAGTTCAGCGAAGAGATAGTAAAATACAAGTTGTATGGATAATTATAAGTGGTAACGGTGATAGAAAATAGCTTGATGGCGTGGAAAAGACTAAAGTAAAACTGAAATAAAGATGGAAGCAAGAAAACATGTAACAAATCTAGTAGCAAATGGTGTATCAATGCTTAGAAACAAGGCCTAGGGATCATACTTTCACTAGTGAACACTCTCATATAAATATATTATCTTCATGATACTACTCTTAACTACCCTCTGGTTGGACACTCTAATCCATGGTAGGACTATACCAGCACACCTCAAAGTAAGCCTTTCCCATCTAGATAACCCCACACTGTCACCTTGAGTAGTAGATGAGTCCAACAAACACCACAATTTCATAAAGATATCCAACTCCAAATATAACTCATAACAAGTATTTGTAATCTCTAGCCTAAGTGACACCATGGTGTGCACGCTGTCACTTTCACACACATGGGGAGAGCAGAGATCTATTAAAGCACTTGAGTAGCAAAGTAGATCTATAGATTATAAGCTCATGATCACAATATGATCATGCATAGAGAGAGAGAGAGAGATGAACACATAGCTACCGGTAGAACCCTTAGCCTCGAGAGAGAACTACTCCCTCCTTATCATGGGAATCGGCAACGATTATGGAGATGGTGGTGGAGATCGATGGAGATGGTTTCGGGGGCACTTCCCCGTCCCGGTAGGGTGCCGGAACAGAGACTTTCTGTCCCCCGAATCTCCCCTTCTGTAGCGGCAGCGCTGCGGAACTTTTCGTGGCTAGAGGCTTGACGATCTAGGGTTTATGCCTCGGGAGGCTTCTTATAGGCCAGAGGGCAAGGTCGGTGGGCGGCCAGGGGGCCCACACCATGCCCTAGCGCGACCTGGGGGGACCCGCGCCATGGGGTGGTGTGGCCACCCTGTGGCCCTCTCCGACTCTCCTTCTGGCTCCGTGAGTCTTCCGGGAAATATCAACTTTAGCTTTTGTCCGGTCCAATTCCAAGAATATTGATTTTCTGACTTTCCTGGAACCAAAAACAGCAGAAAACAGGCAACTAGCACTATGTCACTTGTTAATAGGTTAGTCCAAGAAATCATATAAAAAGTACTCCAAAGTGTGGACAAAACATAAGAAAGTAGATAAAACCAAGCATGGAACATCAAAAATTATAGATACATTTGCAATGTATCAGCATCTTATAGGCGAAAGGGGAGGCCGAGGGGGTGCCCGGGGCGGCCAGACCACCCCCTGGTGCGGGCTAGGCTTGGCCACGCGGCCAGGTGGTGTGGCGCCCCTGGCCCCTCTCCATCTTGTATTCTGGCTCTAGTTCCCCCTCGGTGAAAAACTGACTTTGGCTTTTGTCCCGTCCAATTCAGAGAATATTCATTTTCCGACTTTCCTGGAACCAAAAACAGCAGAAAACAGGCAGCTGGCACTGTGGCTCTTATTAATAGGTTAGTCCAAGAAAGTGTATAGAAAATACTCCCAAGTGTGGACAAAACATAAGAAAGTAGATATGAACTAAGCATGGAACATCAAAAATTATAGATACGTTTGCAACGTATCAGTAGCAGCAAAGGGATTATCAATAGTTTCAGGTTTAGCAGCCATTTTATTCAAAGAAGATTGTGCTTCAGCCAATGATGCTATATTTCTTTCAGCATTAGAGAGTTTTTCCTCAATAGTTTTATTGAAAGCAGTTTGTTTACTAATAATATCTTTAAGCATAACTTCAAGTTCAGAGGGAGCACTCCTATTATTGTTTTAGGAATTTCCATAAGCATTACAATTATTGGGAGGATATATCCTATAGTTATTATTACCAAAATTATTTCTGTAGGCATTGTTGCTAAAATTATTATTTCTTATAAAGTTCACATCAACTTGCTCTTCTTGAGCAACCAAAGAGGCTAAAGGAACATGATTTGGATCAATATGAGCTTTCCCATTAACAAGCATAGACATAATAACATAAATTTTATCACTCAAGGAGGAGGTTTCGTCAACATAATTTACCTTATTACCCTGTGGAGCTCTCTCAGTGTGCCATTCAGAATAGTTAACCATCATATTATCCGGAAGCTTTGTTGCAGCACCCAAAGTAATGTTCATAAAGGTACCTCCAGCAGCAGAATCCAGTAGATTTCTTGAAGAATAGCTCAATCCTGCATTAAAGGTTTGGATAATCATCCAAACAGTCAGTCCATGAGTGGGACAATTCTTTACCAAAGATTTCATTCTTTCCCAAGCTTGAGCAACATGTTCATTATCAGATTGCTTAAACTTCATTATTTCAGTTCTCATAGATATAATCTTAGTAGGAGGATAGTATTTTCCAATGAAAGCATCTTTGCATTTAGTCCAAGAATCAATACTATTTCTATTTAGGGATTGCAACCATTCTTTAGCTTTTCCTCTCAAAGAGAAAGGAAACAATTTAAGCTTAATAATATCTCCATCTATATCCCTATGCTTTTGCATCTCACAAAGTTCAACAAAGTTATTTAGATGAGAAGCAGCATCTTCATTACCAATACCAGAAAATTGTTCTCTCATAACAAGATTGAGTAAAGCAAGTTCAAAAAAGTTATTTAGATGAGAAGCAGCATCTTCATTCTTTAGCCATTGCTGCACTCGAAGACTGCAGTGTTTCCCTCCAGGTGACGTTGGGGAAGGCCAAGGATGTGCTCAGTCGCATCCACGAGGATTTAACTCCCAAGGTCGGGTTGATCGACAACCTTGGAGACCTAGTGGAATCCCTTGATAGAGGTATTCCCGTGGTCTTCAAGAACTCACAGCGTTCCGTCAGCGCCACCATGGCACTCGCGATGGTGCAAGCCCATGGTGTGCAGATGGACCCTGCCGCTATTTCCGAGGTGATGCCTATCAACGCCGGAGGCCAGCAGGTAGTGTTTGCTCCCTTCGCTGGTAGCTGCGCTAAATATGGTCCTCAACTTATAGAGACACTCGCCAAGTATTCCGAGGAGCGGCGGCGAGCGAAGGCGGCGAAGGCTGTGGCATCTGGGGTTACCACTGGCAAGTCTGTGGTGTCGGAGACTGCCACGGATGTAATGAAGCCCCCGAAGACAAAGTCCAAGTCGAAGAAGCAAAATGCTCTGTAGTATGCATGTGTAATAGCTGTAGTGTTTAGCATTTTGTGTTGGAACAATGCTTTTGTGCGAGTGTCCTTGTCGAGACTTTGTTGTGCTTGAATGCATTTATGCCTTTTATCAATGTATTCTTGGTCTCTTATTTGCTCTTGCTTGGTTCGTGATAGGGTACGTCGAGTGGTCCTTCGAGTGGTCCTCATGATCCTCCGCCCACCGATGAAACCTTGGCGCAGCCGCACTCAAAGGTGGAGGAGCTGTCGTTGCTTTCGCGACTGCGCGATCGCATTAAGCAACTAGAGCGTGAGTTACCCATCCTCTGCGGTAGCGTAGATGTATGGAAGTCGAAGGCGGAGAAGGCCACCGCCCGTGAGAAGTATCTCTTGGAGGATGTGGCACAGCTAAGTGAGCAGTTCAAATGTTATCTTTCTGCCCTCTCATCTTTTCTTTTAGTCAATCGCGGCGATGCCTTGTCTTCATACTTTGCCCTTTTGCTTGGTGTAGTTTTTAGTGCTCGTCATCCGCAGGATCTGAAGGACCGGATTGCCATTCGAATGAATGACCTGACTCAGGAGCAACTACAGGCGGGTGGGTACTTTTGGGTGGACCACGATTGTGAAATCGCGCTTGCGACCCTACAGGATCGTGCTTCTCGAGTGCTTCATTTTTTGAAGAAGGCACAGTCGTGCCTTAGGCATATTTACCAAACGATGTTTCTGCTGGATGCCATCCCTTCAAGCCTGTTGGCTCTTCTGGAGAAGTTCCAAGATTTGAGTGTGGTTCGCGAGTGCATGCGGCAGCAACTAGTAGCTGGTGCGAAGGCTGCATTGTCACAGGTGCGACTGCATAGGCCGGATGTAGATGTTGCAGCTGTTGCCACTGGGCCACCGCCTCCGCCAGAAGGTATGACCTAGGACATGGTTCCGCACTACCAAGCGGTTGATCGCCCAGCATAAGAAATTGTCGATTTCTTCGAGGAACAAACGAACAATCTTCTATTGCAGCAGTAGTGTGACTTGTATCCTGCACATAATTGTACAAGTGTTGTAAAGTTCATATGAATATATTGGATGTAATTAATACCCATTGATATGTGAAGAGCTTGCTAGCTTTTATATTTTGCGAGTGGATTTGTACTCTGCAGTTCCTTTTCGTTAGCCTAACTTGTGTTATCTCAGCACCTTGCCAACCTGTCAGGTGTGTTGCAACTGGGTTGGTGTTTATCAAGGGTTCGATTAATGTTGTGTCAGCTACTCAGGAAACTGCGATGTGTTCGTAGAACGAAAGTGTAAAGGGTGGCGCAGCCCCCGAGTGATAAATTTGCAGGAAAATAAGGAAAACACCGAGTTTTGGGGCACTTAGGTTTATTTTTTCGCAGAATAGTACAAGGTACAATGTGTGGCTAAGTAGCCTGGTTGAATAGCCTTATTTGTAAATGTAAAAAACGACTAGGGGTAGAAGCGACGCAGTTGTGCGGCGTTCCAGGGATTAGAGTATGCGACTCCTGTCTCGAGATCTTTAAGGCGATAAGCGCCACCTGGGATTACTTCTATAATCACATAAGGTCCCTCCCACAGGAACTCGAGCTTGAGATGCCCTTGATGCTTCAGTCGCAGGACCAGGTCTCCTTCGACGAAGGATCTGGGGCATAGCCTTCTGCTGTGGTAGTTGCGGAGGCTTTGCTGGTAGATCGTTGATCTCTCCGATGCGATTTCCCGTGCCTTGTCAAGAAGGTCAACGGAGTCTTCGAGTGCAAGAGTTGACTCATGCTCGCTGTAAGCGACCACCCGCGGGGCTTTGTAGCTGACTTCTGCGGGTAGCACCGCTTCAGCACCATGCACCATGAAGAACGGGGTGTATCCCGTGACACTATTTGGAGTTGTGCGTAAGCTCTAGAGTACATATTGCAGCTTGTCTGGCCAGCATCCGGCGGCTTGTTCGAGTGGCCGTAGGAGCCGCTTCTTGATTCCACCGCAGACGAGGTCGTTGGCCTTTTCGACTTGACCGTTGGTCCACGGGTGAGCCACCGAGGCGTAGCTTATGTTGATTCCAATGTTTTCGCAGAATTCCTGGAACTCCTTAGAGGTGAAGTTCGTCCCATTGTCCGTGATGATGCTGTGTGGCACTCCAAAGCGGTAGACAATAGACTCAAAGAACTTGACAGCACTGGCTCCTGATTGATTTGTCACCGGCATGGCCTCGATCCATTTGGTGAACTTGTTGACTACGACCAAGAGGTAAACGTAACCTCCTAGCGAGGATTTTGGGAGCTTGCCGACCATGTTGAGCCCCCATTGCACGAAGGGCCAAGCCAATGGTATTGGCCGGAGTTCCGCGCCAGGTGCGTGAGGTTTGTCCGCGAATCGCTGGCAAGCGTTGCCGCACAGGACGATGTCCTTGGCGTCGCGCATCGCCGTGGGCCAGTAGAATCCAGCTCGCAGAGCTTTGGCAGCGAGGGCGCGACTGCCAGCATGGTGCTTGTAGGTGCCTTCGTGGATGTCGAGGAGGATGGCCCTTCCGTCTTCGTTGGAGACACACCGTTGGAGCATTCCTGTGATGCTCGCTTGTACAGTTCGTCGTTGATGAGGGCGAGCGCCTTGGATCGCCACGCGATCTGCCGTGCGTCAGTCGGGTCCAAGATGGATCGGTCATCATGACGCTCATTGGTCCTTTGAGTCCTGTATCAAGCTCCAGGTCGTCAAGTGTCGTTGGCTCGTTGTGTGGCGTAGCCCCCGAGTCCGTTGACATGCTTGCTTTCTTCTCTAGAGCCTTTGGCTTGATGGAGCGTTCACAGATGCGCTCGAGAAATACCCCAGGTGGGATGGGGGCACAGGTGGAGCCAATATTGGTGAGTAGATCTGCCTCTTCGTTGCTTTCGCGGCCCACATGTCGCAGCTCGCAGCCGTTGAAGTCTCCTTCGAGTGTGTCGTAGAGGTCGCGATAGGCGATCATGTTGTCGCTCAGTGTGTCGCACTCGTGCATCGTTTGGTTGACCACCAGTTTGGAGTCGCCGTAGATGATGAGCCTTTTGGCGCCGCAGGCTTTCGCCATCCGCATCCCATGGATTAGAGTCTCATACTAAGCTTCATTATTGGAGGCGGTGAACTGCATTCGCAGAATGTATTTCAGCTTGTCTCCCTGAGGTGATATCAGTATGACACCTGCGCCAGCTCCGTCCTTTCGTTTGGATCCGACGAAGTGCATTGTCCAGAGGTAGGACATATCTGGCTTGTCGGGGAGCTGGTTCTCCATCCAGTGCATGAGGAAATCAGGAAGAACCTGTGACTAAATTGCACCACGCTTTTTGTAAGTCATGTCTCATGGAGACAGTTCGATTCCCTAGAGCGTGACTCGCCCGGTGGCATCACGGTTGTTGAGTATGTGCCCGAGCGGGGCATCGTTTACCACCACAATTGAGTGCTCCTGGAAGTAGTGGCGCAGTCGCCTGGCTGTCATGAAGACATCGTATGCCAGTTTCTGGTAGTGCGGATATCGCAATTTTGTTGGCGTGAGCACCTCGTTGAGGTAATATACTGGGCGCTGGACCCCGTGGACCTTGTTTTCTTCGGCTTGTTCCACCACAAGCACCGTGCTGACCACCTGGTTGGTGGCAGAGATGTAGCAATAGTGGCTCTTTTTGCGTGGAGTCACCAATACTAGCGAGGTGGATAGTAGACGCTTGAGGTCTTCGAATGCTTCGTGTGCCTCGTCTGCCCACTCGAACTTGTCAACTTTACGAAGAAGTTGGTAGAAGGGCAGTGCCTTTTCGCCCATTCGACTGATGAATCGACTGAGCGCTGTGATTCGCCCAGCCAGCTATTGGACGCCTCTTACATTCTTCGGCTTCTCGATGGCCAGTATGGCCTTTATTTTCTTCGGATTTGCTTTGATCCCTCTCACGGAGATGACATACCCGAGTAACTTCCTAGATGGCACGCCGAAGGCGCATTTGTCTGGATTGAGCTTGATCCGGTAGCGGTCGAGGTTGGCAAAGGTCTCGCGTAGATCGTCGATTAGCGAGGCTTCCTCTTTGGTTTTGATGACGATGTCGTCAATGTAGACTTGGATGTTGCGACCAAGTTGATTCTTGAGGCAAGCCTGCATGCACCGATGATAGGTGGCCCTTGTGTTTTTAGCCCGAAGGGCATCATGTTGTAGCAGAACACACCAAAGGGCGTCGTAAACGCCATTTTCTCTTGATCCTACTCCTTCATTCGAATCTGATTGTAGCGTGAGTAGGCGTCGACGAAGCAGAGACGCTCACATCCCGCGGTGGAGTCGATGATTTGGTCAATTCGCGGCAACGGGAAGTGATCCTTTCGGCAGTGCTTATTCAAGGAGGTGAAGTCCACGCACATCTGCAGGATATCCGTGTCTTTTTGGGCACAAGCACTATGTTAGTGAGCCAAGTGCTTTCCTTGATCTCGCGTATGAATTTTGTGTCGAGGAGTCTATTGATCTCCATCCCAACCGCTTTTGCTCTTGGTTCAGATAGTCACCGAATTGTCTGCTTGACTGGCCTTGCGTATGGATTCACGTTGAGTGAGTGCTCGACGAATTCCCTGGGAACTCCTGGCATATCCACTAGACACCAGGCAAAGATCTCCCAGTGCTCACGGAGGAATTCGACGAGCGCGAGTTCCTATGCAGAACTCAAGTTGTTGGCGATGAGGGTCGTCTTTGTCGGGTCCGTTGGATGCACCTGGACTTTCTTCGTATACATCGACGAGTGAAAGGACAGGTCGGGTGAACTTGGCCTTCTTAGGGGAGGCAGACTGTTGTCTGTCGACTCCTTGAATCTTGCGAGTTCCTCCTGCATGCCGAAGGACTAGGAGATTCTGGTGAATTCCTTGTCACAGCTGTCGGACCTCTCGAAGTTGCCATTGATTGTGATTACGCCGTTTGGACCTGGCATTTTCATCTGCAGGTAGGCATAGTGCAGCACTGCCATGAACCTTGCAAACACGACACGTCCGAGGATGTAGTGGTATTGTGAAGGCTAGTCGCCGACTTCAAAGTCGATGCGCTCTCACCAAAAGTTTTGCGGCGTGCCAAAGATGATGTCGAGGTTGATTTTTCCCAGGGGATATATGCCCTTCCCTGGGACGATGCCGTGGAACGTCGTGTTCGAGACTTCCAGGCAAGTCAAGGGGATCCTCATCGCACGCAAGGTACTCGCGAACATGAGGTTAATGCCGCTGTCGCCGTCCATGAAGACGTGACTCATATTGAAGCCTCCGATCTATGCCTCGAGTACGAGGGGATAGTGGCCTGGACGAGGAACTTGGCACGGGTGGTCACGCCTGTCGAAGGTGATAAAGGAGTCGCTTCCACTGAGGTACTCAGTGGTGGAAGGTGGAGAGTTTATCGCCAAATTTACTTGGCGAGTGATGGCCTTTTACACTCGATTTGAAGGACACCCTTTTTGGATCATCCCCATGTTGCCCACGGCTCGTGGGTATGGTTCGCCTCCGTGATGCTGGATGGAAAAAGTCGCGGGTGGTGGTGGTCCGGGTGGTGGTGGAGGAGCTCCATGTGCCACAGCGCCTGGGGCGGCCCCGTAGCCCCTGTTGACCGTGTCGCGATTCATCCGGGCCAGGCCCTCGTGGAGTTTGAGGAACTCGCGGCAGTCTTTGAGAAGGTGGTTGGATTTCTTCTTGCCATAGTGCTTGTCGATGTAGAAGTGCACATTGCATGGCCCGGATAGTTTGTCCTCGATAGATGTTGCGGGTGCCTCTTCGCGAGTGCGGCATTGCCACACCTGCGTGGTTTTTCCGCTATCGCGGTAGCCACCACTGCTGTATCCGCTGTTGCGGTTGTCGTCGTGTTTGTCAGCATAGCCGGCTGCGACCATATTAACCTCATTGCGTTCATCGTAGACGTGCATCCGACGTTTGCCTCGGCGGTCGCGTATGCGCCCGAGGTCGTCGTCGTCATCGGAGTAGGTGCGGTTTTTCACTGAGTCTTCTCCGTCAGCCCACCGATTCGTGATTTCCATCAAGTGGTCGATCATTTTGGGCTTCGAGCGGCCCAACTCCTCCCTGATCTCTATATGGCGAACACCGCCGTTGAACGCGTTGATTGCTCGGTCCTCCGAGATGTTTTCTGTGGAGTTCTTGATGATGGACCACCTCTGGATGTACGAGCGTAGCGATTCACCCGATCTTTGCTGGCAGCTTCTCAATTCTTTGATTGATGCGGGCCTTTTGTAAGTGCCCTTGAAATTACGCGCGAAGTTGTAGACCAGCTCTTCCCAGCTGCGAATGGATCCACGCGGGAGGTTGTTGAGCCATGCGCGAGCGGCGCGCTGCAGCTGTAGATGCAGGCATTGCATGGTCGTGCTTTGACTCCCTCCATGTAGTCTGATGGAGGAGATGTGGTCCTCCAACCAGATTTTTAGGTCATGTAGACCGTCAAATTTTGGGTTCTCCGACAGGAGTTTGAACCCCTTAGGCAATCGCTTCTGCCTGATGGCCATGTTGAAGCATCTGGCACCACAGAGCTCAGTCTTGTCTTCTTCTGAGTCAGTCGAACGAGCACGTCTTGCCCGCATCTTGTTGACTCTGCGCTGCATGAGGTCACCGCGTGCATCGTAGTCGCGATCATGCCGCCGTGAACGACATCATCGTGACAGATCGTGACTGTCGTCACTGGAGGAGTACGAGTAGTACTTTTCCAAAGCCTTACTTTTCTTCGGCTCCGGTGTTGGTTCTTTGTCGAGGGCAGCCTCGATTAGCCCTAGGCCCATGATCGTAGCTCAGTGCATGGCAGCTCGCGGATCTCTAGCCGGGGGCTGGTGGTTGAGGAGGTACATGGTGACCGTTGTTACCGCAGCTTGCGGCGTTTTTGGGAGCATGTTTCCCCGCCTGTCGACTATCATAGAGCTGAAGTTGAGGACTTTTGTGGCCTCCACGCGTTCTTGCTCGGTGAGGTGGACCAGTCGAGATCGCCTCTTGTTGGTGACGTACTCGTTGCCTTTGGAGGAGGATCCTCCGTGGGAGGAGAGCCCAGCTCGTCGAAGGCTCGACTCATCCGCCGCCTTTCTGCGCGCTTCAAGTTGCACGATCACCTACTCCTGGCGCTTGAATTCCTCCTTTAGCAGCCAATGGTAGCCCATCAGCATGTCCTGCGATGTGTTGGGGGTAGAGGATTGCCCTGTAGAGCTTCACAACAATGGGCCCACTCGTTGTCATTGAGGTGGATCTGCATGCACTCGCCGGTGTTCTCATTCGCCGTGAGCGTCGGTCCTCCACCGGTTCCGTTGTTGACGGGCACGCCATTGCCACTATTGGTGGGGCTGCCGTTTGCGACTGGTATGCCACCATTGGGCGTACTACCATTGGGCGGTTCGGTGCTAGATCTGGTGCCAGCGTTTTCGCGATTGGCGGTGGTGTCGCCCGCGTTGATGACAACGCACATGAAGTTGTTGGGGAAGTTGTTGCTCCTGCAACTTTCAAATCCAGAGCCGTAGGCTCCATCTTTAGTGGCCAGATCACCCAGATCGGATCTAGGACTGATGTCGATGTCCGTACTCTCAGCTGCTGCTGAGGTGTTGAGCTCACCAAGGGTGCCGATTGGCGGCAGGAACCACGATGCTAGAGCAATCGCGGGTGCCGTCGGCTAGTCAGGCATGCGAAGCGTGCCCATCTGACCAACCTAGAAGCAGAAACTCCCAATCGCCAGACTGATTCCATCGCCCACGGACTCGAAAGCCGGGCGAGTGGCTGACGTATGGACGGTGAAGTCGAACGCGCCGAAGAGCTGGCGAATCTCCGTTGTTGAGGAGTTGTAAATCGCGGTTGACGCGGCCGAAGAAGCCGCGACATCAACACTCCCAGTTCCCACAGATGGCACCAATTGACAAGGGTTTAACTCGTCAATGCCCATTGTTATGGACTTGGGTTTTGGAGAAGGAGGGAGCGCTGGAGGCATCAATCGGCTAGCAAATAAGCACACAAGGACACAAGTTTTACCCAGGTTTAGGCCTCGTAGAGGTCCCTACTCCTTATTGTATGCTCTTGGAATTAATGAAGGAATCGAAGATTACAGGGGCGCGCAGATGCAATCTGGCAAGAGTTGTGGAAACTAGGGTGCTGATTATCCTCCTCGGCGCCCCCTCCTGGCCTTTATATAGATAGGCTAGGTCTCGGGTAACAGGCTGAGTCGGTTACAGATTAGGGTTTTCCCTTTGAACTTTCTATCTTAAGCTTCTTCTTGTCTCGCAAGCAATCGAGAGTCCGTGGGCCACTCGAATTCTCCACTGGGCCTTGGCAACGTCGTGGGATTCTGTCGTATCTGGACCGTATATACCAAACTCGAGTACCTGTAGGGTATACCCATGTCAAAGGGAAAACTTGCTGCTGTGGTCATCATACCTTCCTCTTGGGGTTCCCCAACGAGCTCGATACGTTGATCCAATAATCACTCGCTAACTCATTCGGTCGAACCGAATGCTTTTACATCATGTTGAGATTCATCTTTTGTGAACTGTTGATCACTAAGGTGTGGAAGCCTGCTAATATTATTCAGATGGTCTGAGTAAGGTACTATTCATGAACTCATTCCTATGTATGTTATAGGATAAACACATGTTGTAATTGCCTTATTAATTTTATCGACTCGGCTTCATGAATATGAGGATCACAATCACTAAGCCAGCCTTGCTCGGCACGAGTAAGAGTCTAAGCTTGGGGAAGTTGATGAGTGCATATTTGCATCATGTTTAATATTATTGTTTTGCATTATAGTAGTAGGATCTTGGTATTTTATGGTGTTCGCGTGCACATTTTATGTCTATTTTCACCAGGATCAGGACAGATGATGGATACAATGGACACAATTCTTGGAGCTGTTGTATTGGGGAGAAAAGGAGTCAAAAACAACGTAAATCGCATATTTGGAAAATATCAATAACAGCAGAAGAAAACCCGAAACGATCGAGGCATCCAGATGGTTTAACGACCAACTATATAGCAAGAATTAATTTTCCAGCCGTGTAGTTCCCGCCGTATAGTTGGCACCACCACTGCCTCCTCAAATAGTTTCACCCCTGCAACTGGATCAGAGAGACGACATACAGAACACCCAGAAATCACCGAAAACCTCACCTCCGGAAGGAATCTGGAGGGGGAACTTGCCCAAGGGGTCCATCTTCACCCTACGCAGATCTAGGAGGCCAAGACATCGATATTCATCTTCATCAACCGCTGCACCACCATCATCTCCATCCATCACATCTTCACCCCATCTAGATCTTGTTGTAATTTCCATACTCATTGTGGATTTATACAAGAACTATTCATTTACAATTGTTTCCATTACCATTGCCATGATGTTGATTGCATCCATGTCTGAGTAGATCTTTAGTTCTTGGGGAGATGGAGAAACCCTAGCATATGATTGAGATAAGATAGAGATTATTATGTATACATCATTATGTGTATGTGTTAATTGTCTTCATCTTGATGTTTGGAGTTGTGCACCTCCTTAATATTTGCCTCTTATGGGGACACAATGAAGGGGATTACTTGTTGGTAGATGGAGGGATGATAGCACTTACTATGACTATAAAGTTGTTGTCATTCTTTATGTACTAACTTGGGGAAACAAGGAGAAGTCATAAAGCCATGTCCATGCCACGGGAGAAATCCCTTAATAGCGGGATAATACAATTGATGTCATTTATCTGTCAGCTATGGTTATGAATGATGATGTGAGCAGTGGTTGCAGCCTATTTGTCCATATATGGAGATCCTCCCACATACATACATATCATGAGAATATTTGTTATAATAATCCTGATTGCTTAGTCTAAATTGCTAGCGGTGTATCCACCACTCCCTGAGAACGCCTTTTTCCCTATTGTAGTTCCAAGCTCTTGTACACACGCGATTCTTACTTTCTGCATTAAGTTTTACTTTACTTTAATTGCTTTATTCAATCAAAACCCCAAAAATAATTCCACTTTTCTTGCATCTCAAAATTATTCCTTAAGTACTTCATTTAGTTTTAGTTAAAAGCATTTTAGTCTTTCGCCTACTGCTCCCTGTGGGATCGATATCTTTATTTTGAAACTAGCTACAAACGATATGTGCACTTGCAGTCATCACTAAACAATCTGAGTGAATTTGCATAGTTGTTGTAGTTGGCATCCATTATAGACTACCTTGGTTGTAATTGAGATAATAATACCATAGTATTCTAGATACTTACTTTACGGACTAGTACCATATTGTAAGTGCCAAAATAAAGATAAAAGTCCTAAAGCAAACTTTCAAGTAAACCTCACTTACTCCATAAGGTTTAATAAGTGTGATAATCCTCGAGTAACTGATTCCAAAGTTAGTGTCTAAAAGATCATGCTTGCATCCATTATACTTGATATTATAAAGAAAGATCTTTGTATCAATATTATCTGGGAGTTGAAAGATTCGTTTCACAAATCATCTTGTGCTAATAGATATGATAACATCTAAAACATTGTTTGATTGCAACATGATAAAGTATAATTTAGTTGAAAACATATTATCATATTGGATGAGCATTTGCGAATGATGGTGACGCTAGGCGTACATATCACCTAACAAGTTTGGCAACTAAAGTTATACAAACACTCGTCATGATGAACTATATTGTTCATTCGCACGAATGGTCGTGATAGGATGACCAGGAAGTATAGGTGAAATGTTTACAATACTAAAAGATCACCAATGAATGAATCTGGAAGAACATGAATCATGTGATGATTGTGATGCACTTCAAAGTGTGAGTTTAAGGGTATTAGTGTTTGACTAACATGCTTGAACCAAGTGCCATGTGATTGGTTCCACTCTTGATGTTGGTTGATTCTTCTAAAAGAGAGGAAAATGTTGAAAGAAAATCCATGAATATAATTGGCAGAAGTTAAAGGACCGGATTGTCCAGCTCGGGTATATACAAGATACACATGTTATGAATGCATGTTATTTGCTTGTTAAACTATTATAATTCTTTGGTATTAGATACTGTATTGGTTGGTATGAAATGTCATACAAAACAACTCAATATATAAAATACATTTGTTTAGATAACTAGCATGGTAATGATGATCATCGACAAACAAATAAAGTGTTATTATGTTTCTCATCTACATCAAAGACAAAGACATTAAGATTTATTCTGATATATTATCTGGTTCCAGTATTGTGAGAGCAAATTGTTGTTCAAATAATTAATGTATTCTATAGTTGATGGATGAATCATTATAAATGTTGTTGGTGAATAATATTCATAAAACTAAATGCTAAAAGCGTTCCAAGATGAAATGATTAAGTGTAACACCACCATTTAAGTTATATTGGAAAGAAAGATTCGAAGAAACTCCATCTTGGTGGAATTTTTGAGTAAAATCATTTTAGAACAAATTGACGCTTGTAAGACTTTCCTATAGATAAGTAAATGTTATTCATGGGAAAAATTGAACGCACGACTAACTTAGTGGAAATAATACATATTGATGTATGAGGTCCATCATGTAAAACTGTGTGCTGGATTATTCTACTTCATATACTTCCACCAAGGACTTGAATAGATATATTAGTATATCTATTTAAAGAGGAAAAGAATAAAACATTTGAAACATGTTCAAAGGTTTTAGCATGAAGAAGAAATCATCCAGATTCGCAAAAACAACACTGTAAGAGTTATGGTACGTTCGAGTTTCTAGAGACTTTGATAAAGTCGATGCAAATAAAAAAATCATCGTAACAAGAAAAAATCAAGAGTTTTATGATTGGATCATAAAAGAATAGATTTGAGTTACAAATTTAGCAAACATATGAAATTGTTTCATAAACTTGAGTTTCTCAAAACACCATAGGAGTATGGAATGTTTTGAGAATATAATCGAACCTAGTTTGACTTGGTACGATGAAATATAAACTACTATTATAATTTAAAAGATTATGCTATAGTGACATACCACTTTTCACTGAAAAGAGCAACGTCATGATCCATTGAAATGGCAATGTGTAAAACCCAATTTGTCTTTTTCTGGAATTTTGGTATGCTAAGCATATATAAAATGTTTACAAAATCAAAGTTGGATATGAACATCTTTGTAGGTTATCCCAAAAGTAATCATTGGGAATTCCTCCACCATAACACTAGATACAAAAGAGTTTGTCGCTAGAACAACGAGTTCTTTGAGAAGGAACTTTTCGTAAAAAGTTAAGTGGGAGGACAATAGAAATTTGGATGTGGTTGTTTGAACCTAAGTGACACGATCAGAGTAGTGCAACGCCGAAAAGTGTTCTGGAGCCTGCTACAATGCTCATGGTTACCATTTCTACAAATGTAGTATGTTCCGAAAATCGAAGTTCTTATTGAACCATATGGATCGGTTGATAATCAAATTGCAAGATTTGAGGCTAAATTTCATTGTTGGACAATGATATACCGATTACATGCAAGAAGCGATGATGATCCCTGAATCAGTAAATTGGTTACCTAGGATGTGTACATGACACTATCCAAAGGGATTTGTTAATTCAAAAGGTGCTAATATATATGCAAATTTTAATGGTTGAAATAAGCATAGTGGAGTTGGAATCTTCACCGTGATGAATCTATTAAAGAGTTCAAATTCATCAAAACGATGAAGATGCGTGTGTTTACAAGAAACTAAGTGGGAGTGTTAAGACATATTTCCAAGAAATTATGTTGAATGGAAATGATGGATCTTTAATTTCACATGAATTAGGAGTTTCATTGAAATTGGATTTTGATGAAAGACTTAGGAAAAATGTTAGACATCTAAGTCTATATAGATAGATTGAAATACTAATATGGTTGTGCTGAAGTACATATATGAAATATTGAATTAGTTCAAAATGTTGGCATATTTGAGTAAGAGCTATGTGAGTTTCCTGGTCAATATATGACAAGAAAAGTTCTTGCTACATGGTAGTAAGATCAATTGTGTTGACAATTGATAAGTGAAACCTCATGATTGATTAAATCATGAATGCCATGATATGTATATATCTAGATGAGCCTTATGCTCTAAATGTTAGGAGCATATATTAGAATGATTCATAAGATGATCATTGGACAATAGTGATTATATTCTTGTGTACTTTGGAAGAACCAAGCATATGCAATGTATGCAGAGGTGACGAAATAGTTCAATGTAACGTGTTACATTAATGCAAGTTTTTGTCACATATACAATGAAGTTTATCTCAATTAGGCTATGTATTAAGAAATAAGGTGGCACGGTGTAATGGAAGAAAGTTCCATGATGAATCTGGACTAGCTCCAAAGTTATAACATTGTGACGGATACTACAACGATGGATAAGTATATGACTGCTTTAGAAGTATCATATAGAGGGTTTTTGTGTAAAAAAAGTTTTGTCATAAAAAATAGGTGCAGTTCTAGGTGAGTTATACTATGAAGATCTATTGTATGAAAATAGTGTCAACATAGTTTTGGCTTAAGGAGTTGAAGTCTCACCATAAGACTTAATTTATATAATGCCAACTCATTAGAAAATGAGTGATGCGTGTCGATCCGGATTCACGGATGTAGTATACTAGCTTTTTCCCTAGAAGACCTAGGTTTAATCAAACCTTGGAAAGCAATGCTAAAAGGAAATAAAAAGGACACGTCTATAAGACTTTGTTTATTTGTTTTACCTTAGTTTACTTTTATAATGGGTTGAATCAATGGATGGAGATAGGCTAGGGTTGAAGATCCACCTGTATCTGCACATCATATGGGATAAAACATAATAATAAGCATAGTCATGTGTAATGTTTGAACGGAGAGAATCTCTTGTGGGCAACACATCCTAATATACTAGAGCCCCCGTGATGCAGTGGGCGTAGCAATAGTCTTTTAATCCAACTGAGTGCATACCAAAGCAACAGGCTACAAACGATTATTAAGTGTAAAACACAGATCAAAGCTTTAAGTGGTGATGTTGTTGTGATCCCAAATGGGTCGCTAAGCAAAGACCGTACTACCCTTTCTATCACTAGGGTTCCTATGAGATCGCCGCTAGCCAAGTATCTCACCTCAAGCCTTTATCTATCTATGGGATCTTGGGTACCTACACATCCACAGATCGAGACAAGAGACAAAGAAACAAAAGATACAAATATCAATTGCAAACAAAATACAATACTCCCATGAATTAGATGCACATAATCGCTGTGAGGTTTCTCCCCAACCGGCAGCCCGTGAGGACTACTCACTCATAACAAATAGATCGGAGATAGAAAACATCGCACAAATACTTAGATTAGAATCAAATATTCTTACAATGGTCGCCAAATCACAAGGAGATCTAAAGTACAAAGCAATGGCTATGGCTAGTGGAGGGGATGGATGATGGAAGTGATGAACAATGGCGTGGATCTCCTTTGGTGGTGTTGTGGTGTAATCTGAGAATGGCGGCTCTCTGGCCAGCGGTTGGAGCCTCAAAATATATAGGCGTCTTCATAAAAGTCGTAGGGTTTGACAAGACGAGGCCAACGCCACCCGGTATGGGCGGACGGTAAGGGCGATCTCTGCCCGTACCAGTGGTCATTAAGCGTGATGACGCCTGGCTTCCCAATTACTTGGCCATGTGGACTTCCTCAAAAACCTTCATTATGACTCCTGATTTCGCATTAAAAATTGTGATTTCCTTCACACCACAATTCAAAGAAAGGTTTTGCATATCCTTGCAATTGTTAGTCATTAGTGGCAAGGATTGAGAGTTTTGTTGTCAATTGCTTGACCGAAAACAATGTTTAAACTCGGTCGAAGATGGCTAATTTTGGAGTCATCATGATGCATAGAGATGTAGATACACACACAGCTAAAAGTGTTAGTTCTGGAGATTAGCTTTACCACGAGCAACACATGTGGATAACACCGGAATGCCACAGGTGTTAAAATGTGTGAACTAGATTATTGACTCTAGTGCAAGTGGGAGACTGAAGGGGATATGCCCTAGAGGCGAATAAAAAGATGTTTTTATTAACATATCTCATTAGTTCGTAATAGTTTTGTATGATGTTATAACTGTATTAAGTGGAAACATTAATAAATGTGTGATATATAAAGAAACTAGGTCCCTAGTATCCTCTAGACTAGTTTGTTGGGCAACTGATGATCGAGGTTTTCCGATCATGGAATTTACCATGTCAACTGACAATGAGGTCACTTCATTAGATGAATGAAGTGATGGACACACACCCAACCCCTAGTACTGCAATATGATCCAATCACAGTTCAACATTGCAATATGTACATAAGCATAGTGATTCAGTCCTTCGACCGTGAGATCATATTAATCAATGTCCCCCGAGGCTGTTTTGTTAATTCAAAGGGTGTTAAAAGGGCATGCAAACTTCAATAGTTGAAGTAAGCATAACAGAGTTGGAATCTTCACCATGATGAAACTGTTAACATGTTTAATTTCATTGGAGACGATGAAGATGCTTGCATTTGCAAGAAATTAAGTGGGAGCGCTGAGACATATTTCCAATACATTATGTAGAAAACATGTTGTTGATTGGAAATGATGTATCTTTTATTGACACAAGTTAAGAATTTCATTAAAATTGGATTTCAATGAAAGACTTGGGCAAAACCGAAATATTTGGCATCAATGTTTATATGGGTAGATTGATGAGCTAATATGGTTCTGCCATACGTACATATATGAGATATTGAAAGGGTTCAATATGAAAACAACAATAAAGGTTCTTGCTTCATGGAAATGATTGAATCGAGATTCAAGCGTATCGACACTTGGTGAGTGAAATCACATCAATATTTTGATTAATAATACCGTGATATGTACATATCCAGATATGTCCTATGCTCTAAATGCTATGAGCACATACCCGAATGATTCATAAGATGATCTTTGGATGATAGTAAAGATATTCTTATGAGCTTTGGAAGAACTAAGAATATATCATGTTTTAGTGACAAATATTTAGAAGTAGTTCATTGTAAAGTGTTACATTGATAATAGTTTGTCACAAGATGCGAATTTATCTCAATTTAAACTATAGGTGGAACAATGTAATGGAATGGAGGTTCCATGATGGATTTGGATGAGTTCCAAAGTTAAGACATTGTGACGGATACTACAACAAAAGGCTAAGTATATGACTGCTATAGTAGTAGAAAAGGAGGGCATTTGTGTCAAGTATTTTGTTATCAAACTAGGTGTGGTTCATAGTGGGCTAATACTATGAAGATATATTTTACGACAATACTATCAACATGGTTTAACCCAAAGGAACTAAAGGTCTTACCAAAGGACTAAATTTATACAATGGCATCTCATTAGAGAATGAGTGATGCATAGGGACGCAAAGACATGCAAATACACATGGACCTGAAAGTGTTAGATCTGGAGATTAAGTTAACCACTCACAATCATGTATATGCAACACCAGAAAGCCATAGGTGTTCAATACGAAAAGTTTTACAAACTAGATTATTGACTCTAGTGCAAGTGGGAGACTGAAGGGAATATGGCCGAGAGGCAATAATAAAGTGGTTATTATCTTATTCCATGTTTATGACAAATGTTTATTCTGCATGCTATAATTGTATTGATTTGGAAACGTTAATACATGTGTGCTTAATAAACAAATAGAAAGTTCCTAGTTATGCCTATCTTATAAACTAGCTTGTTGATTAACAAGATGATCTAGGTTTCCTAATCATGGACATTGGATGTTGTTAATAACAATGTCAAAACATTGGTGGAATGATGTGATAAACATTCATCCGAAGTATATCATTATGATCAAATTCATTGTGTTTATATTGCTATAACATCATATGAAGTAATCCTTGTCCTTAGACTATGAGATCATGTCAATCACTAACACTAGAAGAGTATCTTGATAACATCAAACGTCACACCATGACAGGGTGACTATAAAGGTGGGCCCAGTGCTACGAAGGTGTTATGTACAGGCTCATGGATCAAGAGTGGTATTTTTCCATCCCGATGACGGATAGATATACTCTGGGCCCTCTCGGTGATATCACATTAAGATAGCTTGCAAGCAAGTGATGTGATCACTAGAATGTTATATCACGGGAATGAGAAAAGAGTGTATGTCGGTAACAAGATCAAACTAGGTATGGGGATACCGATGATCGAATATCGGACATGTAATATATCGCGAGACAAAGGGATTTAGTTACGACGTTAAAGGTAAACATGATCACTAGAGTCATCATTGAATGTGTGGGAATCAGTACGGATCTCCAGGTCCCACTTCTGATTATTGATTGGAGAGGGATCTCAATCATGTCTGCATTATTCGTGAACCATAGGGTGACACACTTAAGGGATACCGACACCATTTGGAGCAAATATGTTTTAGATAAAGATTTAAGAAGCGCTGGAATCATTTCGATGGAAACCGAAATTGTTTTAGGTGAAATTGCAGAAACTGGTTCTGCATGTGATATTGAAATGTTGCAGGGGGTATTATGTGAATGTTTGTTAATTAAAGTAATTAACAAAATTCAAAATAAATAAAAGAGTTTTATTAAATGAGAGTTGCATTAAATTTGGTGGAAATTTAATGCATTTGAGTGGAAGTGTGAGTGGAGGCATATTTATGTGAGTGGAGAATCCACCACATGAATGATGGAAGAGATGGGGGCACCACCTTCGCTGCCGGCCATGGGAGGGGCTGCCTCCCCTCTCCCCTATAAAAGTCCCCCCTCTCCTCCCTCACAAAGTACACCTCCTCGTGAAGGATCTCTCTCCCTGACGAGGGTTTAACTCATCAATGCCCATTGTTATGGACTTGGGTTTTGGAGAAGGAGGGAGTGCTGGAGACATCTATCGGCTAGCAAACAAGCACATAGGGGACAAAGGATTTACCCAGGTTCAGGCCTCGTAGAGGTCCCTACTCCTGCTTGTCTGCTCATGGAATTATCGAGGGAGTCGAAAGTTACAATGGTGCGCAGATGCAATCTGGCGAGGGTTGTGGAAACTAGGGTTGTGTCTGTCCTCCTCGCCGCCCCCTCCTAGCCTTTATATAGATAGGCTAGGTCTCAGGTAGCAAGTCGAGTCGGTTACAAGTTAGGGTTTTCCCCTTCAAACTTTCTATCTTTAGCTTCTTCTTGTCTCTCAAGCAATCGAGAGTCCGCAGATCACTCGAATCCTTTCGTCTGGGACTTGGCGACACCATGGGCCTGTATGTATTTAGACCGTATATACCAAGCTTGAGTACCTGTAAGGTATACCCATGTCAGTAGCCCCCGAGTATCCAGTGGAATCGCAGATTCGACTGGGTACTTTTTGAAGTTTCGAGTGCCTGAATGAGTGCATTTCGACTGCTTTTGTTTGTGTCATAGGGATTGTTGATATACGTGCCTGATATAACCAAAGTATCTGTACCAGTTAACCACCTTAGGGTGAAACAACGCAATCTACTCGAATTCGAGTCCCCGGACTCGATTCCGGAAAAGTGCTGGCGTAATTCGACTCAGGCCGCGGAGGTCTTGCAGGAGTCGAATTCCAGTTATATGGGTGTGAGCACTTGACGCGTCTGTCAAGGCATGTTCATCGTGCCTGTAGGCACGGATATGTTTCTGGTAGTGCGCAGTTAAATGCGTTGTCAGGCCTTTATTCAGGTCTTACCTTCACGCTGTAAGCGCGGCATCCGAATTTTATCATCGCGGAGATGATTCGAGCAACCCAGGAGACGTAATCTCTTTGTAGGGAAAATTATAAGGCGGTGTCGCCATGATCTGCGAGTGCTGATGTAATCCACGCACAGCTTTCGTGCAAATAATCATAGGGTGCGCGACCAGCGCTCCCTATGGGAGTAGCCCCCGAGTGCCTGGTTGAGTCGAAGACTCAGGCAGGGACTAAAGAAATTTTGCGACTGCTATCATTATTGTTTGTTTGAGTCGAAAACTTGGATTACGATTGCTGTCGTCTTTTGCTTGCTTATTTCAGTCGAATTTGTTTCCAGCGCTCCCTATGGGAGTAACCCACATCCATAGTCGAATCATTTTTCGAGTGGTTGGGTTTGATTGTGATTGCCTGTATCCCTGCAATAAGAAAAGGAAATCATAGGGACCGCGCACCCTATGGGAGTAGCCCCCGAGTGCTTGGTGGAGTCGCAGACTCTGCCAAGGACTAAAGTAGTCGTAGTTTTCCGCTTCGTAGCTGTTGATGACGTCAGTGCTGACGCTTTCATGACCTCAGTTGCCCGCGTGAGTGGCTTTTACGGGACGTGATGAGCGGTGGGTCCCATTTTCTGACTTTGATTTAACTAGGCTTGCGTAATCTTTTTATTAACTGTGCCTCCTCGATTTCCGCGCAGTGGAGGGACGGTTCGCGCTTCCTCTTCCCCACGTGTCGAGCGCGATATGTGCCACGCGTCCAATAGGGTTTTTGTGAGCCGTTGGATTGCATCTCTTAGGGGTTAAGTAGCGATGCTACGACGGTAAATTTCCATCTGCGCCCTCTTCTTCCTCGTTGCCATCGCCATTGCCGATGCTCCTCTGCTTTTCTCCTGCGCTCATCTTTTCCGCAGTTTTGGACCATCTCCGCTCGTTCCCAAGTTACTTTCTGCGTTCTCATCGCCGCCGCACAATGGGAAAGAAGAAAGGAGGCGCTGCTGCTGAATCCGCCGCCACCGCTGCTGCGGCAAAGAAGGGTGGCGCCGCTGCTGTGGGCACCAGTGCCGCCGCCGGTGGGAAGAAGAAAGTCGCGGGCACCCGCGTGACCAATGGTGCCTGGCGCCCCTCAATTATCAAGGCGTCCAATCTTCGTCTTCTTCGCCAAGACGGAGTTATTTCCGCCGCAGTCACCGACGCGCGCGTCCCTAGTGGTGAGACCATTCCTGTGCCTCCCGCTGGTTTTCGAGTGATGTTTCTGGCTTTCATCATTCGCGGCCTTTCTTTGCCTATCCACCCCTTTCTTAGGGGTCTCCTCTATTTTTATGGGCTCCAGCTCCATCAGCTGACCCCTAATTCGATTCTTCACATCTCTTGCTTTATCACTCTCTACGAGTGCTGGCTCGGAATCGAGCCGCACTTTGGCCTTTTCAAGCGTTTGTTCAAGCTAAAGCGTCATGGCTCTTTAGTTTATGACGTAGGTGGCTGTGGAATCCATGTCGACCCATCCGCCAGCTATTTCGACATCAAGCTCGCCAAGTCCGTCCAGGGATGGAGGGACAGATGGTTTTATGTTCGCGGCCTGAAGGCCAAGGACGAGCACTTTGGACTCGCTCCATTTGATCCCGTGACTCCCTGCAAGAAGATGCGTTCTTGGAAGAACGTGATCATGCCGTCCGAACTCGCGGAGACGGACGTGCTATATCAACGCGTCTGCGACCTCGAGAGTCGCATGGGCGTAGAAGAGGGAGGCTGCGCCCTTATCAGGACTTGGCTGCATCGTCGCGTCCAGCCTCTCCAAGCTAGAGTCCATCCCATGTTTCAATGGGGTGGTGCTGATGATGCCACTCGCATGTCTACCGATAGCATGTCCGCGAGTGAGGTAGATAAGAGGGTGCGACTGGTCACGAAGTACACCTTCAAGGACGTGCTTCCGAATGAGCCAGTCTTTCCTCCCTTCGATGCTTCGAATTCTCCTCCCGAGGTACAGTCGTACTACGTAGTAGCTTATATTCATGATTGCTTTTCTGTTGCTTACCTGCTCCTTTTTGCTTTTTGTATGCAGGATTGGGCGGTCTCGCCTTGCATGCCTCCTCTTCCTGAGGGCATTATTCCTCGCGAAGCTTTTGAAGAGGACGAGTCTGAGTCGACTGTCCCTTCTGACGTGGAAGAGGAAGCCCCCAAGTCGGAGAGCCCAGATACTCGCAAGCATCCGCGCAGCGAGGACTCTGATGCGTCGACTCCTTCAACTCCGGAGGGCACTGTTGCTGGCACAGAGTCACCAATTTCCGCCGTTCCTGTGAGGGCTGTAGTACCAGCTTCTCGCAAGAAGATGCGATTGCCCAAGGAGTCTTCGTCGGAGTCGGCGGAGGCCACCTTTGATCTTGACAAGTTTGACTGGTAAGTTTTATGAGTTCGTTCTTTCTTCTCTGTTTTCTTTTTGTTGGCTTTGCCCTGGAGTTTTGCCCTTTCTTAATGTGAATTTGGTCTTGCAGTCAAGAGTCTTCGTCATCTTCTGGCGATGTTGAATTTCTGAAGGAATCAGGAGTCACGACCTCAAGGGCCAAGGTAGAGGTCGAGCGCGCTCCTTCGCCTCTGGCGGCGGCCCACTCCGGGCACAATTCTTCGAGTTCTCCTCATGGAGGGGAGCATCGAATAGTTGCTCGGATGACAGCTCAACAGACTTCTTCGGAGTCGCTAGAGGACCATGTGAGTATATCTTTCCTTCTTTTGTATTTTGGTAGTCAACGCCTTCTGTTGCCCTTATATGATTCCTTGATTGGTGCAACAGCTCCTTGTAAAAGAGGCCGCGCGAGTGGCGGAGCAGGTGATGGTGATGGGTCGTCAGCATGCGATGCTGGAGACGCGTCACCGCGTGGTCGAAAGTGAGTGCTTCCATGCTTGTTTCTTTCATCTTTTTTTCTGTTATGGTGTGTTTGACTGATAGCCAATTATTTTTGACTGCCATGTAGCTGAGCATAACGCCCTACTGCGCAATGTCGCATCCTTGGAGAAGACACTGGCCGCAGCTGTCAAGGGGCGCGATGAGGCAATCGCGGCTCGTGATGAATCCCGAAGACGTGAAGAGGATATGCGCGCCTCTTTTGCGGCCAGGGAGAAGTTGTTCGAGGAGCAGCTATTCTCAGTCGCCAAGGCCCTCTCAGGTACCTTTACTGGTGGATTTTTGATTGATGTTTTTCTCTGCTTCTGGAGTTTTGCCGTTGGCACCAGAAATCTGATCCGTGTTTTTTGGTGTAGATGCTAGCGACTTGAGTTTTGACCCGCAGGCCCTTCGTCGTGATGACGCTCTGGCTGGCGCGGTA
This sequence comes from Avena eriantha, assembly GCA_910589775.1. NCBI lineage: Eukaryota > Viridiplantae > Streptophyta > Magnoliopsida > Poales > Poaceae > Avena > Avena eriantha. The sequence goes on from OU342742.1 coordinate 106,605,769, forward strand.
TCCGCGGTCGAAGACCGAAGCGCCGTCGTCCAGAATACATTGTCCAAGGCCAAGGTCGCCCTTAGTCGCCTCTGAGAGGAGTTGATGCCAAAGGCGGAGCAGGTCGACAAAATGGATGAGCTGGTGGAGTCACTCGCCGGGGGTGTGCCTTCTACCTATAAGAACTCCCTCCGGGCGGCTGGTGCAACGATGTCACTCGCCATGGTGCAGGCCCACGGAGTCGAGATAGATCCCTCTACGGTGTCGAAGACAATGCCTGTTGGCGCGGATGGTCAGCAGGTAGTTTTCACCCCCTTTGCGACTGCCTGTGCCAAATACTGTCATTCTTTGATTAATACTGTTGCCAAGTATTCGGAGGAGCTCCAACGCGCTAAGAAGGCGGCGAAAGCTTCGGCTACAGGGGCAGGTGGAAAATCAGTGGCGTCTGATACTGCCACGGATTTGATGAAGCCCCCGAAGGCGTCGAAGTCGAAGAAGCCAGCTGCTCCGTAGTTAGCTTTGTGTAGTAGATAACGAATTGTCCTTTTGCCCTAAGAACATGCCTGCTGGCGAGTGTGCTTGTGAATATGTTTTTATGCTTATCCTGAATGCATCTGCTATCCCTGCCTTTGTGTTAGTTCGGTCGCCTTATTTGCTTATGTCTTGATCTGTGGTAGGGCACATCGAGTGGTCCCGTAGGGGGAAATCAGGATCCATCATCTCTTGATGAGACAGTGGTACCGCCGCGCTCCAGGGTAGAGGAGCTGTCTTTGCTGTCGCGACTTCATGACCGCGTGAAGCAGCTAGAGCGTGAGTTGCCCTTGATCCGCGGTAACGCAGATGTGTGGAAGTCAAAGGCGGAAAAAGGCGCCGCCCGCGAGCAGTAGATGCTTGGCGAGGTGACGCAGCTGGGCGACCAGTTTAAGTGTTAGTTTGCTCGTCCTTATCTTTTTCCTTTGTAGATAGTCATAGTGGTACGTTGTACTCATGCTGTGGGTGCTGCTTCGTGTAGTTGTTAGCGCACACCGTCCTCAAGAGGAGAGGGATATGATTACCATCCGCCTTCATGGTCTCACCCAGGAGCAACTCCAAGAGAGTGGATACTTCTGCGTGGATCATGATCGTGCGACTGCATTGGCGACCCTGCAGGATCGCGCTTCGCGAGTGCTGCTCTTCCTGAAGAAGTCGCAGTCATGTTTGAAGAATATCTGCCGAGCGATGTTCTCGTTGGATGACACGCCGTCCAGCCTGTTGGCTCTCCTGGCCAAATTTCAAGATATGTCCGTGGTTCGCGAGTGCGTGAGGCAGCAATTGGTGGCTGGTGCCAAGGCTGCCCTCTCGATGGTGCGATTGCACAGGCCTGACGTGGATGTCGCCGTCGTAGCTTCCGGTCTGCCAGCGCCACCAGCCAGATCTTCTTGGAATATGGTGCCGCATTATCAAGCGGTGGACCGCCCAGCAGAGGAGATTGTCGACTTCTTCGAGGAGCAAACCAATGTTCTTCTGTTGCAGCAGTAACCAGATTTGTATCCTGCACATAAGTGTATTTGTGTTATAAAGTTCATATATATATATATATATATATATATATATTTGTATGTAATTTATTGTTGAACGCGTATAAATAGCTCTTGTAAGCGTAAGGTGCGTTGCACTATGCGAGTCCTTTTCGTTAGCCTGGCCATCCCTTTTATCAACCTGCCAGGTGCGTTGCAGCTGGGTTGAATTTGCGTTAAGGGGTTCGACTGATGTGCCATCTACTCAGGATGTCGCGTTTATTAGTTCGAAGAACAAATGTGTGTAGGGTGGCGCAGCCCCCGAGTACAATAGTAACAGAAGTGAAAAGAAAAACACAGAGTTTTGGGGCACTTACCTTTTATTTATTTGGAGAACAGTATGAGGTACAACGTGTGGCTAAGTAGCCTTGGCTGAGTAGCCTTATTTGCGATGTAAAAGTAAAAAACAGCTAGGGGTAGAAGCGTCGCAGTTGTGCGACGTTCCAAGGGTTGGAGTACGCGACTCCTGTTTCTAGGTCTTGAAGGCGATAGGCGCCACCTGGGATTACTTCTGTAACCAAGTATGGTCCTTCCCAGGGGGACTCGAGCTTGAGATGCCCCTGCTGCTTCAATCGTAGGACCAGGTCACCTTTGACGAAGGATCTGGGGCGAAGCCTTCTACTGTGGTAGTTGCACAGGTTCTGCTGGTAGATCGTGGATCTTTCTGCGGCGATTTCTCTCGCCTCGTCGAGGAGGTCGACGGAGTCTTCGAGTGCAAAAGATGACTCTTGTTCGCTGTAAGCGACTATGCGCGGCGCCTTGTACCTTACTTCGGCGGGTAATACCGCTTCTGCCCCATGCACCATAAAGAATGGCGTGTAGCCTGTGGCGCTGTTTGGAGTTGTACGTAGGCTCCAGAGTACGGATTGGAGCTCATTTGGCCAGCAACCCGCGGCTTGTTCGAGTGGTCGAAGGAGTCGCTTCTTGATGCCGCTGCAGACGAGCCCGTTTGCTTTTTCCACCTGACCATTGGTCTGTGGATGTGCGACTGAGGCATAACTGATGTTGATCCCCAGGTTTTCACGGAATTCTTGGAACTCCTTGGATGTGAAGTTCGTCCCGTTGTCAGTGATGATGCTGTGTGGCACGCCGAAGCAATAGACGATGGACTCGAAGAACTTGACTGCGTTGTGCCCTGATTGCTTGGTTACTGGCATGGCCTCGATCCACTTGGTGAATTTGTCGACCGCTACCAAGAGGTAGACGTATCCTCCTAGCGAGGACCTTGGAAGTTTGCCAACCATATCGAGACCCCACTGTGCGAAGGGCCAGGCCAATGGAATAGGCCGCAATTCTGTGCCTGGTGCGAGTGGTTTGTCCGCGAATCGCTGACAAGCGTTGCACTTTTAGACTATGTCCTTGGTGTCGCGCATGGCCGTGGGCCAGTAAAATCCAGCTCGTAGAGCTTTGGCAACGAGGGCGCGACTGCCGGCGTGGTGTCCGCAGGTTCCTTCATGTATGTCGAGGAGGACTGCTTTTCCATCGGCCAGGGAGACGCATCGCTGTAACACGTCTATGATATTGCGTTTATACAGTTCGCCGTTGATAACGGCGAATGCCTTGGAGCATCGTGCGATGTGCCGTGCGTCCGTCGGGTCGTCCGGTAGGCGCTTGCTGAGGAGATATGTAATGTACGGCTGCGTCCAAGATTGTTCTATCATCATGATGCTCATTGGTCCTTCGAGTCCTGTGTCTAGCTCCAAGTCTTCGAGTGCCATTGGCTCATTGGGTGGCGTAGCCCCCGAGTCCATTGCTGCGCTTGTTTTCTTCTCTGCGGCCTTTGGCTTGATAGAGCGTTCACAGATGCGCTCGAGAAATACCCCAGGTGGTATGGGGGCGCAGGTAGATCCTATGTTGGCGAGTGCGTCCGCCTCCTCGTTGCTTTCGCAACCTACATGTCGCAACTCGCAACCATCAAAGTCTCCCTCGAGTGTATCGTAGAGGTCGCGGTATGCGATCATATTGTCATTGAGTGCGTCGCACTCGTGCATTGTTTGGTTGACGACCAGCTTGGAGTCGCCATATATGATGAGCCTCTTTGCGCCGCAGGCTTTTTCCATCCTCATTCCGTGCAACAAGGCCTCGTATTCAGCCTCGTTGTTGGAGGCTGTGAACTGCATTCGCATGATGTATTTCAGCTTGTCCCCTTGAGGTGACGTCAGAATGACGCCTGCTCCTGCTCCGTCTTTCCGCTTGGATCCATCGAAGTGCATGGTCCAAAGGTAGGACATATCTGGCTTGTCTAGGAGTTGGTTTTCCATCCAATGCACGAGAAAATCAGGGAGAACTTGCGACTTGATTGCGTCGCGTTTTTCGTATGTGATGTCTCGTGGAGACAGTTCGATTCCCCAGAGCGCGACTCGTCCTGTGGCGTCGGGGTTATTGAGGATATGTCCCAATGGGGCGTCGCTGACTACCACGATTGGGTGTTCCTGGAAGTAATGGCGCAGTCGCCGGGCGGTCATGAAGACGCCGTACGCTAGCTTCTGGTAGTGCGGGTATCGCTGTTTTGTTGGCGTGAGGACCTCGCTGAGGTAGTATACCGGGCATTGTACGCCGTGGACCTTGCTTTCCTCGGCCCGCTCGACGACGAGCATTGTACTAACCACTTGGTTGTTAGCGGAAATGTATAGCAGTAGTGGCTCCCTTTCTCGTGGAGTCACCAGCACTGGCAAGGTGGATAACAGGCGCTTGAGGTCTTCGAATGCTTCTTGTGCTTCCTTGGTCCACTCGAATTTGTCAGCTTTGCGGAGGAGCTGATAGAAGGGCAGTGCCTTTTCCCCCATTCGACTAATAAATCGACTGAGGGCCGCGATTCGTCCGGCTAGTTGCTGGACGCCTCTTATGTTCTTTGGCTTCTCCATGGCCAGTATGGCCTTTATCTTTTTCGGGTTTGCCTCAATCCCTCTCGCGGAGATGAGATACCCGAGCAGCTGCCCAGATGGTACGCCAAAGGCGCATTTGTCCGGATTGAGCTTAATCCGGTAACGATCGAGGTTGGCGAATGTTTCGCGCAAGTCGTCGATTAGAGAGGCTTCCTCCTTGGTTTTGATTACTATGTCGTCGACATAGACTTGGATGTTGCGACCCAATTGCTCCTTGAGGCAAGCCTGCATGCACCGCTGGTAGGTGGCTCCCGCGTTTTTTAGCCCGAAGGGCATTGTGTTGTAGTAGAACACACCGAAGGGCGTTGTAAACGCGGTCTTCTCTTGGTCTTCCTCCTTCATTCGAATTTGGTTATAGCCTGAGTAGGCATCGAGGAAGCAGAGGCGCTCGCATCCAGCGGTGGAGTCGATGATTTGATCGATCCATGGTAGCGGGAAGTGATCCTTTGGGCAGTGCTTGTTTAGAGAAGTGAAGTCCACGCACATCCGTAGGATATCCGTGTCCTTTTTTGGCACCAGCACCGTATTGGCGAGCCAAGTGCTTTCCTTGATCTCGCGTATGAATTTGGCCTCGAGGAGTCTGTTGATCTCCATGCCAACTGCCTGCGCTCGTGGCTCAGATAGTCGCCTAATTGTTTGTTTGACTGGCCTTGCGTCAGGTTGACGTTGAGTGCGTGCTTGGCGAATTCCCTGGGAACTCCTGGCATGTCCGCAGGACACCAGGCGAAAATTTCCCAGTGCTCACAGAGGAATTCGACGAGCGCGAGTTCCTATGTGGGACTCAAGTTGTTGGCGATGAGGGCCGTTTTGGCTGGATCTGTCGGATTGACCTGCACCTTCTTTGTGTGCACGGATGAGTCGAAGGAGAGATCTGGTGAGCTTGGCCTACTCAGGGGAGACATACTATTGTCTGTCGTTTCCTTCAATCGCGCGAGCTCTTCCTGCATGCCAAAGGACTGGGAGATTCTGTTGAATTCCCTGTCGCAACTGTCGGATCGCTCAAAGCTTCCGTTGATCGTGATGACGCCGTTGGGACCTGGCATTTTCATCTGCAGGTAGGCGTAGTGGGGTACCGCCATGAACCTAGTGAATGCGACGCGTCCGAGGATGCAGTGGTATTGTGAGGGCCAGTCGACGACCTCAAAGTCAATGCGCTCGCGCCTAAAGTTCTTCGGCGTGCCGAATATGACGTCGAGGTTGATTTTGCCCAAGGGGTATACGCCTTTCCTGGGACGATGCCATGGAACATTGTGTCCGATGCCTCCAAGCAAGTTAGAGGAATCCTCATTGCTCGCAGGGTACTCGCGAATATGAGGTTGATGCCGCTTCCACCGTCCATGAAGACGCGACTCATGTCGAAACCTCCAATTTGTGCCTCGAGTACGAGGGGGCAATGACCTGGGCGAGGTACTTGAGGCAGGTGGTCGCGTTTATTGAAGGTGATGCACGACTCACTGCCACTGAGGTACTCAGTGGTGGATGGTGGTGAGTGCGTGGCCAAGTTGACTTGGCGAGTGATAGCTTTCTGCACCCTATTGGAGGGGCGCCCCTTTTGGATCATCATGGTACCCATGGCCCGTGGGTATGGTTCTCCTTCATGGTGCTGGTCCGGTGCAACTCCGTTCGGGGTGGCCCTGGTGGTGGTGGCGGTGCGCCATGTGCCACGGCGCCTGGAGCGGCCCCGTAGCCTCTTTCGACTGCGATGCGGTTCATCCGAACCAATCCCTCGTGTAGCTTGAGGAACTCGCGGCAGTCTTTGAGGAGGTGGCTGGATTTCTCTTGCCGTCATGCTTGTCGATGTAGAAGTGTACCGTGCATGGTCCGGACAGTTTCTCCTCGATGGAGGTCGCGGTTGCTTCGTCGCGAGTGCGGCGTTGCCACACTTGCATGGTCTTCCCAGAGTCGCGGTATCCACCGCTGCGGTATCCGCTGTTGCGGTTGTCGTCGTGTCTTTCGGCGTAGCCGGCTGCGACCATATTAACGTCGTCATGGTCATCGTAGAGGCGCATGCGGCGTTTGCCTCGGCGGTCGCGTCTGCGTTCGAGCTCTGCCTCCTCGTCAGAGTGAGCGCGGTTCTTCACTGAATCTTCTCCATCAGCCCATCGATTCGCGATCTCCATTAGGTGGTCGATAGTCTGGGGCTTTGAGCGGCCCAGCTCCTCCCTGAGCTCTAAGCGGCGAACGCCACCGTTGAATGCATCAATCGCGCGGTCCTGTGAGATGTTTTCCGCGGAATTCTTGATGATGGACCACCTTCGGATGTATGAGCGCAGTGATTCGCCAGATTTTTGCTGGCAGCATCTCAGTTCTTCGATTGATGCAGGCCGTTTGTACGTGCCCTTAAAGTTGCGCACGAAGCTATAGACCAGCTCATCCCAACTGCGAATGGATCCGCGTGGGAGGCTATTGAGCCATGCTCGGGCGGCGCCCTGCAGCTGTAGCTGCAAACACTACATGGCAGTACTTCGACTGCCCCCGTGAAGTCTGACGGAGGAGATGTGGTCCTCTAGCCAGATTTTAGGGTCTTGTAGGTCGTCGAACTTCGGGTTTTCCAACGGAAGTTTAAACCCCTTAGGCATTCGTTTCTGCCTAATGGATCTGCTGAAGCATCTGGCGCCGCAGAGCTCCCCATCTTCCTCCTCTGAGTCAGTCGACCGGGCACGTCGTGCTCTTGATTTGTCGATCTTACGTTGTGTGAGGTTGTTGCGCGCATCCTAGTCGTGATCGTGTCATTGCGAACGACGGCGTCGTGACAGGTCGTGAGTGTCATCACTAGACGAGGGCGAGGAGTAGCGTTTTGCTAGCGTTTTACCCTTTTTGGGGTCTGGTACTAGATGCTTGTCGAGGGCGGCCTCGATTAACCCAAACCCGCGATCGTAGATCGGTGCATGGCGGTTCGGGGATCTCCAGCCGGTGGCAGGTTGTTGAGGAGGTACATGGTGGCTGCCGTGACCACGGCCTGCGGCGTTCTGGGGACCACGTTGCCTCTCGTGTCGACTGTCATAGAGCTAAAGTTGAGGACTTTCGCGGCGTCTATGCGCTCTTGTTCGGTGAGGCGAGCCATTCGCGACTGCCTCTTCTTGGCGACGTACTCGTTTCCTCGTGAGGAGGATCCTCCGTCGGAGGAGAGCCCAGCACGACGAAGGCTCGATTCGTCCGCCGCCCTTTTACGCGCCTCTAGCTGCGCGATTGCTTCTTTTTGGTGCTTGAATTCTTCTTTTAGGAGCCAGTGGTAGCCCATTAGTAATTCCTGTGGGGATCCAAAGGGCAGAGGTGTACCTCGTAGGGCTTCGCGGTAGCGTTCCCACTCTTGCTCGTTGAGCCTGATTATGATGCGTTCGCCGGTTTGCTCATTGATTATGCTGGGAGGTTCGACTGCTCCACCGTTGGCGCCGTTACCGCCATTGCCACCATTTCCAACGTTGGGCGGATCGGTGCCGTTGCCGGTGTTGACGACGGTGCGATTGGCGGAGGTGTCACATGCGTTGATGACGGCGCACATGAAGTGATTGGGGAAGCTGTTGCTTCCGCAACTTTCAGATTCGGAACCGCAGGTTCCATCTTCTGTGGCCAGATCGCTCAGATCGGAGTCGTGACTGCTGTCGCTGATCGTGTTTCCGACTGCTACCGGAGTATTGAGCTCGCTGAGGGTGCCGATCGATGGAGGGAACCATGATGCCGGGGCAATCGCCGGTGTTGTCGGTTGATCAGGCATGCGAAGCGTGCCCATCTGACCAACTTGGAAGCGGAAGCTCCCAATCGCCAAGATGATTCCGTCTCCCACGGACTCGAAAGCCGGGCGGGTGGCCGGTGTGTGGACGAGGAAGTCGAAGGCGCCGAAGAGCTGGCGGATCTCCGCTGTTGTGGAGTTGTAGATCGCGGTTGATGGGGCCGAAGAAGCCGCAACATCAGCACTCCTAGTTCCCACAGACGGCGCCAATTGACGAGGGTTTAACTCATCAATGCCCATTGTTATGGACTTGGGTTTTGGAGGAGGGAGTGCTGGAGACATCTATCGGCTAGCAAACAAGCACACAGGGGACAAAGGATTTACCCAGGTTCAGGCCTCGTAGAGGTCCCTACTCCTGCTTGTCTGCTCGTGGAATTATCGAGGGAGTCGAAAGTTACAATGGTGCGCAGATGCAATCTGGCGAGGGTTGTGGAAACTAGGGTTGTGTCTGTCCTCCTCGCCGCCCCCTCCTAGCCTTTATATAGATAGGCTAGGTCTCAGGTAGCAAGTCGAGTCGATTACAAGTTAGGGTTTTCCCCTTCAAACTTTCTATCTTTAGCTTCTTCTTGTCTCTCAAGCAATCGAGAGTCCGCAGATCACTCGAATCCTTTCGTCTGGGCCTTGGCGACACCGTGGGCCTGTACGTATTTAGACCGTATATACCAAGCTTGAGTACCTATAAGGTATACCCATGTCACTCCCCCTCTAGAAATTATTCCCCATGGTCTCGGATTAGCGAGATACATGTTCCCGGTGGCTTTATCTAGAAAGGAGTTGATGCTTGCGCTACATTGCTGGAGTGAGGACACGAAGGTTGTCGGGGTACCAGACATGTGTGCGATCACGGATGCACCGCTGCTTTACGGTGCTGGACTTGCTGGTGCTGGACCTAATGGACTTGATGGTGCTGGACCTGATGGACTCGCTGGACTTCATCACGATCTTGAGATCGACAAGTGTATGACTACATCAACCACAAAATCAGTTTCGTTAACAATGTTTTGTCGCTCTTAAAGGGTATGTTCTCTATGGATGTATATCCACCCATTGATTGTATCTAGGTAGATAGATCTTGGTGCTTAGTAGTTCACAACGTAGGATTTTTTTAGTTTTCTATGTTGCGAACCCAACACCTACCTCACACAGGAGACCAACTCCTGCATGAGTTCGACGAACTGACGCGAAAATCTCCGATTCAACATGATTTTGTTTCCCCTTCCTCCAAATATTGAGCCCCATATAACCCCCGACCCCTACGCATCCGATGAAGGAGATATGCCCTAGAGGCTAATAATAAAGTTGTTTTTATTAACAAACCAGGAGGGCCAAAAGAGTCCAGGTGGCACGCCTAGGCCTGGTGGGTGTGCCACCCATTCTCTTTCCCTCCTCGACCGTCTGATCGCCTTGATTATTTCACCCATGAAGTTTTCTTGATCTAAAAACCCCTATATAAGGACCCCCTGGGGAGCCCTCGGGAAGAGAGCCACCAGAGACGAAAGCACCACCAAACAGAGTCAGATCCATCAAAGATTGGAGGGGGAAACTCCGCTGGAGTCACCTATTAGCAATATAAGTTGTGTCATTTGCCTATCATATCATGCTCTATCTAACTATTGCTATGCCTGATATGCATGATTACTTGTTTTTGTTAAATTCAATATGAGCATTGCACATTTAGTAGTTTAGGTATAATTTTATCCCTCTTCCTTGTCTTTGACATGTGTGTAGGTGTTGATGATGATTATGGACAAAACAAAGGCAAAAGGAACAAATAGAGCATAGTATGGAGGACCTGCAGGGACCAGACTTAGCCATTTGAGGTGTTGGAAAAGTGAATTTTTCCAACTTATCAAAATAAAGATCCAAGACAATAGGGTTGTATCCCTCGACGATATGAACTCAACGAGTCCAAGAACACCCAAAACAGAGTTCGTATGAAGAAATGGTGGTCAAAATACTAAAGAGGACAGACGGTTTAAAGAGCAACTATACGGCCGGAGCTATTTTTATGGTCGTATAGCTCCGCCCGTATAGTTGCCAAAAAGTTCGGAAACAATGGGATTTCACCCCAGAAAAGCTCCAGAACCTTTCCTAAGTCATATGACGGTATTGGGAGACTAGGGCACCCCCAAGGCCTATATAAAGGAGGGAGGACCCAAGAGGAAGCCACCATATACACAATACACCATATACAAGATCTAGATCCCATCTACCACCTCCACGGTGGAGCCCTGTCGCCGTGCCGCCTCCATAGCCTCTATAGCTCCACCAAGGTCCAAATCTCCATCAACACCATCAAGCCATCCAAGCAAGAAGAGGAGGAGAAGGAGGACGCCGCCATCACCACACCGACGCCACATCGTCGCGCCGTCATCACCATCTCCATCGATGCTACTCCTTCATCCTTCCCCATCATGATCTTCATGATGGGTTATAACATGGCTTGAACCCCCTTTTATTAATGTTATGATGATTTGAGTAATTGAAGTGTGGTGTGTTCTTGTTATTCAATATTGTTGTGCTTTCTCTTTACATTGTTCTATTCATGATATTATTCTAGTGATTGGAGACGTCCAATCCATTGTTGAGGAACTTACTAGGGATTCATAGAGTGTCACAAAACATCATGCACACCGGTATAGACAACATTACTTGAGGAATCATAGCATTAATATTTCATCTCATTGCATTCACCTCTTTTCAGTTTTACTTTTGTTCTAGTTTTCTTCCAATCCTAGTAGTAGTTATTACAAAACATCTTAAATTCATTTATCCTAGCAACTTATATAATAGGCTATTTCCAAACCACGGTTTGGGTGCATACATGGTCGCATTGACAACACGGCTGCTAGGGTCGTGTTCGCCGAGCTCCCATCGGGACAAACTCTTAAATATTTGATGCTGCAAGTACTGCAATAACCCTGTTTGGTGCAGGAACTCAACCCATCAAATTGGCGTCGTTGCAAGGGAGCAAAAGCGTTTTGTTATCTACTCGCACATAGTTTATTTCCATTTGTTGCTATTATCTTACTGCTTTCTTTTATATTGAAAACAATAAAAAATTACAAAACCAAAAATTTATAAAAACTGTTGCTACTAATCATGTCTTCCGAGATAAATTTTGTTCAACAGATAATACAAGCATTGGAGGAGATAAAGGATTCAAGTTCATCAAAGCCCGGTTGCTAGACATGAGCTGATAAAGAAATTGTTGGACCAATTGGAAAGGCATTCATTATGGTTTTGTGCTAATGATGGATCTTATTGCACAATTTGTATAACATATGACCACCTTAATTTTCAATGTAAGTGTCCCAAAAATCCTACTCTAGCAAATTATAATAGAGATAAATCCTTGCTAGTTTTGAAGTACTAGAATACGTTCTTTTTAAAGGTGCATCTGAAATGGTATTTAGACTAGGCAGTATTGATGTTGAAAGTGAAGCACTAGATGGAGTTTTTAATTTAGTATACCTCATATTCCTCGTTTGTGAAAATAATTTAAGTGGAGAGGAAAAGGAGCACAAGGAAGAGGAGGAAGAATGGATTTATCACCCGCTCACACCTTCAACTCCTACTTTTGATTCTATCATTGCTATTAAAACAATACTCGATGAAAAGGAGGAACAAAAAGCTGAGGTTGACAAAGAGAGTCACACTACAACTTTTGTTTGTGATGCCTCTCACTCTAGTAGTGATTTTTATGATGCTAAAACTATTGATAATTGTTCTGCAGAGGCCTTGTGCCTAGACACTCATATGGAGAGCATTAATAATAATGAACTAGAGATAGAACCTTGCTATACTAACATGCAGGGTCCTGAACTCCCTGCTATGAAGGAAGAATACTATGAAGTGTTCCCCTACACATGTAACCAAGGTAAAGATTTAAGAATTTTATATGAATCTCAAATCCTCTCATTGCAGCTATACACGGAGGCATGTTCACCAAGCTTGGTGCATCAAAACTCGCTTGAAAGCGAGAACTTGTTCATCTACATGATGCCGATGCACTGTAAGCGGGTACAACTCCGACCAAACTCTACTTCAAGATGCTCCAAGATGGAATGTACAACCTCACCTCAAGTCGATATCCCTTGGGATCCAGGTGGGTAATGTATGGAGCATCTTAGCCTGGCTTTATGGCTTTAAAGAGAGCACTCCCCGGGAGGCAACCCGGAAGTCATTAGGCGTCTTTCTTAGTTTTTGTCTTGAGTCTAGTTGCATTCATGTTGCATTGGCACTTTTATCCTTCGCATGCCTTTCTATTAGAGTAATCTTGTTGAAAATTTCAAAAGGTACAATTTATTGTTACTATGTGTTGCATAAACTCGGTTGTACTTAAATCCCATTTTATACATGCTAAATGTTGGTCAAAAATTTAATCTGTCATTTTTCTGTCAAAACAAGGTATTTCACTAAGTTATAGGATAAGAAATAATTTTTGGAGAACATAATTTTTTGATGTATACAGAAGGTTTAACGACCAACTATATAGCGGGAATAAAAATTTCGGCCGTATAGTTTAGGTCGTATAGATATTTTTGCCATCGACATTTTTTCTTTCATATGTACTAACGGTTTAATGACCAACTATGCGGTAGGAATAAAAATTCCGGCCATTAGTTTCGGTCGTATAGATATCGATGCTTTCGTACAATTTCTTTTCCAGGTACAGAGGATTTGACGACGAACTATACGGCAGGACCTTTTTGGTCCGGCCATATATTTGTCGCCGTATAGATATCGAAACCTGCTTAGAATTCTTATTTCAGATTACTGGAAGTCTAACGACCAACTATACAACGGGAAATATTTTTCCGGCCGTATAGTTCTGGTCGTATAGTTGGTATGGCCAAAAAATCGCTATGGGAAGGTAACTGATACATCCTAAACGTATCTATAAATTTTATGTTCCATGCTTGTTTTATATCTACTTTCTTATGTTTTGTTCACACTTTGAGGTATTTTTATACATTTTCTGGGACTAACGTACTAACAAGATGCCACAGTGCCAGTTTCTTGTTTTCTGCTGTTTTTGGTTTCAGAAAATCTAGTAAGGAAATATTCTCGGAATTGGACGAGACAAAAGCCAAAGTCAATATTTTACCCGAAGCAACACGGAGTCCGGAGGGGAGATGAAGTGGCGCACCAGGGCGGCCACACCTGGTGGCTGCGCGTCCTGGGGGGCGCACCACCAGGGGGTGTGGGCCCCTGGTACTCCACCGACCTTGCCCCTTCGCCTATAAAAGCCTCCCGGGACGAAAAACCTAAGTACCCGATCAAAAATCCATGAAAGAGTTTGTAGTTGCCGCCATCTCCATCCCTAGACCGGGAGGGATCGGAAGCTCTTCCCGGTACCCTGCCGGAGGGGAGAGATCACCCTGGAGGCCTTCTTCATCACTATGCCTGCCTCCGGTGTGATGCGTGAGTAGTTCATCCTTGGATTATGGGTCCATGTAGTAGCTAGATGGTTGGTTCTCCTCCTTTGTGCTATCATGTTTAGATCTTGTGAGCTCCGTTCATGATCAAGATCATCTATTTGTAATCTTACATGTTGTGTTTGCGGGGATTCGATGGATATTGAGATGCTATTTCAGATTGATTATTGATTCTATGATGTCTATGTTATTTGTGATCTTGCATGCTCTCCGTTGTTTGTAACTATCTTGGCCAAGAAGATGCTTGCAACTCCAAGAGGGAGTATTTATGCTCGATAGTGCGTTCATGCCTCTAGTAATCTGGGGAAGTGACAGGAATCTCTAAAGTTGTAGATGTGTTGTTGCTCCTAGGGAGAAAACAACAATCCTTTGTCCATGGGACAATCGTATTGTTTACTTTACACACTTCGCTTAATGCAATTATCTATTGCTTGCAACTTAATACTGGAAGGGGTTTGGATGATAACCTGAAGGTGGATTATTATTCATAGATGCAGTTGGATTACGGTCTATGTATAATGTTGTAATGCCCAATCAAATCTCATAGAGTCAAGATGTCTAGTATATGCATTGTATGCTTTCTCAAATCTGTTAATTGCCCCACTGTAATTTGGTCACCCAACATGTTATTTATCTTAAGGAGAATCACCTCTAGTGAACTATGGACCCCGGTCCATGCTTTTACCATTGCTATACCTTCTAATGTTACTGTTTACTATTTACTTTTTGCAAGCAATTACTATCTTCCACACAATACATTTAATCCTTTGTTTGCAGCAAAACCGTGAGATTGACAACCTCACTGTAAGTTGGGAGCAAAGTTATGTGGTTGTGTTGTGGAGGATTCCAAGTTGCTAGCAACACCTTGCAGTTGTTTCCTTGCTCCTACTGGTTCGATAACCTTGGTTTCATAACTGAGGGAAAACTTGCTGTTGTGCTCATCATACCCTCCTCTTGGGGTTCCCAACGAGCTCTACATTTGGAGCCATCAAGCACTTTTTTTGGCGCCGTTGCCGGGGAGTTAAGGACAACTTCACTAGGGGAGTCTCCCACAACAAATATCTTTACTTTGTTTTTTTTTTGCTTAGTTTATTTCTGCTTAGTTTGCTTGTTTCTTTCTATCAAAAACACAAAAAATGACTACTCTTGAAAACACTAAGTTGTGTGACTGCACTAGCACCAACAACAATGATTTTATGTGCACACCTATTGCTCCACCTGTTCCTGAAGCTGCTTTCTTTGAAATTAAATCTGCTTTTCTCAATCTTGTTATGAAAGAACAATCTCTGGTGCTAGTACTGATGATGTTGCTGCTCACCTTAATAACTTTGTTGAACTTTGTGAGATGCAAAAACACAGGGATATAGATGGAGATATTATTAAGCTTAAATTGTTTCCTTTCTCTTTGAGAGGAAAAGCTAAAGAATGGTTGCTATCCCTACCTATAAATAGTATTGATTCCTGGATTAAATGCAAAGATGCTTTCATTGGAAAATACTATCCTCCCGCTAAGATTATATCTATGACAAGTGAAATAATGAAATTTAAACAAATTGATAATGAACATGTTGCTCAAGCTTGGCAAAGAATGAAATCTTTGGTAAAGAATTGCCCCACTCATGGACTGACTCCTTGGATGATTATCCAAACCTTTTTTATGCAGGACTGAATTATTCTTCAAGAAATCTATTGGATTTTGCTGCTGGAGGCACCTTTATGACCATTACTTTGGGTCCTGCAACAAAGCTCCTTGATAATATGATGGTTAACTATTTGAATGGCACACTAAGAGAGCTCCACGAGGTAAGAAGGTAAATTCTATTGAAGCAACCTCCTCCTTGAGTGATAAAATTGATGTTATTATGTCTATGCTTGTTAATGGAAAAGCTCATATTGATCCAAATCATGTCCCCTTAGCCTCTTTGGTTGCTCAAGAAGAGCAAGTTGATGTGAACTTCATTAGAAATAATAATTTTAGCAACAATGCCTATAGGATTTTTTTTGGTAATAACAATTATAGGCCATATCCTCCCAATAATGGTAATGCTTACGGAAATTCCTACAACAACAATAGAAGTGCACCCTCTGAACTTGAAGTCATGCTTAAGGATTTTATTAGTAAACAAACTGCTTTCAATAAAACTGTTGAGGAAAAACTTTCGAATGCTGAAAAAAAAATATCATCTTTGTCTGAAGCACAATCCTCTTTGATTAATAAAATGGCTGCTAAACCTGAAACTATGGAAAACCCCTTTGCTGCTACTAATGCTATACAAGTTAGAATTGATGAAAATGTTAGACTGTTAGCTAAATTCCATGCTAAGTGGGAAAGATAAGATGAAATTGCTAGAAATAGTAGTATTTGTACTATCACCACCACTAATGTTGATGCTAGCAAACCACATGAAGTCCCCATAAATATAGGAAACAGTTCTACTTCCTTGTACGGTAATTTTGATTTTAATATAGATGGGTGCAATATTTCTGAAGTAATTAAGTTCCTACAAAAGCTTGCTAGAATTCCTAATGCTAGTGCTATGAATATGGCCTTTACAAAACACATTACAGGTGCTCTCATGAAAATTAAACAAGAGAAGTTAAAACATAAAGCTTCTATTCCTAGGAAATTAGAAGATGGTTGGGAACCCATCATTAATACGAAAGTGAATGATTTTGATCTCAAAGCTTTATGTGATCTTGATACTAGTTTTTCTATTATGCCTAGAAGGATTTATGAAATGCTTGATTTGCCACCATTGGAAGATTGTTATTTAGATGTCCAACTTGATGATAATGCTAAAAAGAAACTCATGGGGAGTATTAATGATGTTATTATTATGGTTAAAAATACCTATGTTCCCGTTGATTTCTATGTTTTGGATGTTGAATGCAATGCTTCCTGTCCTATTACCTTGGGAAGACCTTTTCTTAGCATAGTTGGTGCTATTATTGATATGAAGGAAGGCACCATTAAATATCAACTCTCACTCAAGAAATGTATAGAATACTTCCCTAGGAAGATAAATAAGATACCTTTTGCCTCTCCTATTAAAACAAAATTTGGTCTTAATGCTTCTTCATTTGAAAATACTTGAATCTTGCTTCCTATGCCTAGCTCAAAGGCGTTAAAGAAAAGCACTATTGGGAGATAACCCAAATTTCTATTCAGTAAGTTTTTCTTTTGTTGAGTCTTGGAAGTTATTACTTCTGTAATAACCTCTCCTTATCCTTTTTGTGTGGATTTTGTGCCAAGAACAACCTCTAATGAGAGAGAAGTAAGACTTGGGAAAGTTGTTGTCCCGAATTAGATTTTTGTGCTCCACTGTAAAAACTCGTGAAAAATCTCTGAACGTCGGATTGAGCTGTAATTTTTTGTGCTTATGCCCCGATTTTTTATCTAACTTTCGTTAGTTTAGAACTTTTCGATTTGAGCAACATAAGGTCTTCTAAAAAATTGGTTTTTACCTGCTGGTCTGTTTTGACAAATTTCTGTCATTATTTGCATTTACCTCTTAATCTCTTTCTCTTTGAGTTCTCTTTGATCACTTGAGCTTTTAGAAGGAATTGCTACAGTAGCTTGTGTTTTAATGGAAGTTTTACTTGTGATGAAACTAACCCATAGGACCAATTATCTTGAATACACTAATGTTGCTAATGAGGATTGTGTGAAGTTTTGTATGAAGGAAAATTTTCAAGTGTAGGGAAAGAATAATGTGATAAGATGAAGTATGGACAAAAGTTCAAGCTTGGGGATGCCACCCGTGTCACCCCAAGAAATATTCAAGAAGTACAAGCGTCAAAGCTTGTGGATGCACAAGGCATCCCCTTCATCAATAAAAATCTCAGGTTTTGTTCCCAAACACTTCATTTTTATTGTTTCATGCACAATTGCGTTGTTCTTGGAGCGTCTTTGTTTTTGCTTTTAGTTTTATTTTGTTTAGTTTGCTTAAATAAATTTGATGGACCCCTGCATTCATATGATATTTCAAATAAGTTGATTGGTGATTGGAAAAGAGTAGGAAAGTTCATGCTTATAAGTGGTACAAAAGGATTTTTGTTTTGACTGTGGCCTAGACTTTATCATGTCATGTTTGATATTGGTTTGACTTTATGCTTAGAAATTATTGTTGTAGCATGACTTGTTCCAAACAATTGAGATTGCATAATGAGCCTTGAAAGAATCATGTGTTGTTTTAGTATACAAAAGCATAATATTGTGGCATTCTCCTTCGATGCTTTATTTGGGTTAACTTGGCACATGCTTACACCATGTTAAGACTATGTATCAGTCACCTTAGCCTCTATGATCATTTAGTTTTTTGACTTGTAATATCACTTTATGCTTTAATTAAGAATGTTTTGTCGCTTTGCATGATTATGGCCATTAGTGCTCTCTTAGTTGGTCGCTCCCAGTCTTTTGCTAGCCTTCACATGTACCAAGTATGAGTTCCACTCATGCATCCAACCCCCAAGAAACCAAGTTATTCCATAGAATCCACTATAAATTCCTATGCATGGTGTGTTACACCAATCCAAGTATATTCATGCTTTTATCTACCTTCCACATTAAACTTGTTATGTGAAAATTAGTGATTAAAGATCTCACAAACTTGATATCACACTTTACTTTCTTGCACTTAATAAACTTGAGTCATTGCGTCCATCTATGTTGTGTATATGCTTGCACTTTATAAGTTGAGAATTAGTAGAACCATGCTGTCATGGGGAACACTTTCAACATTGCACTTATTAATCAGTTGATATCATGTTCTTTTGTTTATGGATCCCGGCGGTGTGAAATAAAATGGGAACTTGTAAGCTCATGGAGTTTGTATATGTGTTAGAGAAACGCCTGGGCGGCTAGCCTAAGCCATGCCTAATCATGGTGGAAACTTGCAGCATAACCATAGTGAGCATTCTGTGAAGCATCCTCAATAAAAACCTATGCAAATAGCAAATAAAAAGATCACTGAGATGCTCATTGTCTGTTGCCTTGTCATTTTGAATGGGATAGCTCCTGTATCATGGGGGAAGGGGTACCCCATTGGCGGTTCTCCATGATACACATGTACTTACAATGACAAGAACTTACTTGTGACTAAAGTTGAGTAGCATGAGGTCCGGTACTCGTAGGCAAGGGGCATGAGATTTTCGACTTATAACTTGTAAAGCATATCCTCATATTTGTTCACTTTAACCTTAACACCTAAAGATGCTTATGATAGGGGTAATGAGAGCTAAAAGCTAATAAGTACCATAATTTTTGGAAGCTCTTTATGAAACTTGAAATCCCTGCTTCCCTCTTATGAAGGCCTTTCTTTTTACTTTTACGTTGAGTCTCCATCATCTATCTTTATGCACCAATTGAGAGAGCATAGTGACCATTCTTAGTATAATGTGAATTGCCCCAAAACTTGTTGATCGATGCATAACTATGATACTGCTTGTTCTTAAATTATTTGTAGCTAGTCACCCTTATGAACTTTGAAGGTGTCCTATGCATTTATGTTTTGCTATACCATGAGGGACAAGCTGAATACCATTCTTATTATGTTTTCTATATGTGAAACAAACAAACATCTTTTAATGCATTGTTATTCATGAATCTTTTATTTGTACCTTTTTCATGTTACAACATAGTTGCTATGTCTTATTGTTAGAACTCTGTCTTTTATGTTCATGTTAGTGTAATTTGATCCCAACCTCAATGATTTACAAACACCTTGATCAAGATTATGATGGTGCATGTCACCTCAAAAAAATATTCTTTTTTATCACTTACCTACTCGACGACGAGCAGGAGTTAAGCTTGGGGATGTTGATACATCGTAAACGTATCTATAATTTTTGATGTTCCATGCTTGTTTTATATCTACTTTCTTATGTTTTGTTCACACTTTGAGGTATTTTTATACATTTTCTGGGACTAACCTATTAACAATATGCCACAGTGCCAGTTGCCTATTTTCTGTTGTTTTTGGTTTCAGAAAAGCTAGTAAGGAAATATTCTCGGAATTGGACGGGACAAAAGCCAAAGTCAATATTTTACCCAAGCAACACGGAGTCTGGAGGGGAGACGAAGTGGCGCACCAGGGCGACCACACCTGGTGGTCGTGCGGCCTGGGGGCGCCACTAGGGGGTGTGAGCCCCCTGGTACTCCACCGACCCTGCCCCTTCGCCTATAAAAGCCTCCTGGGACAAAAACCCTAAGTACCCGATCAAAAATCCATGAAAGAGTCTATAGCCGCCGCCATCTCCATCCCTAGATCGAGAGGGATCTGAAGCTCTTCCTGGCACCCTGCCGGAGGGGAGAGATCACCCTGGAGGCCTTCTTCATCACCATGCCTGCCTCCGGTGTGATGCGTGAGTATTTCATTCTTGGACTATGGGTCCATGTAGTAGCTAGATGGTTGGTTCTCCTCCTTTGTGCTATCATGTTTAGATCTTGTGAGCTCTGTTCATGATCAAGATCATCTATTTGTAATCTTACATGTTGTGTTTGCGGGGATCCAATGGATATTGATATGCTATTTCAGATTGATTATTGATTCTATCATGTCTATTTTATTTGTGATCTTGCATGCTCTCCGTTGTTTGTAACTATCTTGGCCAAGTAGATGCTTGCAACTCCAAGAGGGAGTATTTATGCTCGATAGTGGGTTCATGCCTCTAGCAATCTGGGTAAGTGATAGGAATCTCTAAGGTTGTAGATGTGTTGTTGCTACTAGGGAGAAAACAACAATCCTTTGTCCATGGGACAATCATATTGTGGACTTTACACACTTTGCTTAATGCAATTATCTGTTGCTTGCAACTTAATACTGGAAGGGGTTCGGATGATAACCTGAAGGTGGATTATTAGTCATAGATGCAGTTGGATTACGGTCTATGTAAAATGTTGTAATGCCCAATCAAATCTCATAGGAGTCAAGATGTCTAGTATATGCATTGTATGCTTTATAAAATATGTCAATTGCCCTGCTATAATTTGTTCACCCAGCATGTTATTTATCTTAAGAAGGATCACCTCTAGTGAACTATGGACCCTGGTCCATGCTTTTACCATTGCTATACCTTCTACTGTTACTATTTACTATTTACTTTCTGCAAGCAATTACTATCTTCCACACAATACGTTTAATCCTTTGTTTTCAGCAAAACCGGTGAGATTGACAACCTCACTTTAAGTTGGGAGCAAAGTTTTGTGGTTGTGTTGTCCAGGACTCCAAGTTGCTAGCAACACCTTGCAGTTGTTTCCTTGCTCCTACTGGTTCGATAACCTTGGTTTTATAACTGAGGGAAAACTTGTGGTTGTGCTCATCATACCTTCCTCTTGGGGTTCCCAACGAGCTCTACATTTTGAGCCATCAGTAACCCTGGTATCAAAATTCTGATATACTTTCTCCTAAGAAACTTCCTAGACTATAAGTGACGAGGGTTTAACTCATCAATGCCCATTGTTATGGACTTGGGTTTTGGAGAAGGAGGGAGCGCTGGAGACATCTATTGGCTAGCAAACAAGCACACAGGGGACAAAGGATTTACCCAGGTTCAGGCCTCGTAGAGGTCCCTACTCCTGCGTGTCTGTTCATGGAATTATCGAAGGAGTCGAAAGTTACAGTGGTGCACAGATGCAATCTGGCGAGGGTTGTGCAAACTAGGGTTGCGTGTGTCCTCCTCGCCGCCCCCTCCTAGCCTTTATATAGATAGGCTAGGTCTCGGGTAGCAGGTCGAGTCGGTTACAAGTTAGGGTTTTCCCATTCAAACTTTCTATCTTTAACTTCTTCTTGTTCTTCAAGCAATCGAGAGTCCGTAGGCCACTCGAATCCCTTGTTTGGGCCTTGGCGACACCGTGGTCCTGTATGTATTTGGACCGTATATACCAAGCTCGAGTACCTGTAGGGTATACCCATGTCAGTAGCCCCCGAGTGTCCAGTGGAATCGCAGATTCGACTGGGGACTTTTTGAAGTCTTCGAGTGCCTGAGTGCATTTCGACTGCTTTTATTTGTGTCATAGGGATTGTTGATATACACGGCTTATATAACCGAAGCATCGATATCAGTTAACCACCTTAGGGTGAAACAACGCAATCTACTCGAACTCGAGTCCCCGGACTCGAATCCGGAAAAGTGCTGGCGTAATTCGACTCAGGCCGCGGAGGTCTTACAGGAGTCGAATTCCAGTTATATGGGTGTGAGCACTCGACGCGTCCGTCAAGGCATGTTCATCGTACCTGTAGGCACGGATATATTTCTGGTAGTGCGCAGCTAATGCGTTGCCAGGCCTTATTCAGGTCTTACCTTCACGCCGTAAGTGCGGCATCCGAATTTTATCATCGCGGAGACGATTGGGGTGACCCAGGAGACGCAATCTCTTTGTAGGGGAAAATTATGAGGCGGTGTCGCCATAAGCTTCGAGTGTGGATGTTATCAACACACAGTATTTTGTATAAATAATCATAGGGTGCGCGACCAGCGCTCCCTATGGGAGTAGCCCCCGAGTGCCTGGTTGAGTCGAAGACTTAGGTAGGGACTAAATAACTTTTGCGACTGTTGTCGTCTTTTGCTTGTTTGTTTTAGTCGAATTTGTTTCCGGCGCTCCCTATGGGAGTAACCCATGTCCAAAGTCGAATTATGTTTCGAGTGGTTTGGGTTTACTTCTGATTTTCCATGTTCCTATAAAAAAATCGTAGGGTGCGCGACCAGCGCTCCCTATGGGAGTAGCCCCCGAGTGCTTGGTGGAGTCAAAGACTCCAGCAAGGACTAAAGTAGTTGAATTTTTCCACTGCGTAGCTTCGATGACGTCAGTGCTGATGCTTGCATGACCTCAGTTGCCCGCGTGAGCGAGTTTAACGGGACGTGACGAGCGGTGGGTCCCACTTCCTGACTTTGATTTGACTGGGCGTGCGTAATCTTTATTTTAACTGTGCCTCCTCGATTTCCGTGCGTAATGGGAGTAGTGGAGGGACGGTTCGTGCTTCCCCTTCTCCACGTGTCCAACGCGATGTGTGCCACGCGTCCGGTAGGGTTTTTCTGAGCCGTTGGGTTGAATCTTCCAGGGGTTAAGTAGCGGCGCTGCGATGGTAATTTTCCCATCTGCGCTCTTTCTTCCTTGTTGCCATTGCCATTGTTGTTGCTCTCTGCTTCCTTGCGCTCTTTCTTGCTGCGGCGCTGGACCAACTCCGCATCTTCCCCAGCTACTTCCTCTGTTCTCACCGCCGTCGCGCAATGGGAAAGAAGAAGGGAGGCGCTGTTGTTGATTCCGCGGCCACCGCTGTCGCGGCAAAGAAGAAGGGTGGCTCCGCTGCTGCGGGTACCAACACCGTCGCCAGCGGGAAGAAGAAGGTCACGGGCACCCACGTGACAAATGGTGCGTGGCGCCCTTCCATCATCAAGGCGTCGGATCTCCGTCTTCTTTGCCAAGACGGAGTTATCTCCGCAGCAGTCGCTGATACGCGTGTCCCCAGCGGTGAGGCCATTCCTGCTCCTCCCGCTGGTTTTCGAGTGATGTTTCTTGCATTCGTCATTCGCGGTCTTTCCTTGCCTCTCCACCCCTTTCTTAGGGGTCTTCTTTGTTTCTACGGGCTCCAGCTCCATCATCTGTCCCCAAATTCGAATCTCCACATCACCTGCTTCATCACTCTTTGCGAGTGCTGGCTCGGAATCGAGCCACACTTTGGTCTTTTCAAGCGCATTTTTAAATTGAAGCGTAAGTCCGCATCTGGCTCTTTAGTTTACGGCGTAGGTGGTTGCGGAATCCACGTCGACCCATCCGCCACCTACTTCGACATCAAGCTCACCAAGTCCATCCAGGGATGGAGGGACAGATGGTTCTATGTCCGCGATTAGAAGTCCAAAGATGAGCACTTTGGACTCGCGCCCTTCGATCCCGCGACTCCCTGCAAGAAGATGCGTTCCTGAAAGAACGTAGTTATGCCTGGCGAGCTCGCAGAGACAGACGTGCTGTATCAACGCGTCTGCGACCTCGAGAGTCACATAGGCGCAGAAGAGGGAGGTTGCGCCCTTATCCGAACATGGCTGCGCCGTCGCGTCCAACCCCTTCAAGCTAGAGTTCATCCCATGTTTCAATGGGCTGGCACCGATGATGCCACTCGCGTGTCTGCCGATGGCATGTCCGCGAGTGAGGTGGATAAGAGGGTTCGACTAGTCACGAAGTACACCGGCAAGGATGTGCTTCCGAATGAGCCAGTTGTTCCTCCTTTTGATGCTTCGAATCCTCCTCCTGAGGTACAGTTGTGCTATGCAGTAGCTTATTTTCTCGATTGCTTTTCTATTGCTTACTTGATTTTTGCTGATTTTTGTTGTCTGTATGCAGGATTGGGCGGTGTCGCCTTGTATGCCTCCTCTCCCTAAGGGGGTTATTCCTCGAGATGCTTTGGAAGAGGACGAGTCTGAGTCGACTGTCCCTTCTGATGTGGAGGAGGAAGCCCCCGAGTCCAAGAGTCTAGACACTCGCAAGCGTTCACACAGCAAGGATTCGGACGCGTCGTCTCCTTCGACTCCAGAAGGTACGGTTGGTGGTGCGGAGTCACCAATTCCTGCCGTCCCTGTGAGGACTGTGGCACCGTCTTCTTGCAAGAAGATGTGATTGCCTAAGGAGTCTTCGTCGGAGTCGGCAGAGGCCACGTTTGATCTTGACAAGTTTGACTGGTAAGTTTTCAAGTTCATTTGCTCTTCTCTGTTTTCTTCTTGTTGACTTGCCCTGGAGTTTTCCTTTTCTCAAGGTAAGTTTTGCTCTTGTAGTCAAGAGGCGTTGTCATCTTCTGGCGACGTCGAGTTTTTGAAGGAATCTGGAGTCGCGACCTCAAAGGCCAAGAAAGAGGTCGAGCGCGCTCCTTCCCCTCTAGTGGCGGCCCACTCCAGGCACAACTCTTCCAGCTCTCCCCATGCAGGGGAGCATCGAATGGTTGCCCGGATGACGGCACAGCAAACATCTTCGGAGTCATTGGAGGACCATGTAAGTATAGTTGTTTCCTCCTTTGTAGTGTTGCAGTCGATGTTATATATTTCCTCTGATGGTTCTTTGGTTATGCGACAGCTCCTTGTAAAGGAAGCAGTGCAAGTGGCAGAGCAGGTGATGGCGATGGGTCGCCAGCATGCAATGCTGGAGACGCATCACCACGTGGTCGAAAGTGAGTGTTCTACACTTATTATTTTCCGTCTTCTCCTTTGTTGGTATAGTCGACTGATAGTCAACTTTTGATTGCCATGCAGCTGAACATAACGCTTTACTGCGCAACGTCGCCACCTTGGAGAAAATGCTTGCTGCAGCTGTGAAGGGTTGCGACGAGGCACTCGCGGCTCATGACGAGGCACAGAAGCGTGAGGAGGATCTGCGTGCCTCCTTTGCGGCCAGGGAGAAGTTGTTCGAAGAACAACTGTTCTCAGTCGCCAAGGCTCTATCAGGTATTTTTGCTTGTGGATATTGTTTTCCTTCGCTGCGTCGAATGTTTTTGCTGGTGACGTTGAAGTTTTGATCCATGTGTGGGTTCATGTACAGATGCTGGCGATTTGAGCTTTGACCCGCAGGCCCTTCGTCGCGACGACGCTCTGGCAGGTGCGGTGGCTGCAGTCGAGGACCGTAGCGCCGCCGTCCAAGATACACTTTCCAAGGCCAAAGTCACCCTCAGTCGCCTCCGGGAGGAGTTGATGCCGAAGGCGGAGCTGGTCGATAATATGGACGAGCTGGCAGAGTCACTCGCCAGGGGTGTGCCTTCCACCTACAAGAACTCCCTCCGCGCGGCTGGCGCGACTATGTCACTCGCCATGGTGCAGGCCCACGGAGTCGAGATCAATCCCTCCGCGGTGTTGAAGGCGATGCCTGTTGGCGCAGATGGTCAGCAGGTAGTCTTTGCTCCCTTCGTGACTGCCTGTGGCAAATATGGGCATCACTTGATAAATACTATCGCGAAGTACTCGGAGGAGCTCCAACGTGCCAAGAAAGCAGCGAAGGCGTCGGCCTCAGGGGCCGGCAGAAAGTCAGTGGCGTCTGACACTGCCACGGACTTGATGAAGCCCCCGAAGCTGTCGAAGTCGAAGAAGCCAGCTGCTCCATAGTTAGCTTTTGTAATAGTTGATTAATTGTCCTTTTATTTAAGAACATGCCTGCTGGCGAGTGTGTCTGTTGATACTTATGCCGGTCTTGAATGCATCTGACCCTTTTGTCTTTGTGTTGATTTGGTCGTCTTATTTGCTTCTATCTTGACTTGTGGTAGGGTACATCAAGTGATCTCGTGGGGGGAACCCAGGACTCACCATCTCTTGGTGATACAGTGGCACCACCGCGCTCCAGGGTAGAGGAGCTATCCTTGCTTTCGCGACTTCGTGACCGCGTGAAGCAGCTGGAGCATGAGTTGCCCGTGATCCGCGGTAGCGCAGATGTGTGGAAGTCGAAGGCGGAAAAAGCCGCCGCCCGCGAGTTGTATCTTCTTGGCGAGGTGGCACAACTGGGCGACCAGTTTAAGTGTTAGTTTGCCTATTCTCATCTTTTCCTTTGTAGTTTCTCGCAGAGGTACGTTGTACTCATGCTATTGATGCTGCTTCGTGTAGTTGTTAGCGCGCCCCATCCGTAGGAGGAGAAGGATAGAATTGCCATTCGCCTTCATGATCTCACCCAGGAGCAACTTCAAGAGAGTGGATACTTCTGGGTAGATCATGATCGTGCGACTACGTTGGCGACCCTGCAGGATCGCGCGTCGCGAGTGCTGCTTTTTCTGAAGAAGTCGCAGTCGTGCTTGAAGAACATTTATCGGGCGATGTTTCGCTGGACGACACTCCATCAAGCATGCTGGCTCTTCTTGCCAAATTTCAAGATCTGTCTGCGGTTCACGAGTGCGTGAGGCAGCAGTTGGTGGCGGGTGCCAAGGCTACCCTCTCAATGGTGCGATTGCACAGGCCTGACGTGGATATTACCGCCATTACCTCTGGGCCGCCAGCGCCACCAGCAGGATCTGGCTGGAATATGGTACCGCACTATCAGGCAATGGACCATCTAGCAGAGGAGATCGTCGACTTCTTTGAGGAACAAACCGACGTTCATCTGTTGCAAGAGTAGCCAAATTTGTATCATGCACATAAGTGTACTTGTGTTGTAAAGTTCGTATAGATGTTGTAGATAATTAATTGTCGAATGTGTATAAAGAGCTCTATGAGCGTGAGGTGCGTTGCACTATGCGAGTCCTTTTCGTTAGCCTGGCCATCTTTTATCTTGGTCTCTTGTCAACCTGTCAGGTGTGTTGCAGCTGAGTTGAGGTCGTGTTTTAAGGGTTCCAATTGATGTATCAGCTACTCAGGATACCGCGTTTTGGTTCGAAGAACAGATGTGTATAGGGTGGCACAGCCCCCGAGTATATAAATTGAAAAAGTAAAGGAGAACACAGAGTTTTGGGGCACTTAGCTTTTATTTATTCGAAGAACAGTGCGAGGCACAATGTGTGGCTAACTAGCCTTGGCTGAGTAGCCTTATTTGTAATGTAAAAGTAAAAACAAACTAAGGGTAGAAGCGTCGTAGCTGTGCGACGTTCCAGGGATTGGAGTATGCGACTCCTGTCTCTAAAACTTTAAGGCGATAGGCGCCACCTGGGATTACTTCTATAATCACGTACGGTCCTTCCCAGGGGGACTCGAGCTTGAGATGCCCCTGCTGCTTCAGTCGCAAGACCAGGTCACCTTCGACGAAGGATCTGGGGCGAAGCCTCCTACTATGGTAGTTGTGCAGGTTCTGCTGGTAGATCGTGGATCTTTCTGTGGCGATTTCTCTTGCTTCGTCAAGGAGGTCGATGGAGTCTTCGAGTGCGAGGGATGATTCTTGTTCGCTGTAGGCGACCATGCGTGGCGCTTTGTACCGTACTTCGGCGGGTAGCACTGCCTCTACTCCGTGCACCATAAAGAATGGCGTGTAGCCCGTGGCGCTGTTTGGAGTTGTACGTAGGCTCCAGAGTACGGATTGCAGTTCATCCGGCCAGCAGCCCGCGGCTTGTTCGAGTGGTCGGAGGAGTCACTTCTTGATGCCGCTGCAGACGAGGCCGTTTGCCTTTTCCACCTGACCGTTGGTCTGTGGATGCGCTACTGAGGCGTAGCTGATGTTGATCCCTAGGTTCTCGCAGAATTCTTGGAACTCCTTGGATGAGAAGTTCGTCCCGTTGTGGGTGATGAGGCTATGTGGCACCCCGAAGCGGTAGACGATGGACTCAAAGAATTTTACTGCGTTGTGCGCGAATTGGTTGGTTACTGGCATGGCCTCAATCCACTTGGTGAATTTGTCGACTGCGACCAAGAGGTAGACGTAGCTTCCTCGCGAGGACCTTGGAAGCTTGCCGACCATGTCGAGCCCCCATTGCGCGAAGGGCCAGGCCAATGGGATTGGTCGTAGCTCTGCGCCCGGTGCGTGCGGCTTGTCCGCGAATCGCTGGCAAGCGTTGCATTTTTGGACGATGTCCTTGGCGTCGCGCATGGCCGTAGGCCAGTAGAATCCAGCTCGTAGAGCTTTGGCAACGAGGGCGCGACTACCAGCGTGGTGCCCGCAGGTCCCTTCATGGATGTCGAGGAGAACTGCTCTTCCATCGGCCATGGAGACGCATTGTTGTAGCACTCATGTGATGCTGCATTTATACAGTTCGTCATTGATAACGGCAAATGCCTTGGAGCACCGTGCGATGTGCCGTGCATCTGTCGGATCGTCTGGTAGCCTCTTGCTGAGGAGGTACGTGATGTACGGCTGCATCCATGATTGCTTAATCAGCATGACGCTCATTGGTCCTTCGAGTCTAGTGTCTAGCTCCAAGTCATCGAGTGCCATGGGCTCATTGGGTGGCGTAGCCCCCGAGTCCGTTGCTGCGCTTGTTTTCTTCTCTACGGCCTTTGGCTTGATGGAGCGTTCGCATATGCGCTCGAGAAATACCCCAGGTGGTATGGGGGCGCAGGTAGAGCCTATGTTGGCGAGTGCGTCCGCCTCTTCGTTGCTTTCGCGACCTACATGTCGCAGCTCGCAACCATCGAAGTCTCCTTCGAGTGTATCGTAGAGGTCGTGGTACACGATCCTGTTGTCGTTCAGTGCGTCGCACTCATGCATTGTTTGGTTGACGACCAACTTGGAGTCGCCATATATGATGAGCCTATTAGAGCCACAGGCTTTTGCCATCCTCATCCCGTGCAACAGGGCCTCGTATTCAGCCTCGTTGTTTGAGGCTGTGAACTGCATTCGCAAGATATATTTCAGCTTGTCCCCTTGCGGTGACGTCAGTATGACACCTGCGCCTGCTCCGTCTTTCCGCTTGGACCAATCGAAGTGCATTGTCCCGAGGTAGGACATATCTGGCTTGTCCGGGAGTTGGTTCTCCATCCAGTGCACGAGGAAGTCAGGGAGGACTTGCGACTTGATTGCGTCGCGCTTTTCGTATGTGATGTCTCGTGGAGACAGTTCTATTCCCCAAAGCGCGACTCGCCCCGTGGCGTCGGGGTTTTTGAGGATATGTCCCAACGGGGAGTCGCTGACTACCACGATTGGGTGTTCCTGGAAGTAGTGGCGCAGTCGTCGGGCGGTCATAAAGACGTCGTACGCCAGCTTTTGGTAGTGCGGGTACCGCTGTTTTGTTGGCGTGAGGAC
Source organism: Avena eriantha (assembly GCA_910589775.1). NCBI lineage: Eukaryota > Viridiplantae > Streptophyta > Magnoliopsida > Poales > Poaceae > Avena > Avena eriantha. The sequence goes on from OU342742.1 coordinate 106,634,985, forward strand.
CTCGCTGAGGTAGTATACCGGGCGTTGTACGCCATGGACCTTGTTTTCCTCAGCTCGCTCGACGATGAGCACTATGCTGACCACCTGGTTGGTGGCAGAGATGTACAGCAATAGTGGTTCCCTTTCTCGTGGAGTCACCAGCACTGCGAAGTGGATAGCAAGCGCTTGACATCGTCGAATGCTTCTTGCGCTTCATTGGTCCACTCGAATTTTTCAGCTTTGCGGAGGAGCTAGTAGAAGGGCAGTGCCTTTTCACCCATCCGACTGATAAATCGACTGAGGGCCGCGATTCGTCTGGCCAGTTGCTGGACGCCTCTTATGTTCTTCGGCTTTTCCATGGCCAGTATGGCTTTTATCTTCTTCGGGTTTGCCTCGATTCCCCTCGCGGAGATGAGATACCCAAGTAGCTGCCTAGATGGTACGCCGAAGGCGCATTTGTCCGGATTGAGCTTGATCCGGTAGCGGTCGAGGTTGGCGAAGGTTTCGCGCAAATCGTCGATAGAGAGGCTTCCTCCTTGGTCTTGATTACTATGTCGTCTACATAGACTTGGATGTTGCGACCCAGTTGTTCCTTGAGGCAAGCCTGCATGCACCGCTGGTAGGTGGCTCCCACGTTTTTTAGCCCGAAGGGCATTGTGTTGTAGCAGAACACACCAAAGGGCGTTGTAAACGCTGTCTTCTCTTGATCTTCCTCCTTCATTCGAATTTGATTATAGCCTGAGTAGGCGTCGAGGAAGCAGAGACGCTCGCATCCCGCGGTGGAGTCGATGATCTGGTCGATTCGTGGCAGCAGGAAGTGATCCTTTGGGCAGTGCTTGTTTAGAGAAGTGAAGTCCACGCACATCCGCAGGATATCCGTGTCCTTTTTTGGTACCAGCACCGTGTTGGCGAGCCAAGTGCTTTCCTTGATCTCGCGTATGAACTTGGCCTCAAGGAGTCTGTTGATCTCCATTCCGACTGCCTGCGCTCGTGGCTCAGATAGTCGCCTGATTGTTTGCTTGACTGGCCTTGCGTCAGGGTTGACGTTGAGTGCGTGCTCGACGAATTCCCTGGGAACTCCTGGCATGTCCGTAGGACACCAGGCAAAGATTTCCCAGTGCTCACGGAGGAATTCGACGAGCGCGAGTTCCTATGCGGGACTCAAGTTGTTGGCGATGAGGGCCGTCTTGGCGGGATCTGATGGATGGACCTGCACCTTCTTTGTGTGCACAGATGAGTCGAAGGAGAGGTCAGGTGAGCTTGGCCTACTCAGGGGAGGCAGACTGTTGTCTGTCGTCTCTTTCAGTCTTGCGAGTTCCTCCTGCATGCCGAAGGACTGGGAGATTCTGTTGAATTCCCTATCGCAACTATCAGATCGTTCAAAGCTCCCGCTGATCGTGATGACGCCGTTGGGACCTGGCATTTTCATCTGCAGGTAGGCGTAGTGGGGCACTGCCATGAACCTAGCAAACGCGACGCGCCCGAGGATGCAGTGGTATTGTGAGGGCCAATCGACGACCTCAAAGTCAACGCGCTCGCGTCTGAAGTTCTTCAGCGTGCCGAAGATAACGTCGAGGTTAATTTTGCCCAGGGGGTATACGCCTTTCCCTGGGACGATGCCGTGGAACGTTGTGTCCGATGCCTCCAGGCAGGTTAGAGGGATCCTCATCGCTCGCAAGGTACTCGCGAATATGAGGTTGATGCCGCTTCCGCCGTCCATGAAGACGCGACTCATGTCGAATCCTCCAATTTGCGCCTCGAGTACAAGGGGGCAATGACCTGGGCGAGGTATCTGAGGCGGGTGGTCGCGTTTGTCGAAGGTGATGCACGACTCGCTGCCACTGAGGTACTCAGTGGTGGATGGTGGCGAGTGCATGGCCAAGTTGACTTGGCGAGTGATGGCCTTCTGCACCCTGTTGGAGGGGCGCCCTTTTTGGATCATCATGGTACCCATGGCCCGTGGGTACGGTTCTCCTCCGTGGTGCTGGTCTGGTGCGGCTCTGTTCGGGGGTGGCCCAGGTGGTGCTGGTGCTGCGCCGTGTGCCACGGTGCCTGGAGTGGCTCCGTAGCCTCTTTCGACTGCATTGCGGTTCATCCGAACCAATCCCTCGTGTAGCTTGAGGAACTCGCGGCAGTCTTTGAGGAGGTGGCTAGACTTTCTCTTGCCGTCATGCTTGTCGATGTAGAAGTGTATCATGCATGGCCCGGACAGTCTATCCTCGATGGAGGTCGCTGGTGCCTCATCGCGAGTGCGGCGTTGCCATACTTGCGTGGTTTTCCCGGAGTCGCGGTATCCGCCGCTACGGTATCCGATGTTGCGGTTATCGTCGCGTCTATCGGCGTAGCCGGCTGCGACCATGTTGACATCGTCGCGATCGTCGTAGATGCGCATGCGATGCTTGCCTCGGCGGTTGCGTCTGCATTCGAGTTTTACCTCCTCGTCGGAGTGAGCACGATTCTCCACCGAATCTTCTCCGTCGGCCCACCGATTCGTGATCTCCATCAGGTGGTCGATGGTCTGGGGCTTTGAGCGGCCCAGCTCCTCCCTGAGCTCTAGGCGGCGGACGCCACCGTTGAATGCATCAATCGCGTGGTCTTCCGAGATGTTTTCAGCGGAGTTCTTGATGATGGACCACCTTTCGATGTATGAGCGCAGCGATTCGCCAGATCTTTGCTGGCAGCATCTCAGTTCTTCGATTGATGCGGGTCGTTTGTACGTGCCGTTAAAGTTGCGCACGAAGTTGTAAACCAGTTCATCCCAACTGCGAATGGATCCGCGTGGGAGGTTATTGAGCCATGCTCGGGCGGCGCCCTGCAGCTGTAGCTGCAAGCATTGCATGGCAGTACTTCGACTGCCTTCGTGGAGCCTGACGGAGGAGATGTGATCCTCTAGCCAGATCTTGGGGTCCTACAGACCGTCGAATTTCGGGTTCTCCAACGGGAGTTTAAACCCTTTAGGCATCCGCTTCTGCCTAATGGATCTGCTGAAGCATCTGGCGCCGCAGAGCTCCCCGTCTTCCTCTTCCGTGTCAGTCGACTGAGCACGTCGTGCCCTTGACTTGTTGATCTTGCACTGCATGAGGTCGTCGCGCGCATCGTAGTCATGATCATGTCGCCATGAGCGGCGGCACCGAGACAAGTCGTGATTGTCGTCGCTGGATGAGGGCGAGGAGTGGCGCTTTGCTAGCGCTTTGACCTTTTTTGGGTCGGGTGTTGGCTCCTTATCGAGGGCAGCCTCGATTAACCCCAAGCCCGCGATCGTAGATCGGTGCATGGCAGTTCGGGGATCTCCAGCCGGCGGCTGGTTATAGAGGAGGTACATGGTGGCTGCCGTCACCGCGGCCTGCAGCGTCCTGGGAACCACGTTGCCTCTCGTGTCGACTGTCATAGAGCCGTAGTCGAGGACTTTCGCGGCCTCTATGCGCTCTTGTTCGGTGAGGTGAGCCATCCGCGACTACCTTTTCTTGGCGAGGTATTCGTTGCCCTTTGAGGAGGATCCTCCGTAGGAGGAGAGCCCGGCGCGACGAAGGCTCGATTCGTCCGCAGCCTTTTCACGCGCCTCAAGTTGCGTGATTGTTTGCACCTGGCGCTTGAATTCTTCCTTCAAGAGCCAGTGGTAGCCCATCAGCAGTTCTTGCGGGGACCCAAAGGGTAGAGGTGTGCCCCATAGGGCTTCGCGGCAGCGATCCCACTCTTGCTCGTTGAGCTTGATTACGACGTGTTCGCCGGTTTGCTCATTGATTATGCTGGGAGGTTCGACTGCTCCTCCGTTGTTGACAGGAGCGCGATTGCCGCCATTACCTCCATTGCCACCGTTGCCGGCGTTGGGTGGATCGGTGCCGTTGCCAGGGTTGCCACCATTGTCGCGATTGGTAGAGGTGTCGCCTGCGTTGATGACGGTGCACATGAAGTGATTGAGGAAGCTGTTGCTGCCACAACTCTCAGATCCGGAACCGTAGGTTCCATCTTCTATGGCCAGATCGCTTAGATCGGAATCGCGACTGCTGTCGCTGACCGTATTCTCGACTGCCACCAGAGCGTTGAGCTCGCTGAGGGTGCCGATCGATGGAGGGAACCATGATGCCGGGGAAATCGCCGGTGCTGTCAGCTGATCAGGCATGTGGAGCGTGCCCATCTGACCAACTTGGAAGCGGAAGCTCCCAATAGCAAGGCTGATTCCGTCGCCCACGGACTCGAAGGCCGGGCGGGTGGCCGGCGTGTGGACGGTGAAGTCGAAGGCGCCGAAGAGCTGGCGAATCTCCGCTGTTGCGGAGTTGTAGATCATAGTTGATGGGGCCGAAGAAGCCGCAACATCAGCACTCCCAGTTCCCACAGACGGCGCCAATTGATGAGGGTTTAACTCATCAATGCCCATTGTTATGGACTTGGGTTTTGGAGAAGGAGGGAGCGCTGGAGACATCTATCGGCTAGCAAACAAGCACACAGGGGACAAAGGATTTACCCAGGTTCAGGCCTCGTAGAGGTCCCTACTCCTGCTTGTCTGCTCGTGGAATTATCGAAGGAGTCGAAAGTTACAATGGTGCGCAGATGCAATCTGGCGAGGGTTGTGGAAACTAGGGTTGCGTGTGTCCTCCTCGCCGCCCCCTCCTAGCCTTTATATAGATAGGCTAGGTCTCGGGTAGCAGGCCGAGTCGGTTACAAGTTAGGGTTTTTCCCCTTCAAACTTTCTATCTTTAACTTCTTCTTGTTCTTCAAGCAATCGAGAGTCCGTAGGCCACTCGAATCCCTTGTTTTGGGCCTTGGCGACACCGTGGGCCTGTACGTATTTGGACCGTATATACCAAGCTCGAGTACCTGTAGGGTATACCCATGTCAATAAGTCTCTATAGAAGTTCATGTTTCCTTTTTATTTTCCTTTTTATCGGTGGGGTAAACGAACTATGTCCGCATACAAAATCGATGTATTTTATTTTGTGTGTTATTTTTGCAGGGACTTAAACCTTGTGTGGCGACGTGTACGGTAGTGCCAATTGTGCAAACACTCGCATGAGCCACTTGGTTGCTTCAATTCAACATTTCAACAATTAGTGTTTGGTAAAACCTTCCAACTCAAACCTCTTTTAAATAAGCACATAGGGGCTGCACACCCGTGTCTCGTATCCTGTTTCACTTGCACCTCATCACAATCTAGGAGAGGCCACTTCTAGAACTAGTTTGTTGACTTAAGCGTGGTTCTTAGGTTGATGAACCGACTCAGTGAGACTTGTATTTTTATCACTTGTGAGCTAAACCAGTGTCTTCAAAAACACAAAAATATTTTGTCTTCTTTCTAGTCTTGTTCCTACCAGGTTCTTAAGGAAGGCATACACCGGATCGTGAAGCATTCATTGAAGCAAAGGTTGTTTGTCCATCAAAGTAGAGGTTAAAAGAACCTCAATGGTAAAGTGTGTCACCCTTGCTTTAACTTACGCTTGGGGAGGTAATCACTTCTTATACTCTCTTTTGATAACTGCATTTTCTCTTTTGTTTTCATGATCTTCTCAAGTTTAGCTTGGGGAGGTTGTTTTGCATGTGTAGAGTCTTGTGCAAAGTTCTTTATCTTAAAAAGTTCTCATGCTATTGTGTATCTCTCTGTTTTTGAATGCTTGCTTAGGTGAGATTTTGTTCATGTTTATATAAGGGATATACTTGCTCATGTTAGGCCCCATAGGAGACAAGCCATAGCTTTGATGCACCTTGTTCAACTTTTATCTAGCTTGTGAAAAATATTGTGATCCTCTAAATATATATTGCCATGTTCTCTACATTTTGAAAGTAAAAAAATATAATAAAGAAATTCTTCGAAACTTGCTAGTTGTCACTGTTCAGAATTGTCTTAAGTGAATGGTTATGGAGTAGCACGACCCCATAGTGCTGGAAATGATGGTCTTAATAGATGCTTACTGAGTGCGTTGTCAAATAAGAAATGGTATTTCAAAGTTTCAAGATTACATATGCCAAAAATTTATCCTGAAAATCAAAGTGAGATATTCCTTTATGCGTGTCTTGCACCACTGTCGCACAACATATGGGATGCTAACAACTCCGCCATCCTTTAAACAATCCAAAAAGAGGAAACTCTTGGAGTCTGGCTATGAGTTACCCAACACATGTAGCAAAAATGCTATATTTGGGTATGCATTGGTATTCTCATGGACCTGCGTTAAAAGAAAAAATCGGAATACTCCTCTGACTGCTATGAGAAATCATTATACCAAAAAGAGAAACCTTGGTAATGGTCACGAGTGTCCTTCCTAGCCTGCATAGTCTCGATTGAACATATACCACTCTTTTGGCATGGTCTCGTTACTAAGAAATATATTTTCTATGAGATCAACAATCGAAGTTTGCACTTGAGAGACTTTAATAGATGGCATGAGTGGTCAACATTGGAAAACTCTATTTCTATATGATTGATAACTAACCGTGTTCAGCTTTGCCTTATACAAATAAAAATACAAAAATACAATAAAGTGCGTATAGAAGGATCATAAGTTTACTTGCAAGCTAGATTTAACTTTGACATGGGGCATAGAAGTTTTTGACTAATCTCTAGTGGTTTGGAATAATATAATTGAGCTTATATTTCCCTGTTTGATTATGTGCTCTCTTACTTTGAGCTTGCAGGAAAAACAAGGATACAGTGCATTGATAAGCAAGATCACATTCATTAAGTTATCGATCCCTTTTGCTCGAGGACGAGCAAGATCTAGCTTGGGGAAGTTGATGGCTGTGATATACAACACTTTTTAGCAATATAAAAATTGTGTCATTTGCCTATGATAACATGATCTATCTAACTATTGCTATGCCTGATATGCATGATTACTTGTTTTTGTTAAATTCAATATGAGCGTTGCACATTTGGTAGTTTAGATAGAATTTTATCCCTCTTCCTTTTCTTTGACATGTGTGTAGGTGTTGATGATTATTATGGACAAAATAAAGGCAAAAGCAACAAAGAGAGCATAGTATGGATGAGCTGTAGGAACCAGACTTAGCCATTTAAGGTGTTGGAAACGTGATTTTCCAACTTCTCAAAATAAAGATCCAAGATAATAGGGTTGTATCCCTTGATGATACGAACTCAACAAGCCCAAGAACACCCAAAACGGAGTTCGTATGAAGAAATGGCGGCCAAAATACTAAAGAAGACAGACGGTTTAACGAGCAACTATACGGCCGGAGCTATTTTCTGGTCGTATAGCTCTGCCCGTATAGTTGCCAAAAAGGTCGGAAACGACAGGATTTTTCCCCAGAAAAGCTTCAGAACCTTTCCTAAGTCATGTGACGGTATTGGGAGAATCCTAGGGCACCCCCAAGACCTATATAAAGGAGAGAGGACCCAAGAGGAAGCCACCATATACACAATACACCATATACAAGATCTAGATCTCATCTACCGCCTCCACGGCAGTGCCCTACTGCCATGCCGCCTCCATAGCCTCTACAGCTCCACCAAGATCCAGATCTCTATCAACACCATCAAGCCATCCAAGCAAGAAGAGGAGGAGAAGGAAGACGCCGCCATCACCACGCCGACGCCACCATCGCCGCGTTGTCATCCATTGTTGAGGAATTTACTAGGGATTCATGGAGTGTCACAAAACTTATCATTAGTCTCTACTCGTTCCATGGGCCTGACAAGTCCGTGGGTAGAACTAATATGCTATTTTCTATAAGTGATTTGCGGAGGCAATAGCAGTTTAGGATGCACCGCCCATTGAGATTTAATTTTCTCAAGATCACTCATGATATAGATAGGTACAGTGTTGTGAATTTCTTGACCCCAAAGTGACATATGGGATATCTTGTGACTAGCACACTTGCTTAGAAGTACAGTTGTCCATAGAACTTAATGCCTTTGCTCCCGTTTACCTTGATTGGTCTTGTTACCTTAATACAATATTCTCTTACGGATGACCCATGTCTAGAGAGGGTGTGGACAATTGAGTTGTCTAGTTGCCACTTACCAACCGTGGGAGACAATGATATATGAGGGACCGCCACAATTATAGTTAACAGCTATTCCATAAGCACTTATCATGCACACCGGTATACACAACATTACTTGAGGAATCATAGCATTAATATTTCATCTTATTGCATTCACCTCTTTTCAGTTTTACTTTCTAGTTTTCTTCCTATCCTAGTAGTAGTTATTACAAAACATCTTAAATTTATTTATCCTAGCAACTTATAGAATAGGCTATTTCTAAACCACAGTTTGGGTGCATATGTGGTTGTATTGACAACGCGGTTGCGAGGGTCGTGTTCGCCGAGCTCCCATCAGGGCAAACTCTTAAATATTTGCTACTGCAAGTACTGCAATAACCCTGTTTTGGTGCAGGAACTCAGCCCATCAAATTGGCACTGTTGCCGGGGAGAAAAGCGCTCGGTTATCTACTCGCACATAGTTTATTTCCGTTTGTTGCTATTATCTTTCTGCTTTATTTTATATTGAAAACAATAAAAAAAATTACAAAACCAAAAATTTATAAAAACTGTTGCTACTAATCATGTCTTCCAAGATAAATTTTGTTTAACAAATAATACAAGCATTGGAGGAGATAAAGGATTCAAGTTCATCAAGCCTGGTTGCTAGACATGAGCTGATAAAGAAATTGTTGGACCAATTGGAAAGACATTCATTATGGTTGCGTGCTAATGATGGATCTTATTGCAAAATTTATATAACATATGACCACCTTAATTTTCAATGTAAGTGTTCCAACAATCATACTCTAGAAAATTATAATAGAGATAAACCCTATGATAGTTTGGAAGTACTAGAATACGTTCTTTTCAAAGGTGCATCTGAAATGGTATTTAGACTAGGAAGTATTGATGTTGAAAGTGAAGCACTAGATGGAGTTTTAATTTAGTATACCTCATATTCCTCTTTTGTGAAAATAATTTAAGTGGAGAGGAAAAGGAGCACAAGGAAGAGGAGGAAGAACATATTGATCACCCTCTCACACCTTCAACTCCTAATTTTGATTCTATCATTGCTATTAAAACACTAGTCGATGAAAAGGAGGAACAAAAAGGTGAGGTTGACAAAGAGAGTCACACTAGTCGATGAAAAGGAGGAACAAAAAGATGATATCATCTAGTTTGCATTACTTTACTTTCTTTACTTTAGTTTTTTTATATTTTATTTCATATTACTAATAACGAAACCTTGTGCTTGACAACCACTTGGTGGAGTTGGGGACACAAGAAATTTTATTTTACTTTACAGGTTTCTTGAAGAGGAGAAGACGAATATCCTTCCATAATTAATTCCCCGAGAGTTCGATATAAACCCTCGAGTCACCCTTGTGGGGAAAAGACGCTTGCTGCAACACTCTACACTTGGAGTCCTAACGAAAAGTGGCAGTCTTTGTTGCCATCAAGACTATTTTCTGGTGCCATTGCCGGAGAGTTGGAAGAAGGATACATCATAGTGGTTGCTGCGTGGTGAAGCACAAGTCAACTTGCACTGCAACTGCCAGACTATTTTTTGGCATCATTGCTTGGGAATTGGCAAAGGTACATCACAATTGCATCCTCATCAAGTTTGAAGAGCAAGATAACTCCCACAATAACTACTTATCTTCTGGCACCGTCATCTTCATCAACTTGTGCAACAACCCAAGCTTTGGGAGGTTGCACCACTATGAGATTTTTCTTCTCCTTTTATATCTTTAAAATATTCTATTTTGTCTTGTTTTTTAGTCTTTTTAAGTTTTCCTTAAAACACAAAAACACATAAAAATTAGTATAACCTCTAAATATGCATGCTAAAATATGGAGAAACATAGCGAATCACAAGAAGGGAAAAGACTATGGGCATTGGTTAAAAATAATTAGATTCTACTTCTAATGAGTTGCTTGAATATCACGGTGATGTAAATTGTTGCTCTAAACAATATGATAGACACTTTAAATTTCAATGTATGTTCCATGAATAGCATGTCGTTGCCTCCTACAATAGAGGTGATTATGCTCATTTAGGGATGGAACAAGTAGAGCAATTTATTACTTTTTGGCAGCTTATGAATTAAAAACCTTCATTGATGAAATTTTTAAAACTAGTGCTGTAGCTGGTAAAGTTGATATGGGAATTCCTCTTCTCCTTAATTATTGTATAGCCAACTTTGAGGAAAATATATATGTTGTTGACTACAATAATAGGGATATTGTTGCACAAGAGAGCACTAATATTTTGCAAGAAGAGGATGATAAAAGCATAAGTTTGGGGATGTCCATGCCACCCCAAGAAGAGGAGAAAAATGAAGAAGAAGATATGGTCCAACCTAAGCTTGGGGAAGAGTGGGATCTTCCACCTTCACAATCAACAAATGATAGTAACACTCAAAACTCATTTACCATATATGATAACCCATGCTATGATTGTCCAACTAAAAATCCATGCATTTCTTGTGGGGAATTGAAAGTCAAATGGTTATTTATGAGAACCCTTCCTATTATGATGAAACTAATGATGCATCTTTGACTACTAATAACGCTACTACTAAAATTATTGATAATAATGAGGAATTTTGTTTGGATATTCTATATGAAAATGCAAAAATACAAAAATACTTTCTCTACTTGCAATCACTTATAAAAACCCCAAAAGAACTCTACTATCTTCCATATCATCTAATTTGGATTACTTTATTTTCTTTACTTTAGTTTGTTTTATATTTTATTTCATATTACTAATACGAAACCTTGTGCTGGACAACCAATTGGTGGAGTTGGGAGCATAAGACATTTTATTTTACTTTACAGGTTGCTTGAAGAGGAGAAGACGAACATCCTTTCATAATCAATTCCCCATGAGTTCGATATAGACCCTCGAGTCACCCTTGTGGGGAAAAGACGCTTGCTACAACACTCTGCACTTGGAGTCCCAACAAAAAGTGGTAGCCTTTGTTACCATCAATCGCCACAGCCACCGGGATCCCTCGCCGGAGTTCTGCCGGAGATCACAAGGACCAGCTGCACCCTGTCGTCGTTCCAAGAAGAAATAGGAGTCACCGAGGAGACAATCTTGTCCGCGGAGGGAAGCTGAACACCGCCGCCCACGTCCCCAAGCCGTAGGACCGCCAGAGTGCCGCCCACATCGCCCACCTGCACTGCACATCATCGTCCGCCATCGCCGTTGACCATCGGTCGCCGATGTAAGTCATTGTCCTCCTCGCCCGTCCGATCTTGGTTGTGCGGTGTAGATTAGATCAACCTCTAAACAGCTAGCAGAGCCAATCGGGGAGCGCTACATGTCGTCTACATGTCTATCCAACTCGAAATAGATTTAACTAGCCAGAATTTATGTAATCTTGCGAAAATCATATAAAAAGACCTACATGTCCAAATTTAGCAAATAATATACCTATCCATTCTTAAAAATAAGTACGACACTATTATGCAATAAAATTGTCAGTTTGCTCAATATATATTTTCTAGAATATTTAAATCTACATCATGGTATTTAATTTATAAGAAAATATCTATAACTCCGTTTTAGTTGATTATTGTTTTGTTAGCTTCATAATTTCAAGGTCTATACGTTAGCATTGGTTTTGAAAATTGACAAGCTATAAGTTTGGCTATATGTATTTTTGATCGTTAAAACCCTAATTTGAGCCTAAATAAAGTTATAAAAATCCTATTAAATTCTTGTTGTTATTATTGTTTGTGACGTCCCTGCATGTTAGACTTTAAGTATAAAAGTTTTGATCGAAATAAAAATATGACATGTTTGCATGCATGCATGTGATGTGGGTATCTTTGTTTGCTACAGTTTTGATTGGAACTACCTCATTGCGTTAGATTTTCCGGATATGCGTCTTGTGAGGAGGAATACAATCGGCACACATATTATTAACATAAGGAAAGTTACACCTTTGTTCATATTTTGTCCCAGTTTTACTATTTATAAATGTTTTTGTCTTCAAAATAGCAGTATGCATTTATATGATGTTTTTAGTAAAATCACTTCAAAAAGTTTTACAAGTGCGGTGCTATTTTGTAGTGTGCAATGAGTAATTTTATACTTAGAATTATTTTCACTCCTAATATATTATCTCTGAATTTTTCTAAATATTATGCTTGTGCCATGCTGTATATATAAATACCGATGGGGTTGCAAAGATTAGATTTTTTCTAAGTATAAAAGCTCTTCCCAGCAAAACTTTTCTTCTCAAGTCTACTTCAAAATAAAACTTAAGTTTTTCTCTAGATGGAGTGGTATGTCGGGAACGTCTACAAGGGCAGCAACCCGAGGGCTCTGCGGATGCTCAGGTTTTGGTGGAGGACCGCCGTCTAGGAATCAAAGAAGTCTATCATGTTCCAGAAGTCAGAAGCTTCCAGGACGACCACAATACATATGACCTCTGTCTTAGCCTAGTACTTAGTGGGAAACCTCACCTGGATACTACCGTCTAGAGGATATTTTGGCACGAGTGGATCCGGAAAAGGTAGATGGGATAGTAAGGGAAAGCTTTGCCATGGGCTTGTTTATAAAAGGACTTGATCGTAGATTGTGGGTAAAGCGCACAAACTTTCGAGAGTAATCAATCTGATCGATCAGCCGTGTCCACAGAAAATAACAACTTGAGCATCTGAAGGATGGATACTCAAAAGGATATCCTCTATCTTTTTCAAAGAAAAATGTTTCTAAACCTAAGTTCGTGAGTTGCATCGTGAGGGCTTGTAGGTTGGGTGCATACGGTGTACTCCATGTGTTGGTTGGGGATGGTATCCTGGAGGACCAGTGCAGGCCACCCGACCTTATGTTACTTATTAAAAAGTTTGCAAAGTAGGATACAAGATTTTCTCCGTTCTTCTTTACTTAGTGAAAATTGGCTTTACACAAACAAACCACAACGCCTTACCTTAGGCTTGCTGTAGAGATAGAGCAAGCCTTTTTCTTGGTGTAATTTTTCAATACATACAAAGTATTGATCAACTCGTTTGGCTCCACGTTTAATGTGCAGAGTTCAAAGATTGACGAAAGGTGTGTAGGATGGCATTGATGGAGTCCAAGTTGTATTTATTTTGCTTTCTATTGTAATAAAGTAAACTGGTTATTGAATTGGTGTAATAATTACTTGTGTTTTACATGATATTTTATCGACAGTTAGTGCTAGCTAATAATCTAGGGACTGACATGTTAATTATAGGGACTTGGGATCTTATCGATCTAAGATCATTATACTATTGTTTCTTGATTTACGGAAAAAGGAACATTCTGCTGAACTTTCTATGGGACCACTCGGGCATTTGCATAGTCAGAGGATCCAAAGCTAGAATAATAGCAGGAGGTTAAGAAATAGCTCCCAGCCTTTTTTTTTCAGTGGAAACTCTAGCCATCTCACATGTTCGTAATAACAGGCCAGAAGTTTGCAACGCTCAACCTAATGAAGCCCATCTCCAAAGCAAAATATCTCCCATCCAACAACCTCTGCCTGATCGTTGCCGAGTCCGCTTCGTCTATCTGCAGTTCTGTTCTGCATCCACACAACAGAACGCAAGCCCACGCCACCCAAACCCAAAACCCTACCGCGCCTCTGCAGCCATGGCCCCTCCCCCGCCGCAACCGCAACCCTCCGCCGCCGCCCCCTCCTCCTCCCCGGCGCCGGTCGACGCGCTCTTCCTCCAGAACCTCATGAGCCGCGTCCAGCTCCGCCCGCCCTTCCTCGACACCAACTCCTTCCTCACCCAGGACCTCGACGACTTCCTCCTCAACGAGTTCGCCGCGCTCTCCGCCGCGGCGGGCGAGTCCGATAACGATGATGATGACGAAGAAGGGGAGGACGGTGGCCTCTCCGATGGGGAGGTCTCCGGGGAGGCCAGGCGGCGGCGGACGCTCTCCAGGGAGGAGGCCAAGCTGGAGAAGGAGATCGTGAGGATGGTTCTCGCCGGGGACGCGGACGAGACCCTGAAGCCCAATTCGGGCCAGTCCGTTGCCGTTGGCGACCACCACGTGTGCGTCGGGTTCCACGACGAGACCGGCGGGGAGTACCGCGTCTGGGAGTGGCACGGCCACGTCATGCTCTTTGACGACGAGGACGGCTACTCCGCGGAGTACATCTACGGGAACCACTTCGAGCCGCTCGCTGCCGCCACCGCCAGAGCCAAGAAGAAGGAAAAGGAGAAGAGAGAGAAGGACCTGACCTCGGGCCTCCGGGATTTGATTGTGGGCGATGGGGACAGTTCTAATGGCTTGAAGTTGAGTGGCAATGGCGGAGGGCACAGGGTGGTGCGCAGGAACGTCGTGAATGCCCCCGCAGCGCCTGCAAGGTAATGATTTCTAGCAGTTGCACCGGCCTGCTCCCAAGTGATGCATCCATCAATCTGAGAGGCAGAGCCAATAACCTTCTTTTCCCCAATGCTTGTTTAAGCATTCTCCTATGATCCAAGGCTCTGTAATTCACTTTTGGCATGATATATACAATGTATCCACTGGGTCTTGAGATGGAGTATTTATTCAATAGTCAACATATATGCTGTTTTTTCAGTTAAATCTGTCTTAATTTTTGCTCCTAGTATGAACTTGCGCTAGGATATCTTTGTTTGGATTCATATTGGAGATAACATATGTGCCTCTGCTTATTACTGTCAATATTTGTGCATACTCTACATCCTCTTGTTCGCTCGTTACAATTGAGACCTTATATGTTAAGCAGTGAAATCGTAGTCCTTTAGTTCATCCGGGTGATTGTTTCTAAGCCTAGTAGAATAAGGGACACTTCTGAGATGACTTCCTGGAGTGGAAATAGTGCATTTATGTGGAAAAGGGCAAAGATATCAAATCTAGGTGCACCACTTAGGTATAAAACTGTTGTCACCTTTGGTCGGGTTACATACTTAATTTTATTCCTTTTTACCTATTCTGTTACAAACCTTGAACACATTTGACGATGATGCGTCAGAATTATTTTGTATTCTCCTATTACTCAACTTTTGGATTAGCTGACTGTGTAATTGACTATGGGTCGGAATTTACTTTTGCTATGATCTATAATACAATGTATCCGCTGGGTTTTGAGATGGCGTATTTGTTCAATATACTGAACATATATGTTGTTTCTTCAGTTAAGTGTGGCTTATTATTGCTCCTCATATGAACTTATGGTAAGCTATTTTGTTTAGATTCGTATTGGAGATAACACATATTGCTTCTGCTAAGTATTTGTTGATATTTATTCATATTTGCACCCTCTTGTTCGCTCGTTACAGCTGCAAGGCTGTAACTTTACAGCAACTTTTATACCTTAGGTTAGCAGTGAAATCGTACTGGTTTGGCACCTCCGGATATTATGTCTAAGCCTGGAGAGTAAGGGACACTTTAAAAATGGGAGCCTTGGAGGTAATAAAATATTGATTGGGAAAAGCACAAAGAGATCAAAATATAGGTATAGGGAAGCACTGTTTAATTGTTGTCCACTTTGTTGTGATTCAGAGTGAATTTCCTTGTTGTGACCGATTCTGATGCAAACCTTGAGCACATTCAAAGGAGATTAGCCAGACATATTTCTTAATGTCTTGCTATTATTCAACCTTTAGGTTATCTGACTATGTAATTGTATCGGTAATTCCTACAGAAAGCTCAGTAGGATTTTTTTAAAGCCTAATAAAGCCTGAAATGATGGATTTGGTTGCATTTCATGATCTCAAATCTCCTTTGTTCCAAGATGAACTTGAAAGCTACCATTGTTGATGGACCGTGTGAAAGCTCTTGAATGTTCAAAGCACAGGAATAAACACCATATTTACATTGTATTAGTCTTGGTGAATGGTATAGCCAACTGGGACTTCTTGTATGCTGCTTATCTTTGGAATTAAGTCATAATCTTCTAGTCGCACAGGTTTTGCCACACTTTCTGAAAGCTACTGGATATATGCACCCTTTCTAACAGTGCTGGCTGTATTTTGCTTCCAAGAGATGTTGAGGTTTTCTATACACATATCTACTTGGAAGGCTATACTTATGTACAAACGCAATACAAATGAACTAAACTGTGTTTGTTGTCTGCAGCTTCTGTAATGTTTGCCTTTGAGGGATAACTAAGTAAATCTGCAATCAAGATTGACAATGTTCACGAACTTGTACTGAAAATTAAATTGACATGCATCTCACTCTTTGATAGTATATACTGGTAACGTGCTTCTAAGTGATAGTTGGTAACCTGAACATAATGCTTCTAAGTGATAACATCCCAAATAATTTGGACCCTTGGACACACAACCAAATTCCAGTACTTCTTAGTCCATATTGATAGCTAAGTCCTGATATTTATGGTAAGAGCTGATAGATATTATTTTTGGTCATATGATACTTTAGTGATTTAGTCGTTCTTGATCTAGACATCTGAACTCCCATACCATTTTAGCTATCTATTTTATTCCATCATTAGAGTCACCTACAAGCTACAAGGATGTCCTTGCATAGAGTCAAGATTCTCTTAACAATATTAGGAACCAGATGCTTTACAAATTAAATATCTTATCAACATATCATCTTTGAACCTTATTCCACATTTAGTACTTTTACATCTTCCAGATCTGTGTTCGCTACCTTAGTGCATAAAGTTATGGTTTTGAGTCACTTTCGTATATGATTAGCCGTGCTGTTTGCTATATGGTTCCTTGGAAGTTTGATAATTTACTTCAAGTAGATGCCACATGTCAAGTCGAACTTATTTTGGTAGGTGATAATGGTTATTATTTGTGGTGACGTTAGTCTTATGACTTTTATCTTGTGTAACTTGGGCACACCTTGTTGCATTTTCTACTATCCATGTAAAGTCAAATGAGTTAGCTTGCACGTTGTAATCTTCCTATTTGTGAGGTGCCTCTATGATTTTCATTTTTGTCGCCTAGAAATTATGACATCATCTTGGCTGTTGTAGTTTGCCAGTTTGGTGATATGATCTGTAAGGTACAATTTACCTGAAATTCTGAGTCGGTTTTCTCCTACCTTGTTTCCCTAGTTGTCCATCTGCTTCCATAACTGTGTAGTTGAAGGGAATACGATCTTCCAACATTGTACATTGTGAAACGTAGGATATTTTTCCATTTGAGGAACACTAGCTTTACCTGCCACATACTAGTTGATTCTAGATTCTCCTCGAAGTACTCCTCAGCCAAATGTAAGCTTTCTACGCACACAACATTGTGATGATCTGAATCATGACATCTTTTGTGCTTACATCTTGTGTGAATAAGTTAAGAGCTTTGCAGTAGGTTAAGCCTGAAGTCGTTGATACAACCGTCGGTCTGGTCAATGTGGGGCATTTGCAGTCTTGTGTCGTTTAGCACTGCTGAATCCCTTTGATCTGTGTTGTTTTATCGGTTGCTCTAAAACAAACGGGACTGCTCCGACATCACCTGTTTTAACATGACGTGAATCTGCTCCTATCTCTGTGATGGCCACCACAGGCTGAGTCAAATTTTGTTTTCCGTTCTTTATCTTGCAAATCTTGGTTTGGTGAAAACAATTGGTGTCTGATCTACAGATAAGAGGAGTGAGGACACGGGCGTAGGTCGTCAGCAAGAAGAGAAATTCTAGATTACAAAGACGGCATGGGGTTGAATTGAATACGATTGTTTGTTTGTTGGTAATAAAGCAGGCCAGGGAACATGGTCGGAAACCACGCACTTGAAGTGGCATTGCGTTTGTGATCGAATCAAGTGGTAAAAATGGCTAGCTAGCGGTTGCCATCCTAGTAGTGTCTTCTTTTCAACCTCGTCTTGAAATGGCAGGCATCAGCTCCTTGACTTGGTGCGCCTATTTGTTGAGTTTGATGTATACTGAAGTACCTATTTTTAGCTGCTGCAACCCTGGCGCTTGTTCAGAGCAGACCGGTATCTCTGTAGTACATGCCATGATGTTCAGGAAACTACGGCGAGTTGCGAATCTGAGGAGCGTCTGTCTATATTTGGCATTGTCCTCGGCTGTTGAACACGGCAGTTGGAACAGAACAAAATGGTAGATGCAGAGCAAGATGTCGTGTACGTATTACGATGCAAGTATTTTTTCCTAGAGAGATCAGGATTTAGAGCATCTACACGCCTCCTCCTTTAGCCCTCCCAAACCGGTTATGAGGGCGCTGGTGCAAAAAATCCCGCGCTGGCACCCCGGTTCGTTTCATTCGACGCCCTTAGGTCGAACCCGGCGGGAGGCTAGTGGGGGCACCGGATGGAGCAAACTAAGTGCGCGGGCCAACCCTATCGATGAGACACCCTCGACGTTTCCTGCAAAACATTAATTTCCTTCCATTTTGTTCTCCATATCACCCTATTTTCCCCCATCTGGCCGCTCCCTCCCGCCATTTCCCCCCTCCAACCGACCGAGGCCCGATCCGCCGAGGCCGCACCAAAGAAGAGGGGGAAGGCTGAGAAGGAGCAACCGGAGGGGATGACCAACGCCGAGTGGGCATTCGACCTCCAGTGCCGCAACGTCAAGAACGCTAGCCGCCAGCAGATGGAGTTGAAGGTGAGGCAGCGAAGGGCTTTGGAGGCACATGCGGCCATGGCGCAGAGGACTGCGATGATAGCAGGATGGTGGTGTCGGCAGCACCTCAAGCTGGCCAATTCATCCCGGGCCTCTGTTGGGTCCGCAGCATAGAAAACAAAAAATTTCCTACGATGAGAACTACACGCCAAGATCTATCTATTAGGTACAGAGCAACGGGTGGACATACATCCATCGAGAACTTACCCTCGAAGACAACGAGTTTTGTTAACGAGTAGGAACTCGTGGTTGATGTAGTCGTACACTTGCCGATCTCAAGATCGTGAGGAAGTCCGAGCGCCGCAACTCAGCAGCGCATCCGCACTCGCACACACGTTCAAGCCACCGGACAACCTCCACCTCCTCGCTCCAGCGATCCAGCGAAAGCAGCAACTCCTTCCAGACGAAATGCCACCGGGAACATGTATCTCGCTAATCCGAGACCATGGGGAATAATTCTAGAGGGGGAGAGAGATCTTTCACAAGGAGGTGTGAGGAAGAAGGAGGAAGAGGGTGGCCTTTTATAGGAGGAGGGGGGTGCCCCTCCTTCATGGCCGGCGCATGGGGGTGACTCCTCACCTCCCCCATTCATGTGGTGGTAACCCCTCCACATTAAAGTGCCTCTTCACATTCCCCTTTAAAGTCCCTACTTTAAATGCATTAAAATTCTCCAAGTTTAATGCTCTCTCATTTAATAAAACTCTTTTATTAAATTTATTCAGAATTTTGTTAATTACTTTAATTAACAAACATTCACATATAACCCCTTGCAATATTTCAATATCACATGCAGAACCACTTTCTGCAATTTCACCCGAAACAATTTCCGGTTTCTATCGAAACAATTCCTGTGCTTTGCAATTCTTTCGTCTGAAACATATGTGCTCTGTTCGGTAACTCTTAAGTGTGTCACCCTACGGTTCGCGAATAATGCAGACATGATTGAGACTCCTCTCAGATCAATAATCAGAAGCGGGACCTGGAGATCCATACTGATTCCTACACATTCAACGATGACTTCTATGATCATGAGAACCTTTAACGCTAGTAACTAAATCCCTTTGTCTCGCGATATATTACATGTCCGAGTTTCGATCATTAGTATCTCCATACCTAGTTTGATCTCGTTGCCGACATGTACTCTTTTCTCATTCCCGTGATATAACATTCTAGTGATCACATCACTTGCTTGCAAGCTATCTTAATGTGATATCACCGAGAGGGCCTAGAGTATATCTATCTGTCATCGGGATTGACAAATTCCACTCTTGAGCCATGAGCCTCAACATAACACCTTCGTAGCACTGAACCCATCTTTATAGTCACCCTGTTACGGTGTGACGTTTGATGTTATCAAGATACTCTTCCGGTGTTAGCAATTAACATGATCTCATGGTCTAAGGATAAATATTACTTCGTATGGTGTTATAGCAATATAAACATAATGACTTTGATCGTAATGCTATACTTCGGATGAATGTTTATCACATCATTCAACTAATGTTGTGACCTTGTTATTAACAACATCTAATGTCCATGATCAGGAAACCTTGATCATCTTATTAATCAACAAGCTAGTCTATAAGAGAGGCATAACTAGGAACCCTTTTTGTTTATTAAACACACATGTATTGATGTTTCCGATCAATACAATTATAGCATGCAAAATAAACATTTATCATAAACATGGAATAAGATAATAACCACTTTATTATTGCCTCTCGGGCATATTCCCTCCAGTCTACCACTTGCACTAGAGTCAATAATCTATTTTGAAAACTTTGCGTATTGAACACCTATGGCTTTGTGGTGTTGCATATACGCTATTGCTAGTGGTTAACATAATCTCCGGATCTGACAGTTTCAGGTCCGTGTGTATTTGCATGTCTTTGTGTCTCTACGCATCACTCATTCTCAAATGAGATGGCATTGTATAAATTTGGTCCTTTGGTGAGACCTTTAGTTCGTTCCGGTTAAAATATGTTGATATTATTGGCACACAATATATCTTCATAGTATTAGCCCACTTTGAACCACACCTAGTTTGATAACAAACTACTTAACACAAATGCCCTCCTTTGCTGCTACTATAGCAGTTATATACTTAGCCTTTTGTTGTAGTATCCGTCATAATGTCTCAACTTTGGAACTCATCCAAATCCACCATGGAACATCCTTTCCATTACATTGTGCCACCCATAGTCTAAATTGAGATAAATTTAATTTGTATCTTGTGACAAAACTAGTATCAATGTAACACTTTACAATGAACTACCTTTAACTATTTGTCACTTATACATGATATATTCTTAGTTCTTCCAAAGCTCATAAGAATATCTTTACTATTGTCCAATGATCATCTTATGAATCATTCTGGTATGTGCTCATAACATTTAGAGCATAGGGCATTCTAGATATATACATATCATGGTATAATCTATCAAAATCTTCATGTGATTTTACTCACCAAGTGTTGAAACACTTGCATCTTGATACAATCCTTTCCATGCAGCAAGAACCTTTCTTATTGTTTCCATATTGAACCCTTTCAATATCTCATATATGTATGTCTGGCACAACCATATTAGCGCCTCACTCTATCCATATAGATATTGATGCCAAATATTCCGGGTTTGCCCAAGTCTTTCATTGAAATCTTATTTTAATGAAATTCTTAACTTGTGTCAATACAAGATACATCATTTCCAATCAACAATATGTCCTCTACATAATGTATTAGAAATATGTCTCAGCGCTCCCACTTAATTTCTTGCAAATGCAAGCATCTTCATCATCTCCGATGAATTTAAACTCTTTTAACAGTTTCATCATGGTGAAGATTCCAACTCCGCTATGCTTACTTCAACTATTTAAGTTTGCATGCTCTTTTAGCACCCTTTGAATTAACAAAACCCTTCAGACCGTGTCTTGTACACGTCCTAGGTAACCATTCTATTAGAAGAACATTGTTTTGTTTGTTCAACTACCATACATCAAATTATATGTAGTGGTTGCTACATTAATCTGTCAAGACTAAATATCGCTATAAAGGATCAAATCTTGTCATAGTCAACTCCTTGAACATTGTTGTAAACTTATTTTCGACATGTCGACTATTTCATAGATGATAAACATCCATGTCTTATTTCTTTATAGATCCAAACATGACCGATAGGCTTCACGCCTTTCCGGAGGGTCTTCCAAGTTTAGAAACTTGATTTCTCGTGTATGGATACTATCACGGATTCTATGACTTCTAGTTATTTTATGGAGTCAGGGCCCATCGTCGCTTCTTTGCATGTAGTCGGTTCATCATTGTCAAAACAATAATGACTTGCTTATCAAATCACACTATTTGATTCTTACCGACCCACACGGTTCAATAGGAACTCTAATCTCCGAGATCGCACCCTTTGTAATCACAGGAGCCATGAGCATTGTGGCCGCCACCGGGACACTTTCCGGCGCTGCGCTACTTAGCACATATAGCTAAGGTTCAACAACCTTATCAAAGTTCTATTGTCCTCCCACTTAACTTTTCGTAAAAATTCCTTCTCAAGAAACTTGACGTTCCAAGTAACAAACTCTTTTGTCCTCGGTGTTATGGAGAAATTCCCAACAAATTCTTTGGGATAACCTACAAAGATGTGCTTATCCGACTTTGGTTGTAAACATTTTACTTATGCTTAGCATACCAAAATTTAAGAAACGACAATTCGGGTTTTATCCCAAACCAAAACTTATATGATGTCATTTCAACGGATCACGATGGTGCTCTTTTCAGTGTAAAAGCGGTAGTCTCTAAAGCTTCAATCCTTAAAATATAATGACAGTTTTATAAATGACACCTTTGATCTTACCATGTCAAACATGGTTTGATTTCATCTCTCGAATATGCCATACTCCTATGGTTTATCAGGAAAACACAAATCATGGAACAATTCCTCAAATCTTAGGTGTTTTGCTAAACCTGTAACTCAAATATCTTCCTTTATGATCAAATCATAAACTCTTTTATTTTCTTGTTACAATGATTTTTCACTTCATCTTGAAAGTCTTTGAACAATTTTCAAATGTTTCATACTTCTTCCTTATTAAGTAAATATATAGATATATTCACTTAAGTTTCTGGAGAAAGCATGTGAAGCAAAAAGATCCATCACATATGGCTACACATAATGCACTATGCACATCAGCATGCACAATTTCCAATAAGCTAGTCATCCGTTCCTCTTTGGCCTATGAATAGAGTTTCAATTATCTCGCGGAAAGTCTCACAAGCGTCAATTGATCAAAATCAAAGACTCCAAAAATCCATCAGCATGGAGTTTCTTCATGTTTTCTTTCCAATATAATTTAAAACAGCGATGTCACTTCATAAGTGATATTTTAATCATTTGTCTTGCGACATTTTAGCAATAGTGTTTACGGATGTGATTTCTCCCACTAGACTTGTAAAAGTTCATCCATCCTTTATGGAATACGGTAATTATTTGAACAACCATTGTTCTCGCAATACCGGAACAAAATAACAATTATTAAAACAAATCTTGAAGGCTAGGTTTAACGACAATGAAAAACACAATAACACTTTATTTGTTTTCGATGGACATCATCACTTATTCTCTTGCTAGTTACTTAGGCCATTGTAGTTCATGAATTGCGTTGTCCTGTATGACACTTCATACCAACCAATTCGGTATCCAATACCGGTATCCAATACCTCAGAACCACATTGTTTAACAAGCAAGGAATACAGCCATAACATGCATATCTTCTATATACCTAAGTTGGACATCTCCAACCTTTTCTTTTCTACCAAATATTTTATAGATTCTCTTTCAACAATTCCTTTTCTTTTAAAAGAATCTATCAACATCAATAGTGGTGTCATTCACATGACACATAGTACAAAGTGTGTATAGTCAAATACTAATACCTTTGGACTTGCACTTTGAAGTGGATCACCATCATCAAATGTTTTGGTATTCTTTCAAAAATCCATTCTTTAGTAATCTATTAGTGTAGTAAACATTTGACTTACATCTTCTATTCATCCTTATCATAACAACTTTCATGATCAAGCTACTATAGCCTATAAGGAAGAATCACGAGTATAATGTTAGTTCCCCAAAACCTTTTTGGGAGATCTGGATGCCTAGCATCTCCATCCTTTACAAATTCTCATACAATATGAGAACATGTATTTTGCTAAATTATACTCTATCATAATGCAACCAAAAACATTGTTTCAGATATCACAATATCTTTCACACATGATGATTTCTGAAACAATTTTTCAGCTCCTAGATAATCTTGATATTAAAACAACTTTTGAATATCAAAAATCATGGAGGCAAACATGATACTTTAGATACTAACATTGGAATTCTTACTCTTGATTTAATACTACTTATTAAACTTCATGGAGTAAATAGAGTTTGCTGAAAGTTTGCAATAGGACTTCTAAACTTTAAATTGACATTCAAAACAATACGATACCAGTTCATAAAGTAAATATCCAGAATTATATAGTTCTATTATCTCAATTAAAAACTAAGCATAAGGTAGTGAACAGACGCCAATGACTACAACAAATTATGCAAATTCACTTCGATTTAGTTTATGACAAATTGAGTTCGACTAATCCAAACTAGAAATGAACTCCCACTCAAAAACGACACCCCTCGTGCCCTTTTGGTGATTACATGAACCAAATCTACTACACCAAGTCCGATCATCACGTGAGTTGATGTAGCTTCAAAGGCGAGCATCTATATGGGAATCATATCAACTATATGACTCATGCTTCACCTTTCGATCCGTGTTCCGAGGCCATGTCTATACATGCTAGGCTCACCAAGTAAGAACCTTAGTACTCGCATGTGTAAAACTGTCTTACACCCGTTTGTATGAAAGCGTAGAGTCGAGTACACCCGATCATCACGTGATGTCTCGAAACACGATCCACAAAGCAGTGCATACTTAAGGAAGAACACATTTTTTATCTTGATATCTAAATGAGGGATCATCTTACAATGCTATAGAAAACGCCAAACTAGCAGTATAAGATGCTAACATCTAATGTGTAAAGTGAGATGATATGGTCCATGTATTTGATCTCTATCATTTGCATCGTGGTATGATCTCTATCATTCCTTTGTGTGTAAGGCCAAGGTCTATGGAACTTACACGTTGAATGTGTTGTAAGAGTATCTATCATACATCTACTTACAACAATACCATATCAAGACACTAGCCCAGCAACAATCTAAACTAGACGCCTCTAATTTATCCATTGCAAGTTTTACGTGGCTTACGGTCTTTCGGAGATAGAACCGTTCTTACCTACGAACATAGAACCACAACAAGGATAACCAAGTTATTAGCAAATCGTTGTAAATTAGATATTGACTATAGTAGGAGAGACAGACACCCGCCAGCCACTTATGCAAAACAAGTTGCATGTCAGTCATGGAACCGGTCTCATGTACGATGACATGTAAGGTTGGTCCGGGCCGCTTCATCCCACTATGCCACCAATGTCCAAAATACATGAAAGAAGCAATAACATGATCATCATCGCCCACATATAAACATATGTGTACTACCGGTGCAAAGCACCTACGCATAAACCTGGCTCTGATACCACCGTTGGGTCCGCAGCATAGAAAACAAAAAAATTCCTACGATGAGAACTACACGCCAAGATCTATCTATTAGGTACAGAGCAACGGGTGGACATACATCCATCGAGAACTTACCTCGAAGACAACGAGTTTTGTTAACGAGTAGGAACTCATGGTTGATGTAGTCGTACACTTGCCGATCTCAAGATCGTGAGGAAGTCCGAGCGCCGCAACTCAGCAGCGCATCCGCACTCGCACACACGTTCAAGCCACCGGACAACCTCCACCTCCTCGCTCTAGCGATCCAGCGGAAGCAGCAACTCCTTCCAGACGAAATGCCACCGGGAACATGTATCTCGCTAATCCGAGACCATGGGGAATAATTCTAGAGGGGGAGAGAGATCTTTCACAAGGAGGTGTGAGGAAGAAGGAGGAAGAGGGTGACCTTTTATAGGAGGAGGAGGGTACCCCTCCTTCATGGCCGGCGCATGGGGGGGGGGTGACTCCTCACCTCCCCCATTCATGTGGTGCTAACCCCTCCACATTAAAGTGCCTCTTTACATTCCCCTTTAAAGTCCCTACTTTAAATGCATTAAAATTCTCCAAATTTAATGCTCTCTCATTTAATAAAACTCCTTTATTAAATTTATTCAGAATTTTGTTAATTACTTTAATTAACAAACATTCACATATAACCCCTTGCAATATTTCAATATCACATGCAGAACCACTTTCTGCAATTTCACCCGAAACAATTTCCGGTTTCTATCGAAACAATTCCTGCGCTTTGCAATTCTTTCGTCTGAAACATATGTGCTCCAAAATGGTGTCCGGTAACTCTTAAGTGTGTCACCCTACGGTTCGCGAATAATGCAGACATGATTGAAACTCCTCTTAGATCAATAATCAGAAGCGGGACCTGGAGATCCATACTGATTCCTACACATTCAACGATGACTTCTGTGATCGTGAGAACCTTTAACGCTAGTAACTAAATCCCTTTGTCTCGTGATATATTACATGTCTGAGATTCGATCATTGGTATCTCCATACCTAGTTTGATCTCGTTGCCGACATGCACTCTTTTCTCGTTCCCGTGATATAATATTCTAGTGATCACATCACTTGCTTGCAAGCTATCTTAATGTGATATCACCGAGAGGGCCCAGAGTATATCTATCTATCATCAGGATTGACAAATTCCACTCTTGATCCATGAGCCTCAACATAACACCTTTATAGTACTGAACCCACCTTTATAGTCACCCTGTTACGGTGTGACGTTTGATGTTATCAAGATACTCTTCCGGTGTTAGCAATTAACATGATCTCATGGTCTAAGGATAAAGATTACTTCTTATGGTGTTATAGCAATATAAACATAATGACTTTGATCGTAATGCTATACTTCGGATGAATGTTCATCACAACATTCAACTAATGTTGTGACCTTGTTATTAACAACATACAATGTCCATGATCAGGAAACCTTGATCATCTTGTTAATCAACAAGCTAGTCTATAAGAGAGGCATAACTAGGAACCCTTTTTGTTTATTAAACACACATGTATTGATGTTTCTGATCAATACAATTATAGCATGCAAAATAAACATTTATCATAAACATGGAATAAGATAATAACCACTTTATTATTGTCTCTCGGGCATATTCCCTTCAGCCTCTTCTTGCCCTCTTTGTCAACCTCATCTTCGGCGCAAGTGGCCAGCTTCCTAGAAAGCCAAGGTACACCGCAACTCTCTCGCTTCTCACCGGGCATCCACGAGTTCAATACTCTGGGCAACTTCACTACCACAGATCTGAGCTACGGCAATGTCGGATCTCCAGCACTCCGTCGCCCCTGTTCAATGACGCCCCTCCACCTCAGGCTGGCTTCCATCAGTCCGTCGCGGGCAACAACCGCCCATGTGCCATTCGACGGAATGCCCGATGGCAGCGACATCATGGCCGACCTCATCAATAAGGGTTCGTAGCACGCCTACACGCATGAGGAAGTTGAGGCATACGACGATGAAGAGAAGGTCGGCGGGGAGCCGTGGGAAAACAAGGCCTACGCCTACGCAGAGGCCGAGCCCGTTGAGGAGGAGGAGGTGGAGGTTCCCGTGGCCGATCCGAAAGGGAAGAAGAAGGCGGATGTGGCCGCCCTGTTCGAGAAGAAGAAGAAGGCAGGGAGCCGCAAATTGAAGTGGAGCTCGAGGGAGGACGAGTGCCTCACCGAGGCATGGAAGACAGTGAGCATCGACCCTTTCAGCGACGCCAACCAAAACACCAACAACTACTGGAAGAGGGTGAAGGCGGCATACGACGAGCATCGCCTTTTGGATCCCGGCCTATTTCAAGTGTTTGCGCTATGATTGAATGACTCGACCATGTCACACCATTGGGCGTGGATCCAACATGCTTGCAACAAGTGGCACGACATCATGGAGGAGGTTCGACGAGTGCACGTTAGCAACACCGACTTCCATGATCAAGTAAGCAAACCTATCTGGCGACCATCGTGCATTGTAGCCCCTTCTTTTGATGCCTTCATTGTGTTCAATTTCATTGTAGATGCGCGCCATGATCACCGCCTACCGTGAGGACAACACCGACATCGAGTTCAAGTTCATCCATCTCTGCGCCTAGATTGAGATGTGCGACAAGTGGATGGAGACGCGGACGGCTCTCGCCAAGAACAATACCGCCTACGACCCCAACGCGACGCCATCGGCTGCCTCCAAAGTTCGCCCCACTGGGCAGAAGAAAGGCCAAGTCTATGAGGGATATGGTGCCGGTCATCGAGAAGCTGCCCACGTCCATCATGGTGTGCATGGCCGACGTCGCATGACACGTCGCGATCAGGGCATAGTAAGCCGACAGGATGGAAGCGATCGCTGCAGCAAGGTGGGCATCGGTGATCGAGAACGAGGACATCGAGGCCGGCCTAATCAAGGCCAACGTGGCGGCGAATAAGAGGAGGGAAGACTTGGCGATCATGATGGTAAACACAACGGGCATGGAAGACAAGGTGAAGGCGTGGTGCATCGATCAACGCGTCGTGAATCTATTCGAGAACAGAGTTCGCCCGGCGACCTCGATTCCCTCGGCAACAACAACTCCGGAAGCAGAGACCCCCCGCCGACTGATGCTCCACCGACGACAGCTACCCCAGAGGAGGTTCCTTCTACTCGGCGGATGGTGTCGCCATCTGATTCCCGCGGCTATGTAATGTGAGGCCGGCCGGCATGTGCCCTTTTTTGTTAGTTAGAATTTGATTCATAGCGATTTGCGCGATGTGATCGTCGAGACTATCTAATCGGTTTGTAGGCGCCAAATCTATGTGATTAGTGGTTTGTTATTATGTTGTGAATTTGTCAACCTATTTGGGGCGTGTTTCGGGGCTGCGACTAGGAGCCGATGCCTCCCCATTTGATGAACCTGTTAGCTTTGAGACAAGTAAATAACGAAGAACGAAAATAAAATCGCAGCAAGGGGGACACAGATTTAACGTGGAAAACCCTCTCCAACAAAGAGAGGGAAAAAACCACGGACGCCAACTAGCGAAACTTCACTATAACGGAGAGCGTTTACACAACGCCGGGGATTTCATAGATGCAACTTTTCCCAACCGGCGGCTTACAAGAAGTATATATAGCGGTGGTAACCTAGGTCATCAACGATCCGTACCGCGGGAGGCTGTCGCCCTCCCGCACCCCCACAGGCGTCCCTGTTGGGCACGGAGTGGGCCAACTTCAGACTCCGCTCCGCATCGTCCCAAGCCTCCGGCGACGGCCTCGCTCCGCTCCGTCAGAAGTTGGCCTCTACTTTGTAGAATTTGGATCAACAGATAACAGAACCGACGCCTACAAACCGATTTGATGAACTGGCGCCTACACCGTATGGGTGGGGTGGGGGGGGGGGGACGAGTGAAGATGCTCTTACCGTCTTTTAGGTCGGTCATAGTGCAGAGTATCATACACTAGTATCATCTACACCGTATGGGTGGGGTGTTGGGGAGGGGGGGGGGGGAGGGGGAGTGAAGATGCTCTTACCGTCTTTTAGGTCGGTCATAGTGCAAAGTATCATACGCTAGTATCATGAATGTATGATACTAGTGCATAATACTACCCTTGTAGTGGTTGTGAATTTGTCAACCTATTTGGGGGCGTGTTTCGGGGTTGTGGCTGGGAGCCGGCGTCTCTCCATTTGATGAACCGGCCTCTACTTGATGAACTGGCGCCTACACCGTAGGGGGACGAGTGAAGATGCTCTTACCGTCTTTTAGGTCAGTCATAGTGCAAAGTATCATACGCTAGTATCATGAATATATGATACTAGTGCATAATACTACCCTTGTAGTGGTTTGTATCATAGAATCATCATATTTAATTTTCTGTACAATCTCAATACAATTGTGTGTATGAGATGTATTTTGTGATTAAATTATCTGAGTCCACGTGCTATAACACGGTATCATACTAACTAACGCCTCATTTTTCATTAATCGTGGTGCCCTATCAGATTTTGTATACTGGCACTGTGGTTACCCTTAACTCCGAGGTGAGTGTGTCTTCCAAGCGATCCGCTCTGCTTTGGGCTGTGCTCCACACCACTGACGTGAGCCGGTGAAGCTTGGATAGTACTCTTGTCGCTTCCAAATTGGTATGTATATTAAGCCTGTGATGATGATGATCGTCTGCTTATCATGACAACCTGTAATGTCTCAGAAAACATGGCCGTCGCAGCTGAGGGCCTGAGGCCGAAACAAACAATGGTTTGGCGGCCGGCCTTTTGGCTCCCGGCTTGGTCGTAGGCGTTTGGTTCATCGGCACGCGATAAACAAACACTGTGCGCTGCTGCCCGAAGTGATCCTGACACGATAAAGAAACGGAGATTCTTGGGAAGTTCGGACACTGGTCAACCGGGGCTCGGACCAGTGTGGTGCCCTGCCCTGACACTCGTCAGTCGCCACGACGGCAGGGACGAGGCAGGCAGACGAGACAATCGCCTGAGGCCAAAATCTGGCGACACGACAGTACTGCCAAGGCCGCGCGGTTCGGTAGGAGTAGAATACAAAGGGAACGTAACGCATTCACGGCAGTGCGTGGATCAGCCAATCATGTCGTGAACTAGTTCGCACTAGTAATCACATCTGCATGCCTGAGTCAATGCGTGCCAAGGAAAGACAGTGGAGAAAAAAAAGAGTTGTGAAGGGCCATGGAACGGCCGGAGCTTGGACTTATTTACTACGATGGATCGGAGGAGGTGGCCCCTGCTGCTATTTATGGGAGCAATCCATGTTCCGGGTTGGACTGGACCCGTCCCCGATCGAGTTCCGGTGTGAAATTTCGTGGCGTCTCTTGACGTGTTTAATTCTGGCAAAAAGCTCCGAGGACGGCTTATAATTAGCAGCGGAGCGGCGGACCGGGACCGAGTGAAAGAAACGGCAGGAGAGGAGAGGAGAGGAAGAAGGGGAGGCGAAGCAAGCCACGACGCACTTAATACGCACACGTCGTGCTAGTACTGCTTATAACTAGCTAGTTGTCAGCGGAGGAGTGTATTTAGCCCGCTGCTCTCCTCCATCAGCGACCTTCCGCGCTCTTTTATTTCTGCTGCGTTGCTCTTCCATGAGGTAAATAAACTACCGATGAACCTTACCCTTTGCTCGTCTTCGTTCTTGTCCTTGTTTCACAATCCTCTGCATTGGCCTAGATTGGACGCTAGAGGCGGAGACGATGAGGAACATGTGTCTTGTTTGTTGTTGTGGGTTTTCATCTTCTCATCTCCACCCCTTTTCATGCGGTTTCTGAATCTTGCAGTTTTTTTGTTCATGCCCGGAACTACGAATCTTTTGCATTCTTGCACTTTGGTTTGGGTAGTTCGTATTGCTCCTTATTTTTCGGGAGCGGAATTTCATGTCCTCGATCTCGAGTTGAAAGTCACCAGCACAAGTACCCTAAAATCTGACCCAGGCCCCGTGGTTCTTGTTTGTTTCTAATTCCAGGTGATGAAACCCTGCGAGTCGCTGGCGGATCGACTCTGACCGGCGGAAGCCGCAAAATGTGGAACCGCTCTGCGCCGTCCTCCCTCCTGATGCCGTTCAGCGACGACTACGGTACGGTACATTCCCCCCCACAACCCTGCTACCTAGGCCTATAGGCTGCCACGCAACAATCTCGTAAGAATTAAGATCTCTCAACTTCCTGTGTAACATGCATGTCTGTCTGTCTGTCTGTTCAATTAGCTGCAGTGAAATGCGAGTCCTCTAGTTCAGCGGCCGGAACCGCAGGGTTCGACAAGATGTGAGTGTTACTAATACTAGTTTGGTTTGGGTAGTAAGTCGTCCCTACGCTCTGTCTCATCCAGGTTTCTTCTCCTTGTGCGAGCAGACTCACCGCGGCGGCGGCGGACTATGGTCATCTGCGCCATCACTTGCCATCGTTTCAGCCGCCCACTCTCTTCGCCACGCGTGCTCACCAGGAGAGCTATTTTGGTACGTACGACCATTTGCCAATTTCTACTGTGATCATCTGCTATTCGAGTGGCAAGATTGGTTCAGTTATTTTCTCTCTGTTATTTGGTACTCCCTGACTGATGATGAACTGCACGCTACCCGCTGATGAACCTAGGAATCGGAGACGGTTCGGTCTACAGCGGCGGCGGCGAGGTCAGGCCTTCGTTGATGCAGTTCGGCTACACCCAGCCAGATTCTCCTGCTGCCTCTGCTACGGTAATGCTGCCCGCTCCTCAATCACCTTAATTAATGGAATAATAATTAACCCCCCAGACTAATCTCGAGCTACTAGTAGTACATCTGCTGCTGGGATGCTTACCGATTTGTTTCTTGTGATGGTTTTCTTTTTCTGTCAGCATATGTTGACATGGACGGCAGAAGGAGGTGAGCCAATGGGTGGCGACGGAAGCACTTCGAAGAGGCTCAAGACAAGAAGCGCCGCGCAGCAGGGTCCACAGCGCCGGCTGCAGGGCAGCGCCAAGCCAAGGAGTCACGCTGACAAGGTGACGTTGCGTCGTCTGCTCTCTCCATGGCTCGCTGAATTCTTTCTTAATTAACAGGGTCGTGGCCGTTAGTTACATACTCACATTTACTCCCTCCATTCGGAAATATAAGACGTTTTAGCTTTGTGCAATGAGTGTATCTGGACACTTTTTTCAGTCTATAAGTTCACTTCAAACCTCTACGAACCTATACACTAAAAGATGTCTAGATACATTCGATTCACAAAAGTAAAACGTCTTATATTTCCAAACGGAGGGAGTAGTGCTTAACTAGTACTGCGCAAAACATCTATGCAGTTAGTGCCACAGTTCTTAGTGCAGTTAGTTTCAGAAGTAATCACATCGACCGCAACACGATGTGTGCAGGCACCGTCCAAGAGGAGCCAGAAGCTGGGGGACAAGATCACGGCGCTTCAGCAGCTGGTTTCTCCTTACGGCAAGGTAAAACATGCCTACTCGTCTTGCCGGAGGCAGTGATCTCCACTTTCTGAAGAAAAACCAGGTCTGAACCCGATGATCCGTATGTGTGTCTGCAGACGGACACCGCGTCGGTACTCCACGAGGCAGCGGCTTGCATCAGGAGCCTCCACGAGCAAATCCAGGTGAGCTGACCACACGAGCTGCATTTCCCTCTGCGTGTTGCACACTTAACAGTACGGATACAGACTGCATTACCTGAACTTTCTACCCTGTCTGTTGCTGCAGATTCTGGCGGCGCCGATCCATGAGGTAAGCTGCTCCTCGCCGTCGTCGCAGGATATCGGGGAAGAACCGGCCACGAGCCTGCGCCGGCAGGGCCTCTGCGTGGCGCCGCTGTCAGCCGCCGTCGCGAGCCTCGTGTCCGACAGCGCGCGGAGTCACGGCCACACTCGCGCAGACATCGCGGGTGGTTTCTTCACTATGCTGTAGCAGCTACGGTGCGGGACACGAGTAGAGATCAGTAATCACCACGGCCTTCTATTTTTACAGTGCCTAGAATCCTAGTACTGTAGATATTATCATCTGAGGAGACGCTTGGTATATACGATTAGTGCTCACGTCTACGCGGGTGGAGAGAAATGCACCGGTCGTCACTGGCGAGGAACGCCCATGGCAGTGTTCTGCATCTGAGGCTAGGGTGAGACTGAGACGCATTATATGTAGGCCTTCTTTTCCTTCAAAAGGACCTCACGTGGTGGTAAGAGTGTATTATAGACGAGTATCATGCAAACCTCGAAATTACTTCCATGTAACTAAAAATCTAAACTTAACACTTGAAAAGCTGGTGTTCCCGATCAAACTCGACCTCGTATGAAAATGCGGCAGGCCTCTTGGTGTCCACTCTCTGTGGATACTGACATTGCAGTCCATCGTGAGACTGAAAATCTTATTGTGGAGTGAACAAAACTTCGATGTAACTAAAAAAAAAAATCTGAACTCACGCTTGAAAAGCTGGGGTTCCTGATCAAACTCAACCTCCGCGAGAATGTAACATGCTGCTGGGATTTCTAGAGAATTTGTGGCTCCCTTATATTTTGAGCAAGTAAAATTCACTTTGCAATCAAAAGAATTGTCAAATTTGCAGGACAGTATTAGTATGGTATGTTCTCCACAACTATGTCTTGAAGGGTCAAAATGGATATTTTGAGAGTTCGATAACCAAATTAAGCATATCCGCAAGTGGAGTGACCACAAGGGAAACTTACCGGAAAGAAAATCTATGCCTCTCTACTATGAGGATAAGATTATCAACTCTTTCCCTTGAAGGAAGGAACTCACAAAGATATCATTATAACACTAGTAAAATCTGAAACTATGGACACAAGTTAAACATTCATTTACAATGGAGATGGCCTACATCGTCCTGGCCCTATTATTATTGTGAAAACACAATTGCAACGGTTCTCCATATTGTTGCCTAAATATATTGAAAATGGTTGGAAAATGCAGACCGTTAGCTTACTGACCTATAGAAGCTACGTACTACTTAGAACCATCCGTTTTATATGTCTGGTATACACATGAAGGAGAAGTTGATGACACCGGTTTCACTGCATCGTGGACGAAGCTCCGCTCTTGCATCTTCACAACCGCTGAATCGTCGACGACTACTCTATATGATTGTATTCCATCTCGCCAGTAAAGGTCCTGGCATGCATGCTTCATTGCACCATTGATGTGAGCTCCGCTCCTACTTCTTCAAGGCCAGATTGTCTCCGACATCCACCTCACCCAAAATGACATAAAAATACATTATTAAGCAAATTTGGAACAAATAACTAAAATAAAACTAAACAAACTAATTCCTAACATGAAAGCATACACTAAAGAAAGAACTATGAAGTAAACATATGCTAAACAAAGAACTACACGAAAGCAGAGTCCTAAACTAAACAAATAACTAAACTAATCTATGGTTTGAAGTTTTGTACCTTAGGCAAGACGGGATCGCTTAGCACCACAGAAGCTAACATCAGAATCCTCCTCCATTGACATCAGCGGCCCTCGTCGGGTGCTAAAGAGAAAGCCATGGTGGTCCGACAACCCTCTTGGTATCGTGCCTCCTCTGCGACTTCCATTCTGAACTGGGACACCGAGAGGACATCCACTCCTCCGCCTCGCATCGGTGACACTCGGTGTCCTCACACTCGAACGTGACGCCGGAGACGAGCAACCCAAAGTCTAGAATCTGTAAAATCCTCCTCCTCCGATGAGGGCAAGGCGGCTGGCGCACGCGGAGGTGTAGCTATCATCCCAATTAGATCCATATGTTTTTTTTAAACGACACTTTTAAGTACTTCCCAAGTTTTATGTTGCTTACAAGGTCATAGATACATTATGTCCACTTGTTAGGTAAGATAAACTTAGTTTCCATGTTACTTAAGCGTCATTCCGTGTCAATGTAACATGGATCTTGGTGAAATTTTGTACACACGGATACACATGGATGAAGTATCGATGGTTATCGACTAGAAGGAGATAAATAAAAAAGAGGCTGATTGAAATTGTCCACTACACCCAAAGCACTAAAATCATCTATCTTACATATGTTTATGTAATTCATGAAAGAACACATATGTCACCTAGAGGGGTGTGTGAATAGGCCATTTAAACCGATTGTGATTTTGGCTCTAATAAATATGGAATAAAACTAGCGTTAAATTTATCAAGCATAGAACCTAAATATGCTAGGCTCACTTATGTGCACCAACAACTTATGATAAGCAAGACAAGGAACTATGTGATAGCAAGATATATAACTTCAAGAACGGAGCCTATCATAAGGTAAAGTGCATAAGTAAAGAGTTTGGGTATAGAAATAACCGAGCACGCAAAATCGATAATTTATTCTGAAGTTCGCTTCAAGGAAGCTAATGTGTAATGCTCTCCGAATGCCGCAAAAAGACCACTTTGAGATGTGGTTGCTCAAATCACACCAAACACCAAAAAGTCCTCACCTCAACATGCGAAGGCACACCATTCAATGAACGTCACAAATACCTCACATTATTCTCCCGTATGCGCACCACCAAGGTGCGCACACGATCCACTGTGGGATACTTGAGGACGGTCACCAATCCCCAATAAGTTTGGGGAATCTCCATAACTTAATTGGAGTCTCCCAAGAAATCACCACCAAGATCACAAACCCATCTATGGTTCCAAGAACCCAAGAATAACAAGCTTATCACTTTCACCAACTGATTCTCCATAGAGAAAAACCAATACAACAAATGCAATGACAAGAACACAAGTTCTCAAGTCGTTCACTTCCAAATTTCACCAAAACTACAAAAGCTATGTGGGAATAAGAAAAGAAGAACACAAGAGGAGAACACCAAATTTCTCCAAGATCTGGATAATAAGATTTCCTTCACAATAAGAAGATATATGGTTTGGTAAGACTGTAGATCTAGATCTCCTCTCTTTTTTGCTCAAAAATATGCAAGAAGCATTAGAAGGCGAGGGAGATAGGGAAAGCTATTCAAATTCAATAGTTGACGAGGGGTTACCTCGGCAACACCCATTATTATGGACTTAGGGTTTCGGGTAATAGAGAGCATTGGTGATTTTATTGGTTTATCAGACAAACAAGGGAGTAGATACCCATATGATTATTGGAGAAGATGACTACGTAGTTACCGATTCACTAGATGCAATCTAACCCACAATGGGTTATGGTTTGCTCAAAGCTATGGTGCCCTCTCCGTCGGCTCCTCCCTACCTTTATATAAGAGGATGGGTCTCGGAGTCAAGTACGGATCGGTTACACGTTGGAAATACAACTCTTCGACTATGTCGGTTTAAGCTTCTGCCTTGATCACCATGTCTTGGTTCCTGTGTTTCGGATGCTTCTAGGACTCTTGGTTTCTTGTGGGCCTAGTGGGCCGTAGTTCAGGTACATACCAGGTATACCAATCATGGGAACCCAATAAGTCATACCCATGTCAGTAGCGCCCGAGACTCCACTCGAATCGTAGATTCGGCTAATCTCAAAGACATTTTTAGCATGGAACCCAAATATTTCTTTGAGTAAGCGAACTATAAATTAATTATTTTTGTCATGGGGATTTTGGTATAACGAGTCTGGTCCATCTGACGGATCGGGAACCAGTTAATTGCTCTTGGGAAAAAACATGATGAACGTTCTCAAGCTCGAGTCCGTAGACTCAAACCTAGTATATACTGGCATAATTCAGCTCGGGCCGTGGAAGTCTTATCAAGTACTGAATTCTAGTTTTATGTTTCGGGTACCCAATGCGTCTGTCGAAATTTTGCATCATATCATTGATATGGAAATTTTCTAGCAGAGCGAATTCGTGTGCGGTTACCAGGCCTCACATGAAGGATCCTAGGGTCTTACCTTCATGACGTGTAAACGGCATTTAGACATGTTATCGTGGTGGAAGCGGTATGAGAATTCAGAATCTTTGTTAATTGTCTTATTTAGCTATTAGAATTGCTGAAGTTGTTAGCTTATTGTCATTTTCATCGGGTGCGCTGTTGATGCTCCCAATGGGAGTAACCGTTTGAGGATACACTTAGGTAATACTCATAGGTTTTTTGTTTTGTCGACTCCGTAGGAGGTTTTTTTCCCCTTTCTATCAGTTTAGCGGCTAGCGCTCCTGATGGGAGTAGCCCCGAGGCTACATTCGAATGTTTGCATTTGAGTGTAGGCTCAAAGTTCATCTTCTTGAGTTTTACTGTCGACTCCGTAGAAGGATCTGTTATTTCCTTTGGGTGTGCGGTCAGCGCTCCTGATGGGAGTAGCCCCGAGGGTTATGTTCGGACATTTGCATCTGAGCATAGACTCAAGTCTTTATCATGGTAGGAGGTACTCGACTCAGGTCTTCTATTTCTTGAATCACCAAAAACTGTGGGGTGCGCGGTTAGCACTACCGATGGGAGTAAGCCCCAAGGTTTGTTGGAAATATGCCCTAGAGACAAATAGTTATAAGGACCATTATCATATTTCATATAGTTTATGATTAAGTTTTATATCATGCTATAATTGTATTGAGTGGAAACATCAATACACATGTGATATATAAACAACCAGGGGTTCCAAATGAAACTCTAGTCACTGGTTCATTGGTCAACAAATGATCATGTTTCCTGATCATGTGGCATTTATGCCAGTTGGAAATGGAATCATCTCATTCCGAGAATAAGATGATGAACCAATACCCAACCTAAACATCGTGACCTGATCATGTCACAAAGTTCAAGTTATGATGATTAGAAATGGATCCTCGTAGACTATTCCTTAGACCGTGAGGCTATATCAATCACTGTCTTCCGAGATTGCTTTGATAGCATCAAGCGCCACTTGGTAATACAGTGGTTCTAAAGGTGTGTTCAGGTACTCGGAGGAAACCGTAGAGGCAATATATGTCAAGAGCAGGATTTGTCCGTGCATGTGACGGGAAGATACTTAAAGGGCCCACTCGGAGAAGTTATATCCAATAGCTGCGCAGCGTGTGATTTGATCACATGTATATCACTTTTCGGAACGAGTCAAGTAGCATTGTTCGGTAACAAGATTGAACATGACATGGTGATGTCAATGATCAGATCTCGGGCAATGCAAGTATCGAGTGACAAAGGGAATAATACACGATTGTCCCGGTTCAAACGATGAAAGATCTTCGTGGAACGCACAAGGGTCACATGGCCATCCAGGTCCCTCTGTTGATCATTGGTGCGAGAGTGTCCCGACCATGTCTGGAGTGTTCCCGAACCGTTGGGTATCACGCTTCAGGGCTTGATGATGCTTAGAGAGTGTTTATAGGATCGGTGGAATCGCTGAAGAATAGTAGAGAGAAAACCGAAAGGGTTTCGGTAAGTCCGGAGGGTGTCCGGAGTGGAGGTGGAAGGTGTTCCATAGCCATGGAGGTTTAATAATATGTGAATGAATGTTAAATATTGATTTAGTCATTTATTCATAATTATTTAATAAAGAGAAAAATCAATTAAATGGTCAAAGGCTTAATGGGCCAATTCCCGGAGGGGAGAGGGCCCATTAGGGAAAGGAGAGAGGGAGAAGGGGCCAAGGGTGTGGCCGACGCCCTAGTGGGCCAGCCCTCCCGTGCAGGGACCATGGGGGTGGCCGGCGGTGCCACCCCTCCCCCTCCTCTCCTTTAGTCCCACCCCGGGACTTTGAGGGAGGTAGTACCTCCCCTCCCCCTATATATAGTAGGGGTATTTGGCCAAATAAAATACACCAATAATCAATAAAGGTCTTCTAACTTTTGGGAGGACCTCTAATTGATATTTTCTCCCTCCCCCTCTCTCTCTCATAACTGTGGTCCCAAGTCTGGACTGCACGAACGAGAGACATCTTCACCGTGGAGCACCGTCGCGCTATTGGATTCGGATCCGGGAGCTCTACTTTCGCAACTGCTGCTGGATCGGGGAAGCGGGAGTCATCGTCAGGCACCGGACATGTGTAACTCCCCGCGAGGTGTCGCACTTGAGGCACTCAAGTCGTTGGAGCCAAAGGAGCACGAGGACTTCATCACGACCTTGAGGTCAGCGTCGGCTCGTCTACATCAACCACGCTCTCCTGAGTGTTGACAACGCTTTTCGATCTTCAAGGGTAAGTTCGTGAAAATCCCCTCCAGTTACTGTATTACTAATAGATAGGTCCTGGCAGCTTCAGGGGTTCAGGGGCGTAGGGTAAAATTTATTGTTTTCATATGCGGAACCCCAACAGTGGTATCAGAGCCAGGTTTATGCGTAGTAATGCTAGTACGGGTAGAACACACGAGATGTAGCGTGTGGGCGTTGATCTTTTATTTGTTACCCTCCCACGTGTACTTGTGTATACCTCAGTAATGCTTGATGAAGCGGTCCCCAACCGACTTTACGCGTTCATTCGCGAGACTGGTCCACGCTTGACATACAACTTGTACCGTATAAAGTGGCTTAGGGGGGTATCTATCTCTCTCGCATTCGTTGGTATGCCATTTGCAACGGAGGGCCCCGAAAGGGGTGTAGTAGATACAACTACTTGATCAGCGTTGTGCTGAAAGTTCGTTGGTAAGAACAGTTCTTGTGCGAAAGCCCATTCAGCCACGTAAAACATGCAAAGATAAGTAGAGGCATCTAACTTTGTTTTGTAGGGGGGCTTTGCTTTGTGATATGGTTGTGGCAAAGGTAAAGTGATTACCTTTTGTTACATAGTAGTAGATAGTCACGGAGGTGACGGACTACCACGCCGGAATGACACCGGTACCCTGGTGTCTATGGTGCCGGAACCCTGGCGCCGGAATCCGGTGACGACGGATGGAGATCACGATGTGAAGGACCATATCACATCGCATTTACATTCAATGTTATTGTTTGTATATCTTATTGTGTGCTAGTATTAGATACTCGACGGTAGCCTAATAAGATGATCCCTGTTAAAATTACCAACGATTGTGTTCCCCCTTAGTGTGCACCACCAAGAAAGTTCTTCGGTATGAGGCAACCCAGGGTGATTGGGTGTCAGACATATCTATGTTTGCATACAGTGGGTGTAAGCCATGTTGCACAGGGAATACACTAAGGTTGAGTTGGCGAGCCTAGCACGCCATATAAGCGTGGCCTCGGAACATGGATAGTCGAAAGATCAAGCATGAGTCGCATGAATGATGTGACCGACGTTTAGCGTCCACCTTTGAACCCACATCGATGGCCGTGTTAATTGGGGGAGATGTGGCTGATAGGGGTCGTGTTATCACTAGGAACCCTTATGAGGATAGGTGTTTCTGAGTGGAGTTATTATTAACTCATTTAATTATAAACTTAGTCTAAATTCCTTTTGCAATTATAAATGTAGATGGCACCTTTCTTGTTGATGATTGATTGGTTAGAAGGAGAGAAGCTCAGATTAGATGGATCAAACTTCTCCATATGGGTTGCGCGTCTCCACATTCTCCTTAGCGAGAATGATGTGGTCGACTACATACTCGACGGGATGGATTTGGATCAGCCCACTGACCTAGAGACCCCAGAGCAGCGGAAAGATCGCTATCTCTATCGTGAGATGGCCTCCTTCATTTCAGTTACCATGCATTTTGGAATGGTGGATGAGTTGTGGCCTTTCGTGGGTGATGTCAACCCTCATTCGGTGATGCTACATCTTATGACACATTTCGTGGAACAAGCACGTATATGGGAGCATGAGCTGATGGGAGACTTCCTCTCCATTAAGATGGAGGAGAACTCATCACTGGACGGCCACTTGGAGCGCATGCATGATGTGTACATGAGGCATGCATAATTCCTGGATAGCTGGATGACAGGCTCTTTTGCAAACGGTGTTGTGCTGCGGTCGCTACCACCAAGCTACCAAGCACAAGTCAGGACTTGCGTAATGAGGGGCGATGCAGAATCAATGGAGTTCCACCGGTTCGGGACACATCTCAGGAATGTGTTGGTTGAACCAAATGTCGCTCAAGTCATCAATGAATAAGGTATATATTTGATATACAGTTTTATAAATGTTATAATCTTGCAAACACATTTGCAGAGTTAAGTATATCTGATACTTGTTCTGTTTTGCTGAAAACAGGTCCTTCTGCATGAGAGGTGCTTGCTAGAGAGGAGGTGACGTTGCGTGTTGATGGCGAGATGATGATGATGGCCGATGACACTCTCCCTCAACATTTATCATTTAGTTTATGCTTTAGGATGATTATTGTAATCAAAAGATTGTGAACTTCTTTAGTGTGTCTCACACTTTGTGAGACGGTTATTCATATGAGTTTATAACAAACAGTTGTTCCACTTTTATGAATGATTTCTATTCGTGTTCATATCTTGTTTGATTATGTGTGAATTATCCTTGTTGTTTGAAACTAATTGATAATGCATGAACATTTGTAAAATATTAAAATGCCTTAAAATACCCAACTTAAATGATATTTCATTACAGAATGAAAAACATTGTTTAAATTCAAAGTTATGCTGATAATATGTGAAAGTCATTCGATTTCTTATCACATATAAATCATGCCTAAGTTCGGCAAAATAACTTGAACACCGTGTATTGCTTGAATACAAAGTGGTCAATGAATTGTTAAAAGTAAATACATATTCGATGTATTGTGTTTTAAAAAAATGGTAATTATCATTATATGAATGTTTAAATGTGTAAATAAGTTTACCAAAGGAAACATGAATATGAAACTATTTGATTTGATCAAAATGTTTCATCAACAAAGGGTATAAATATAAAAGAGAATCTAATTACTGTGATTTGATCAATAGTAATAAAATTCAACTTTATAAGAATGGCATAAAAGTAATTGTGAAATACAAAGCGTTTTGGAACGTCAAAATGCAAAGCATCACAATGTGATATTAGATATCAAAGTGGGTTAATAGATGGCACCAAATAAGTCGTTGTAGTGTAGATGTAGAGACCATTAGTTAAGAAATAGTTAGCACTCAATTAGAAAATATAGTGAACCATTTGAATTCGTGAAAGTTTTGGGGTTATTCGATATAACCAAAACAATAGCGAATAAGTCCTTGTAGAGTATTCATTGGTAACTTTGAATACGAAATCCATAGCTGAAACCAAAAGAGAAGCAAAATTTGTATTGCTTGGATTTTGGTACATTCTTGAGAAAGCTCACTTTTAGTGATATTTCTCAATTATGGAGCAAATGGAAGATAGTGAAAAACACGATGAGGATTCACATCCCTGCATCAGAGTGTTGAGAAGTGCAACGGACAACGTTCCTGAATGATTCTCTTCATAGAAGGAAAGAATCAATGATATTGATCATTGTGTTTTCCCTACTAGTGTTTTCACTACATAAAGTAGGATTCAAAATGTAATCCATATCTTGTATGGAGACATTTGTGAATCATTTTTCATGATTCTTGGAATATGGCATACCTACGAACTACTAAGGAAATAATGGTAAACTAGAAATATGATAAAACCTAAAAGCAAAATTCACCTGAGATTAGAAAGCAATTCGTTGCTGAATCTCACAAGTAAAAGGGGTTACTTGAATTTTCCCAAATGACTGCAAAGCCATAGTGGAAAATGGGGTGAATGACAAAAGCACATTTTGTCAAGTATTGGACAAATTCAAATGAATTTGATTCAAGTGTGCTGAATGTGTAGAGGATTTAAAACTAGTAATAGTACTAGTATCTCATAGTAAAACTCCAAGTTTGATATTTGATCAAAGGATTTTGAAGTTGTTCAAAATAGTGAGTGGATATGCAATTTGCATAAATTGAGTGGGAGCTATGAAAGTCTTCCTGAAACAATATGTGATTGACATATTTTTGAGTGGGAGCAATATAAGTCTCAAATTCAAATATGTAGGAATATATTTTAAGTGGGAGCTTATAGGAGTAATTCTTAAGCATGTTAAGAATAAAATCGCAAATACTTATAAATAATGATTTATAAGATGTAGAAGTTGATAATAGGTGTATGATGATATTATGTAGTATTCCTTAAGGGATTCTGAAAGGGGTTTCAGAATAGAAGTTAATTAAGGAACTGGTCCTTAATAACTCAAATTAGGAATAGTATTAAGTTTAACATCAATGGTTGATAGAAAGAAAAGGATGATCATCATCCACTATGTTGAGACATAGGTTCTATCTTAGAAAACCATGATGATAACTTAACATAATATATGATCCAATAAGGAACGTTTAAAAGTGATTAAGTTTGTCCATAGTGTCTAAATAGAGAACTGCAGACATGTTTTCCAAATCCATAAAGGATGAAATATCTTAAAACATAAAGAGTTATGTTATAAGAGAATATGTTGGAAACTCCTGTAAATACCGATTAAAGTCGAGTAGAAGCGAGGTGAACAAAAACATCGAAAGTTGCACAGAGTGCACTAGTGTTTCGATGAATACATTTATAATAATAGATAAGGGTACCATCTAAAGTGTTGTATAATATTATGGCAGGGCTAGTTCGCTTTTAACGTAGAATGATGTGTCCCAGGGCTCAGTTCCCATGAGAAAGCCCTCGAGGTTGATCTAAAGTCACTGTAGGCTCCTGGAATCAGGCCTCGTTCTGCTGCTGTAGCAACGATGCATACACACAGACGCTATCATGTGATGATAAATTATTAATGTCAATCAAGGTGACATTAGTAAGTTGCAAAGTATTTGGGACTGTAAAGTACAGATCCAAGACTCAACCTCTTCCATGAGCAAGCATGTTCAGGGTACCGGATATATGGTGCCAATGATTGAGAACAAATGCAGCTAGTGTATTTGTACTCTAGTGCAAGTGGGATACTGTTTGAAATATGACCTAGAGACAAATAGTTATAAGGACTTTTATAATATTTCATATAATTTATGATTAAGTTTTATATCATGCTATAACTATATTGAGCGGAAACATCAATACACGTGTGATATATAAACAACCAGGGGTTCCCAGTGAAACTCTAGTCACGGGTTCATTGGTCAACAAATGATCATGTTTCCTGATCATGTGACATTTATGCCAGTTGGAAATGGAGTCATCTCATTCCGAGAATAATATGATGAACCAATACCCAACCTAAACATCGTGACCCGATCATGTCACGAAGTTCAAGTTACGATGATTAGAAATGGATCCTCGCAGACTATTCGTTAGACCGTGAGGCTATATCAATCACTGTCTCCCGAGAGTGCTTTGATAGCATCAAGCGCCACTTGGTAATACAGTGGTTATAAAGGTGTGTTCAGGTACTCGGAGAAAACCGTAGAGGCAATATATGTCAAGAGCGGGATTTGTCCGTCCATGTGACGGGAAGATACTTAAAGGGCCCACTCAGAGAAGTTATATCCAATAGCTACGCAGCGTGTGATTTGATCACAGGGATATCAGTTGTCGGAACGAGTCAAGTAGCATTGTTCGGTAACAAGATTGAACACGACATGGTGATGTCATTGATCAGATCTCGGGTAATGCAAGTATTGAGTGACAAAGGGAATAAGACACGACTGTCCCGGTTCAAACGACGAAAGAT
This sequence comes from Avena eriantha, assembly GCA_910589775.1. Classification (NCBI taxonomy): domain Eukaryota; kingdom Viridiplantae; phylum Streptophyta; class Magnoliopsida; order Poales; family Poaceae; genus Avena; species Avena eriantha. The sequence continues at coordinate 106,679,605 of OU342742.1, forward strand.
CTTTGTGGAACGCACATGGGTCACATGGCCATCCAGGTCCCTTTGTTGATCATTGGTGTGGGAGTGTCCCGACCATGTCTGGGGTGTTCCCAAACCTTGGGGTGTCACACTTAAGGGATTGATGATGCTTAGAGAGTGTTTATAGGACCGGTGGAATCACTGAAGAATAGTAGAGAGAAAACCGGAAGGGTTTCGGTAAGTCCGGAGGATGTCCGGAGTGGAGGTGTAAGGTGTTCCATAGCCATGGAGGTTGAATAATATGTGAATGAATGTTAAATATTGATTTAATCATTTATTCATAATTATTTAATAAAGAGAAAAATCAATTAAATGATCAAAGGCTTAATGGGCCAATTCCCGAAGGGGAGAGGGCTCATTAGGGAAAGGAGAGAGGGAGAAGGGGCCAAGGGGGTGGTCGACGCCCTAGTGGGCCAGCCCCCCCCCCCCGCGCTGGGCCCATGGGGGTGGCCGGCAGTGCCACCCCTCCCCCTCCTCTCGTTTAGTCCCACCCCAGGACTTTGAGGGAGGTAGTACCTCCCCTCCCCCTATATATAGTGGGGGTATTTGGCCAAATAAAATACACCAATGATCATTAAAGGTCTTCTCACTTTTGGGAGGACCTCTAATTGATATTTTCTCCCTCCCCCCTCTCTCTCTCTCTCATGACCGTGGTCCCAAGTCTGGACTACGCGAATGAGAGACATCTTCACCGCGGAGCGCCGTCGCGCTGCGGGATTTGGATCCGGGAGCTCTACTTCCGCAACTACTGCTGGATCGGGGAAGCGGGAGTCATCGTCAGGCACCGGACGTGCGTAACTCACCGTGAGGTGTCGCACTTGAGGCACTCAAGTCGTTTGAGCCAAAGGAGCACGAGGACTTCATCACGACCTTGAGGTCGGCTTCGGCTCGTCTACAAACCACGCTCTCCTGAGCATTCACAACGCTTTTCGGTCTTCAAGGGCAAGTTTGCGAAAAGCCCTTCCAGTTAGTGTATTACTAATAGATAGGTCCTGGCAGCTTCAGGGGTTCAGGGGCATAGGGTAAAATTTATTGTTTTCATACGCGGAACCCCAACAAGGTTATGTTCGGATGCTTGCATCCGAGCATAGGCTCAAATCTTGATTATCCAAGGAAATTCTCATCTCAGCCCTTTAATCTATAGTTTTTATCGAGTTCTTCAATGGCACACCTAATGCTTTTTCATCGTCACTCATGACGTCATCGCTGACGATGATGGCACGCTTCAGTTAAGTTGGAGAGGACACGATGGGAATTTTTAGTGGTGGGCCCATGACACAGTCTGATGACGCGTCGGCATCGTGTCAGCGGTGAGCTTGACCGCATGACCCCATGCCATGCGTAAATCGAGGCATCGCGTGAATTTCTCCCGAAATTACCACGGTAATTAATGCGCATTGTAGTTGATCCTTTGTTATCTGTAGACACGTGTTAACCTAGATGTGGTCGACACGAAACATCGCCTAGATCCAACGGTTCTGGACTGCCCCGGCTCACTTTATAAGCAACGGGGTGGGGGGATTTTTACTACTCACTATCCCTTCGCCGCTATCTCTCTTCTTCTTCCTCGCAACAAATCTACTCCATTGATGCTACTCCTAGTGATCCTATCCACTTTCTCCTACTCCAACATCTCTAGCTCCATCTCCATGGGGAGACGCAAAGGGTGTTGGCCCCGCTGCCGATGCCACGGTGGCCAAGCCAAAGGTTATCGGATGGACCCCATCGTGAATCACTGCGCATGACCTACGCGAAGCCCAGAAGTGCGGACTCCTGAAGGAGAACTTGTTCAAGCTTCCCAACGATGAGGCGGCACTCGTACCTGGCTGGTAATGTTTCTCTCATTACTTTTCCATGGTATTTTTGTATGGTTTGCAAATCTATCAGCTCATGCCAAATTCCTTCCTCCACATCGCTTGCTTCATGACCCTCTGCGAGTGTTTCCTTGGGATCCATCCCCATTGGGCCTATAAAATCACTTTTTCGCCATGAATAGGAACACGACGAAAACTTTCGTCTATGATGTTGGGGGAGCTATCATCCATGTCCGCCAAGATGTTGACTACTTCGAACTCAGAATGGTGATTGTGTCCAATATTTGTGAAAGAATGGTTTTACCTTAAAGATGAGTCCGTTGAAGGCCAAATGTATGGACTAGATCCCTTCGACCCGACCAAAAGCATGGTTAAGATCAAGTCTTGGGAAGAAGGCGCAACTCAGGCGGAGATTGAAGAAACGAAACTACTGATGGACTGAATCCATGAACTCTGGTGTGCGACTGGAAAAGAGGTCTTGGGTATCTAGATCATGGCGTATTTCCTTCGCATCTGCGTCCAACCTCTCAGGCCAAACTTTCAGGTATGTGGGCATACACCGGAAATAAGGACCTGATGAGGATCTCCCCGGACAACCTTACTTCCACTGAGCTCGAGAAGAAAGTCAGATCCTTCACCATGCTCACCAAGAATGATGTAGTCCCATCCAAATGTCGAGTTGAGCCATTCGGCAAAAAGAACCTTGTACCAGATGTAAGTCACTGCCTCTCTTCTATTATTTATTAAGTTCTTGTCCTTTAAAATTCGTCCTCCTTATATCGAGTTTGTTTTTTTTGTTTGTGTATAATCATGAGTACTTGGACTCTCTTCCTCCACTGCCTGAAACTAGCGAAGTGCCCGAAGTTGCTGCTGAATATGAAGGAGACACCGAGGCTAGGGTGGTTGTGGGATAAATGAAAAATATTCTGCCTCCCATTCTTCTCGCACTCCAACCGAGGCTGCCCGTTCCACAAACTTGAAGGAGATATGCCCTAGAGACAAATAATAAATAGGTTTTTATTGTCATATCTCAATTAGTTCGTAATAGTTTCATACTGTGCTATAATTGTATTAATACGAAACGTTAATACACGTGTGGTATGTAAATAAACCAAGTCTCTAGTTACCTCTAGCGAACTAGTTCATTGGTCATGAGGATGATCTAGGGTTTCGAGATCATGGGCATTTATGACAATTGATAATGAGGTCACGTCATTAGTTGAATGATGTGATAGACAAACAACCCAACCAGTTGTATCTTAATGAGATCTAGTTACAAAGTTCACCATTAATGATAAACTAAGGAAACCTCGCAACCTGTCCTTAGACTGTGAGATAATGCAAATCACCATTCTGGAGGGAGCTTAGATGGTTATCAAGTATCACTCCGTGACTGGGTGATCGAAAAGGTGCTACTCAGGTTTCCCAAAGGAGCGTGTAGAGTAGTACATATCAAGACCAGGATTTGCCAATCCATGTAACGGATAGATACACATGTGGCCATCTCGGTGACGTTGCATTAACGAAGCTTGCAAGCGTGTGACTGGGTCACAAAATGCAACGACACGGAAACAAGATAACAAGTTCATCGATAAGGAGATCGAACGAAGGTATGGAGATACCGTAGATCAAATCTCGGATGAACTAGGTATCAAGTGGAAAGGGAATGGGAAACACTGTTTACGGTTCAAACGACATTGTCATCGTGGAATGCACAGGGGTCAATATGGGCATCCCGGTCCCGCTATTGATCATTGATGGAGATCATGTCTGTGCCATTCCCGAGCCGTGGGGAAATACACTTAAGGGTACGATGAGCTAAAGATCCTCTGTAAGTTGGAATCATTATATGAAAGACAAAAGGAAACTGGAAAAGTTCCATGAGAGAACCGGAATCGTTCTGGGAAAGTTCCAAAGTCGTTCGGAGGAAATCGAAAGGGAACCGAAAGGTGTTTCGGGTCAAATCGGATTTTGTAATATGTATTTACATATTAATTAATGTAATTAATATTAAATATAATATTAAAATCTAATTTGAAGGGGTATTCCACTAATGGGCCAAACTTCCTAGGGAAAAAGGGCCCATTAGGGAAAACCAAAGGAGGGAAGGGCCAAGGCCCAGGCGCCTCAAGGGGGCCCACCCGACCAGCCAAGGGCTGTGCGTGGGGTGGAGCCCACCCCTTGCCGGCTGGCCCATGAGGCTGATGACCCACAAGTATAGGGGGTGTATCGCAGTATTTTCGAGGGAAGTGAAACCCAATTTATTGATTCGGCACAAAGAGAGCCAAAGAATATTTATAAGCCTTAACAACTGAGTTGTCAATTCAGCTGCACCTAGAAACAATCTTTCTCACAACAGTTTATGAGTAGCAACGGTTTTGTAGTAGCAATAGTAAAGTAATAGCAGTAGTAAAAGTAAAGACAGTAGTAACAATTGCAGTAAACAGTAGGATTAAAGCGCGGTAGGCATAGGGATGGATGGGCAAGACAATTCACATGGCAATCAAGACATAGGGCATTTGCAGATAAATAAGATAAAGCATCCAATTACTAACTAATCATAGGCATGTGTTCCATATTGATGGGTTTGTAGCATGGAAAACAAAAAATTTCTACCGCAAGAACGAACAAAACCCAGATCTAATCTAGATAAAAGCCAAGATCTAATCTATTAGATATGAGCAATGAGATAGATAGGAACTAACCCTCGTAGATCCGAAAGCATTAACGAGATTAGATCTCGTGGTTGATGTAGTCGATCACTTGCCGATCTCAAGATCATGTGGACGATCCTTCCGGCGTCGCGTTCCGGCAGCGCTTCCATAGTCGGTCAAGTGTACGATCCTTCCGGCGCCGCGTTTCGGCAGCGCTTCCGCAGTCGGTCACACGTGCGGAGTCAAAGCAGACCTTCCTCTCCTCGTTCCAGCGAGCAGCGGAGGTAGTAGATCTTCTCCACGGAATCACAGCAGCACGACGGCATGGTGGTGGTGGTGGTGGAGTAGAGAATTCTGCAGGGCTTCGCCTATGCCTGTGCAGAAGAAAGGTGGAGGAGAGAGGCGGCAAAGATTGGAGTTGTGGGAGCAGGAGTTGGAGGGGGCGCCCCTGCCCTTCTATTTAAGGGGGGGAGGCGCGCCTGGGGAGGGGGAGTCCTAGTAGGACTCCCCTCCTATGGCCGGCGGTGGGAAGGGGGGAGGAGTCCTCCCCCCCCACGAATCCGTGTCTTGCCCCACTAGGTTTCCTTTGACCCTTTCTTGGTTTTCAAGCAAACTCCAAGAAATCCTCTAGAACCTTCCAGAACATTCCGAAACCTTCTAGAATCTCCATACAAACACTCCGGAACATTTCCTAACTTAGAAAATGATCCCCTATATACGAATCTTATTCTCCGGACCATTCCGGATCTCCTCGTGATGTCCCAGATCCATTCCGAGACTCCGAACAACATTCATTCTCCAACGCACATTCCATATCTACTTAAAACAACTTCGAACCTTAAGTGTGTCACCCTACGGTTCGTGAATATGTAGACATGATAGAGACACATCTCCTATCAATAACCATCAGCGGGACCTGGAGATCCATAATGGCTCCCACATACTCAACGATAACTTCGTGATCGATTGAACCATTTACATACGAAACCAATTCCCTTTGTCACGCGATACTATACTTATCCGAGGTTTGATCGTCAGCATCTCCATACCTAGTTCTACCTCGTTACTGATAAGTACTCTTTACTTGTTCCGTGATATGTCATCCCTTGTGACCCAGTCACATGCTTGCAAGCTAACTAGATGACATTCCACCGAGAGGGCCCAGAGCATATCTATCCGTCATATGGATGGACAAATCCCAATCTTGGTCCATGCGCTTCAACACATACTTTCAGAATACCCAATGACACCTTTATGACCACCCAGTTACGAAGCGGTGTTTGATGTCATCAAAGTACCCATCTAGTGATGGTGATTAACACAACCTCATGGTCGAAGGATTAGGTTACTATGTTTTTAAAAGCTTATAGCAATATGAACTTAATGACTTGATCTTATGCTACGCTTACTATGGGTGTGTGTCCATCACATCATTCTCCTAATGATATGATCTTGTTATTAACACATCCAATGTCCATGATCAGGAAACCATGATCATCCATTAATCAACAAGCTAGTTTAACAAGAGGCTTACTAGGGACTCTTTTATGTTTACAAAAACACACAAGTATTAATGTTTCCGGTTAATACAATTATAGCATGGGATGTAAACATTTATCATAAACATAAAGATATAATAGTAACCATTTTTATTATTGCCTCTTGGGAATATCTCCAACAGTCTCCCACTTGCACTAGAGTCAATAATCTAGTTAAAAACTTGTGCATTCTTGAGATAGACACTATTGCTAGTGGTAAACATAATCTTCGGATCTGACACTTCCAGGTCCGTGTGTATTTGCATGTCCTTGCGTCTCTACGCATTACTCATTCTCCAATGAGATGGCATTGTATAAATTTGGTCCTTTGGTGAGACCTTTAGTTTCTTCGGCTCAAAATATGTTGATATTATTGTCACACAATATATTTTCATAGTATTAGCCCGCTAGGAACCACACCTAGTTTGATAACAAACTACTTGACGCAAATGCCCTCATTTACTGCTACAATAGTAGTCATATACTTAGCCTTTTGTTGTAGTATCTGTTACAATGCTTTAACTTTGGTACTCAACCAAATCCGTTATGGAACTTCCTTTCCATTACATTGTGCCACCCATAGTTTAAATTGAGATAAATTTAATTTGTATCTTGTGACAAAATTAGTATCAATGTAACGCTTTACAATGAACTACCTTTAACTATTTGTCACTTATACATGGTATATTCTTAGTTCTTCCAAAGCTCATAAGAATATCTTTACTATTGTCCAATGATCATCTTATGAATCATTCTGGTATATGCTCATAACATTTAGAGCATAGGACATATCTGGATGTGTACATCTCAAAGAATGATTGATCAAAATATTCTTGTGATTTCACCAAGTGTCAAAACACTTGAATCTCGTGTCAACACACTCGAATCTTGATTCAGTCCTTTCCGTGCGTCAAGAACCTTTCTTGTTGTTTCCATATTGAACTCATTCAACGTCTTATCTATGTACATTTGGCAAAACCATATTAGCGCCTCAATATATCCACATAGACATTGATGCCTAATTCTTGGGTTATGCCTAAGTCTTTCATCAAAATGAAATTCTTAACCTGTGTCAATACAAGATACATCATTTCCAATCAACAATATGTCCTCTACATAATGTATTAGAAACATGTCTCAGCGCTCCCACTTAATTTCTTGCAAATGCAAGCATCTTCATCATCTCCGATGAATTTAAACTCTTTTAACAGTTTCATCATGGTGAAGATTCCAACTCCGCTATGCTTACTTCAACCATTCAAGTTTTGCATACTCTTTTAGCATCCTTTAAATCAACAAAACCCTTTGGATCGTGTCATGTACACATCCTAGGTAACCATTCTATTAGAAGAACTTGTTTTGTTTGTTCTACTACCATATACCAAAATATATGTAGTTGTTGCTACATTAATCCGTCCAGACTAAATATCGCTATGAAAGATCAAATCTTATCATAGTCAATTCCTTGAACATTGTCGTAAACTCTTTCCGACATGTCGACTATTTTATAGATTTGAAACATCCATGTCTATTTCTTTATAGATCCAAACACGACCGATAGGCTTCACGCCTTTCCGGAGGGTCTTCAAAGTTCAGAAACTTGATTTCTCGTGTATGGATGCTATCACGGATTCCATGACTTCTAGTCATTTTATGGAGTCAGGGCCCATCATCGCTTCTTTGCATGTAGTCGGTTCATCATTGTCAAAACAATAACGACTTGCTTATCAAATCTTACTATTTGATTTTGACCGACCCACACGGTTCTATAGGAACTCTAATCTCCGAGATCACACCTTTTGTAATCACGAGAGCCATGAGCATTGTGGCCGCCACCGGGACACTTTCCGGCGCTGCGCTACTTAGCACATATAGCTAAGGTTCAACAACCTTATCAAAGTTCTATTGTCCTCCCACTTAACTTTTCATGAAAAATTCCTTCTCAAGAAACTTGACGTTTCAAGTAACAGACTCTTTTGTCCTCGGTGTTATGGAGAAATTCCCAACAAATTCTTTGGGATAACCTACAAAGACGTGCTTATCCGACTTTGGTTGTAAACATTTTACTTATGCATAACATACCAAAATTTAAGAAAAGACAATTCGGGTTTTATCCCAAACCATGACTTATATGGTGTCATTTCAACGGATCACGATGGAGCACTTTTCAGTGTAAAAGCGGTAGTCACTAAAGCTTTAATCTTTAATATATAATGGCAGTTTTATAAATGACACCTTTGATCTTACCATGTCAAACAAGATTTCATTCCATATCTTGAACACTCCATACTCCTATGGTGTTTTGGGAAATGCAAATCCATGGAACGATTCCTCAAATCTTAGGTGTTTTGCTAAACTTGTAACTCAAACATCTTTCTTTATGATCGAATCATAAACTCTTTATTTTCTTGTTACACTAATTTTCAACTTCATCTTGAAAGTCTTTGAACAACTTTCAAATGTTTTCATACTTCCTCCTTATTAAGTAAATATACAGATATATTCACTCAAATTGTCGGAGAAAACATATGAAGCAAAAAGATCCATCGCATATGGCTACACATAATGGACTATGCACATCAGCATGCACAATTTCCAATAAGCTAGTCATCCGTTCCTCTCTGGCCCATGGACGGAGTTTCAATTATCTCGAGGAAAGTCTCACATGCGTCAATTGATCAAAATCAAAAGACTCCAAAATTCCATCAACATGGAGTTTCTTCATGTTTTCTTTCAAATATAATTTAAACAGCGATGTCACTTCATAAGTGATCTTTCAATCATTTGTCTTGCGACATTTTAGCAATAGTGTTTATGGATGTGATTTCTCCCACAAGACTTGTAAAAGTTCATCCATCCTTTATGGAATACGGTAATTATTTGAACAACCATTGTTCTCGTAATACCGGAACAAAATAACAATTATTAAAACAAATCTTGAAGGCTAGGTTTGATGTCAACGAAAAACACAATAACATTTTATTTGTTTTCGATGAACATCATCACTCATTCTCTTGCTAGTTACTTAGGCCATTGTAGTTCATGAATTGTGTGTCCTGTATGACACTTCATACCAACCAATTCGATATCCAATACCGCAGAACCACATTGTTTAACAACCAAGGAATACAGCCATAACATGTATCTTCTATATGCCTAAGTTGGACATCTCCAACCTTTTATTTTCTGCCAAATATTTTATAGATTCTCTTTCAGCAATTCCTTTTCTTTTAAAAGAATCTATCAACATCAATAGTGGTGTCATCAACATGACACATGGTACAAAGCGTATATAGTCAACCACTAATACCTTTGGACTTGCACTTTGAGGTGGATCACCATCATCAAATGTTTGGTGTTCTTTCAAAAATCCATTCTTTAGTAATCTTTTAGTGTAGTAAACATTTTACTTACATCTTCTATTCATCCTTATCATGACAACTTTCATGATCAAGCTGCTATAGCTTATAAAGGTGAATTGCGAGTATAATGTTTCTTTTTCAAAACCTTTGGAGGATTAGGACGACTAGTGTCTCCAACCTTCACAAATTCTCATCAAAAATGCGGACGTATACTCTATCATGCTGTAACCAACACATTGTTTTAGATATCGCAATACCTTTCACATATGATGGTTTCTGAAACATTGCTTTCAGCTCTTAGATAAACTTGATATTAAAAACAATCTTTTGAGTATCAAGAATCATGGAGGCAAACATGATACATTAGATACTAACACTAGAATTATTACTCTTGATTTAATACTACTTATTAAACTTCATGGAGTAAATAGAGTTTGCTGAAAGTTTGCAATAGGACTTATAAACTTTAAATTGACATTCAAAACAATACGATACCAGTTCGTAAAGTAAATATCCAGAATTTCTCTAGTCCCACTATCTCAACTATAACTAAGCGCAAGGTGGTGAACGGATGCCAATGACTATAACAAACTATGCAAATTCACTTTGATTGTGTTTATGATAAATTGAGTTCGACTAATCCAAATTACAAATGAACTCCCACTCAAAACAACATCCCTCGAGTTGTTTTAGTGATTACACGAACCAAATCCACTACACCAAGTCCGATCATCACGTGAGATGATGTAGCTTTAAAGGCGAACAATCAACATGTTCATCATATCATCCATATGACTCATGCTTTACCTTTCGGTATTCCGTGTTCCGAGACCATGTCTGTACATGCTAGGCTCGTCAAGGTTAACCTTAGTTTCCGCATGTGCAAATCTGGCTTGCACCCGTTGTATGCACACGTAGAGTCTATCACACCCGATCATCACGAGATGCTTCGAAACGACGAGTCTTAGCAACGGTGCCAACTAAGGACGAACACTTTATTACTTGATATTTAGTGAGAGGGATCATCTTATAATGCTACCGTCGCGATCTAAGCAATACAAGATGCATAAAGGATTAACATCACAGGCAATTCATAATATGTGATATGATATGGCCTTTTCTTCTTGCGCCTTTGATCTCCATCTCCAAAGCACGGACATGATTTCCATCATCACCAGCGTGGCGTTAAGGTCCGTGGCGCCGCTTCATGGTTGTCCATCATCACTAGCAACTATTACAACTACTTGGAATAAAGCTATTACAAGATGAATAGACACGCAGGTCTTAACAGAATTAAAGACAACCATTAGGCTCCTGCCGGTTGTCATATTACAATAAGGATCATTGCATACATCAAATATAATCACAATCACATAATGGTCATATTGAAGGGTAACGGGTAGGCTACACTAGCGTAAAATCAAAAATTTCTACCGCGTCAACCAGGAATACTATTGTCATAGATCACGGGATTACCGCTAGACGCGCAGGTGCGGAACTCGATGAAGCACGTTGCGGCAGTGTAGATGTTCTACGTCTCCTCCTCGTCCTCGTCCCACGAGCAGCTCCCCTTTGCGCGGCTCGTCCAAGTGCTACAGATGCAGCACCTCCGAGGTATCCACACGTCCGGAGTGGAAGTCGTCACACGCCAGACTGCTAGGTCTGCGCGTGCAACACAGGCGGAAGAGGAGTGGCGGCTGGGTGGAATGCTCTCTCCTTTTCAGCTCGCCTCACTCCCTCTTATATAGGCATCCCTGGTGGGCTTCTACATTAGCAGCCCATTAGCAGCCTAAGCCTGGTCTAATTCGGATCCAATCCTCATTAGGCTTCCAGCCCCTAAAGTGTGTGACCCTATAGGTTCATACACGTATAGACATGACGCGAGTACACTTGCTCCGTCAATAGTTGGTAGCGGCCTCTAGCAAGACGTGCCAACTCCTAAACGCATATAAAGATCATTCGGACGAACCATCACAAGGTTGAGTACATGTCTTTCCCTTTGCCTCACGATATTTGGTCTAGCTCTAAGCTGACCTCTCTTTCTCGATACTATGATTCAGAATCCCTTTACTAGGTTAACTCTTAACCATATGTAGCACGGCCATGCATTTCTGGATCCGATCACTCGAGGGGCCCAGAGATATCTCTCTCAAGTAGAGAGGGGCAAATCCCATCTTGATTGACCGATGCCTTGCAGCATGTATCAGGACAAACCCGAAAGCTACCTTTATAACTACCCAGTTACGGAGTAGTGTTTGATAGCCCCAAAGTAGGTCGATCCACATCTCAAGTACATGCGACAATCTCAGGTCTAAGGACAAAACGTACACGATGTGTAGAGAGAGCTGCAAGTATTATTGCTAGTCTCATGTTGGGTCAGTCCAACCCCATGTTCATAACATGTGTCCACATCATTGGTTTGACATCTCCATGTCAATGACTTGCGAAACATAGTCATTAACCAATCGATGTGCTAGTCTAATATTCACGTGTGTCCTCGCATGAACTCCGACTAGGGACAATTATTAGATAACCATACAAGTAAAGAGTTTCACAAACAATTCACATAATTGCCAATCAATACAAGTTGCCTGGTATATGGATATTCAAGGAACATTATAATAACTCATGGATACACATGAAATACAATCATCTCTATGATTGCCTCTAGGGCATATTTCCTTCAGTCTCCCACTTGCACTAGAGTCAATCTAGACAGTATCTAATACCTATTGCTCTTGTGTGCGCTTCATGCGCAGGCTGCGGGAGTGGCTTAGTCAAGGGATCAGCAACATTTGAGTCCGTATGTATTTTGCATAACATGACACTACCTTCATCAATGAACTCACGAATCAGATGGTAGCGCATGCGAATATGTTTGTTCTTCTGGTGCTGTCTAGGTTCTTTGGCTTGTGCAATAGCACCATTGTTGTCACAATAAACGTCCAAGGGATTGGACGAGCCCTGAACCACACCAAGAGCGATCAGGAAATTCCTAATCCAAACAGCTTCCTTTGCAGCCTCCGAGGCAGCAATATATTCAGCTTCTGTTGAAGAGGAGGCCACTGTATCTTGCTTGGAACTTTTCCAGCTCACAGCACCACCATTCATGACAAACACATAACCTGATTGCGATTTCGAGTCGTCTGAGTCATTAAGGTAACTCGCATCTGTGTAACCCTTTACACTGAGTTCAACCTCACCTCCATAAACTAGGAACATATCCTTAGTCCTTCTCAAGTACTTAAGGATATTCTTTACCGCTGTCCAGTGAATCTCACCTGGATCAGCCTGGTATCTGCTCGTAACACTTAAAGCATAGGAAACATCTGGGCGAGTACATGTCATTGCATACATGATGGATCCAATAGCCGAAGCATATGGAACCCTACTCATGCGTTCTCGCTCATCAGTGGTCGAAGGACACTGAGTCTTGCTGAGTTTAATGCCGTGAGACATGGGCAAGAACCCCTTCTTAGCCTCTTCCATGCTGAACCGTTTCAACACTTTGTCAATGTACGTACTCTGGCTTAATCCAATTAGCCTCCTTGATCTATCTCTATAGATCTTGATACCCAGAATATATGCCGCTTCTCCCAAGTCCTTCATAGAAAAACTATTTTTCAATGAGGTCTTAACAGACTCGAGCATAGGAATGTCATTTCCAATCAATAATATGTCATCCACATATAAGATTAGAAACACAAGTGATTTCCCATTTTCTTTCTTATACACACAAGGTTCTTGTTCGTTTTTGGTGAAGCCAAACTCCTTTACAACTTCATCAAATCGAATGTTCCAACTCCGAGATGCTTGCTTCAGCCCATAAATAGACTTTTGAAGTTTGCATACCTTTCCAGCATTGTTTGGATCGACAAAACCTTCGGGCTGCATCATATACACGTCCTCAGAAAGGATTCCATTTAAGAAAGCCGTCTTGACGTCCATCTGCCATATCTCATAATCGAAATGTGCAGCAATGGCTAGAATGATCCGTATAGATTTAAGCATCGCTACGGGCGAGAAAGTCTCGTCGTAGTCAACTCCTTGAACTTGTCGAAAACCTTTTGCAACAAGTCGAGCTTTATGGATGTGAACATTTCCATCCATATCAATCTTCTTCTTATAGATCCACTTGCACTCGATGGCTTTAAAACCATCAGGCAGGTCAACCAAGTTCCAAACTTGATTGTCTCCCATGGACTCTATCTCGGATCTCATGGCAATCAGCCATTTCTCAGAGTCTGGGTCCACCATCGCTTCTGCATAGGTTGCAGGCTCATCATTGTCTAACAATAATAACTCTCGCGCTTCGCGGAGCCTCGCCGACCTTCGTGGTTGTGGTGCTTCTATTGCCACGGGTTCCTCAACTTGTTCTGCTACAATAGCATCACTCGTAGAAGCATCCCCGACTGGCTCATCTTGAACTTCTTCAAGTCGCACCGACCTTCCACTCGTTCCCTTTGTGAGAAACTCTTTCTCTAGGAAAACACCGCTACGAGCGACAAACACTTTGCCCTCTTCTCGGTTGTAGAAGTAATACCCTAAGGTTTCCCTTGGGTATCCCACAAAAATGCACTTATCCGATTTGGGTGTTAGCTTGTCTGACTGAAGTCGCTTGACAAATGCATCACAACCCCAAATCTTTAGAAAAGACAAACTGGGATTCTTTCCAGTCCACATCTCATATGGTGTCTTAACTACGGATTTAGATGGTACCCTATTTAGTGTGAAAGCTGCTGTTACTAGCGCGTAACCCCAAAATGATAATGGTAAATCCGACTGGCTCATCATCGATCGAACCATGTCCAACAAAGTTCGATTACGCCGTTCAGAGACCCCGTTTCTTTGAGGTGTTCCGGGCGGCGTGAGCTGTGGAACAATTCCGCAACTCTTAAGATGATTGCTAAACTCGTGACTCAAATATTCGCCTCCGCGATCAGATCGCAAGGCCTTTATTTTCTTGCCACATTGATTCTCTACCTCATTTTGAAACTCTTTGAACTTTTCAAAAGTTTCAGACTTATGCTTCATCAAGTAGACATAGCCATATCTACTGAAATCATCAGTGAAAGTAATGAAGTAGTGATATCCTCCTCTGGCTGTCGTGCTCATTGGTCCACATACATCAGTATGTATGAGTTCCAACAAGTCTGTCGCTCTCTCGGGAAACCCCTTGAAAGGCGTCTTGGTCATCTTTCCAAGTAAACAAGCTTGACATGTCTCGTATGATTCAAAATCAAACGAAGTTAGAAGACCATCACCATGGAGCTTCTTCATGCGCTTTTCACTTATATGCCCCAAACGACAATGCCATAGATAGGTAGGACTCAAATCATTTGGCCGAAGCCTTTTAGCACTAACATTGTAAACACATGCATTATCAAGATTTAAAATAAATAACCCATTGACAATGGGAGCATCAGCCACAAACATAGCATTCTTAGAGATTACACAACCATTGTTTGTACTCGCGAATGAATAACCATCCCTCATCAAACATGAAGGTGATAAAATGTTTCGACCCATACTAGGAATGTAATAACAATTATTCAACTCCATGATAAATCCTGACGGAAGGTGAAGTTGCATGACGCCGACGAACAATGCAGCAACCCTTGCTTTATTTCCGACGCGAAAATCCACTTCGCCTTTTTGCACTTCTCTAGTCCTTATTAGCCCCTGCATCGAATTGCAAATATGAGCAACCGATCCGGTATCAAATACCCAAGAGTTAACATAAGAATCTGCGAGAAAAATGTCCACAACATTTACAACAAGTGTACCTGAGTGGGAAGTACTCTTACTTCCACTTTTCTTCAAAGAAGCCTGGTACTTGCTGCAGTTCCTCTTCCAGTGGCCATATTCGTGACAAAAGAAACACTCAGTGTCTCCTGCAGGACCAGCCTTTTGCTTGGGTGCAGGGTTTGGCTTAGGGATCGTATCCTTAGCCTTGCCCTTCTTCTTCTGCCAAGAAGTGCCCTTTTTCTTGAAGCTAGGCTTGTTCTGCACAGCCATCACATGGCTATGCCCTGCACACTTCTTAATGTCACATTCTGCTGTTTTCAGCATCCCACATAATTCATTAAGGCCCCTCTCCACCCCATGCATATGGTAGTTCGAAATGAAATGCCCATAGCTAGATGGAATAGATGCCAAAATGAAGTCAGTGGCCAACTCTTGGCCTAATGGAAAACCAAGCTTTTCCAAAGTCTGACTGTAACCAACCATTTTGATCACATGGGGGCCTACAGCTGCTCCCTCTGCCAGCTTGCATTCCACAAAGGACTTAGCGACATTGTACCTCTCAGTCCTAGCCTGAGTCTGGAACATGTCCTTAAGTGCAACGATCATATCGTAAGCTTCCTGATCCTCAAACTGTTTTTGAAGATCAGGTTCCATGCATGCAAGCATAAGACAACTGACCTCAAGAGATTCATCACATGCTTTCTTGTAGGCATTCTTAAGGGTAGCAGTTGCATTATCAGCAGGTTCATCCGGGATTGGGGTATCCAGAACAGTTTCCTTTTTCTCAGCCCTGAGAACAATTCTCAGGTTACGGACCCAGTCCGAATAGTTTGTTCCATTTAGTTTATCCTTTTCAAGAATCGAACGCAAAGCAAAAGGTGATGAATTGTTCGGTGCCATTGATCTACAACAAAAAAATATGCAAAATACTAAGCCATGTAACCATGAAAGAGTAAAACATATTAAACAATTTAATAGCATATACTCCCACTTAAATCAACATCCCTCTATTGATACTAAGTGATTCAAGATCCACAATTAACAAGTCGACTAGTGAGCTTTAGCATCACTGCTAGAAGACAAGGTAAATCGGTAAGCAACCTTTGCTAATCATATCACATATGACTCTTGTTGTTGGGTGACATCTCTATGTCAAAACTAGGCGCCCAACCTTTATGCCCCAAGGTCCTTAACTGTTAAGATGACCTTGTTAAGCTCACCAACCCTTATGCGTGTAGGTATCCGATACAAACCCATCCAGCCAAGGAAAACCGTGGCACCCTAATTTCATAGACCCACCAACGATTGTACAGGGCATAGGATGGTGCAAGGTTTGGTTGGGAGGGCATGGTTTAACTTAAACTTTGTGAGGGATCGTTCTACTTCTATCATCTAAGCATGCATAGTAGTAAAACGTATAAGAATAGCATTCACATAGATGTGATATAGTATGGCCCATTTTCTCATGGTGATCTCCATCGCCATAGAACCTGTCCACCATGATGATCTCCATCTTCATGCTCTATGCGAGCCATCCTCCAAGTGATGAGTTCTCCAAGAACTAATACAAGCTATTACTCCTAACATCTAGTAATCAAAATCACATGGTATTGGGATCATCACAAGTTGGCACGCAGGCCATTACAATAATTGACAACACATATGGCTCCAGCCGTGTTGCCCAACTCACGACACGCAGGTCATGAAAAAATACATACATGCATCACATACATTTTTGGGCCATACTGATCACATAAATCCTGGAAAAACAAGTTGTGCATAGAATCGCATTCTACCGGATCATGTGAAATCGTACCACCTATGAACCTTAACGAGATACAAAAAAGGGGGATACGACTAAGGGGGGTCTAGGGGGTCTCCCCCTGCGGGGTTCGAAGGGGCAGCGCCCCTCGTGGTACCTTTTCTTTAAGGATTTTGATCGGCAAATCCAATTTACCATAAACCGACCATAGTTCCGATTTGACCAAACTCCTTTGATCACGGTACGTCGATTCAGATCTAATTCCCGATTCGATCAATCATATTGATCTTCGCGTGATTCAGAAGGATTTATGTGTCACTGTCTACCCCGATGGCGGAAACCGACCGGTAGGGGTAAGTCGTTCGACGACCTTAGAATCACGATCACGGAAATTAAGATCATAGATCAATCTAGAAAACACCGCCATACAAACGATCATATCATTCATATCAATCTACATATCACCATATGCAAACTTCCCGAACCTATGACTGAATAGCATCGGCTCTGATACCACTGAAGGGTAACGGGTAGGCTACACTAGCGTAAAATCAAAAATTTCTACCGCGTCAACCAGGAATACTATTGTCATAGATCACGGGATTACCGCTAGACGCGCAGGTGCGGAACTCGATGAAGCACGTTGCGGCAGTGTAGATGTTCTACGTCTCCTCCTCGTCCTCGTCCCACGAGCAGCTCCCCTTTGCGCGGCTCGTCCAAGTGCTACAGATGCAGCACCTCCGAGGTATCCACACGTCCGGAGTGGAAGTCGTCACACGCCAGACTGCTAGGTCTGCGCGTGCAACACAGGCGGAAGAGGAGTGGCGGCTGGGTGGAATGCTCTCTCCTTTTCAGCTCGCCTCACTCCCTCTTATATAGGCATCCCTGGTGGGCTTCTACATTAGCAGCCCATTAGCAGCCTAAGCCTGGTCTAATTCGGATCCAATCCTCATTAGGCTTTCATCCCATCATGCCGCAAGATGCAAAGTACACGCTAAGACACCGACAACAAAAACATCAACGCCCACAAAAACATTGTGTTCTACTCGTGCAATAGATCTACGCATAGATACGGCTCTGATACCACTGATGGGTTCGTAGCATGGAAAACAAAAAATTTCTACCGCAAGAACGAACAAAACCCAGATCTAATCTAGATAAAAGCCAAGATCTAATCTATTAGATATGAGCAACGAGATAGATAGGAACTAACCCTCGTAGATCCGAAAGCGTTAACGAGATTATATCTCGTGGTTGATGTAGTCGATCACTTGCCGATCTCAAGATCGTGTGGACGATCCTTCCGGCGTCATGTTCCGGCAGCGCTTCCGCAGTCGGTCAAGTGTACGATCCTTCCGGCGCCGCGTTTCGGCAGCGCTTCCGCAGTCGGTCACACGTGCGGAGTCGAAGCAGACCTTCCTCTCCTCGTTCCAGCGAGCAGCGGAGGTAGTAGATCTTCTCCACGGAATCACAGCAGCACGACGGCGTGGTGGTGGTGGTGGAGTAGAGAATTCTGCAGGGCTTCGCCTATGCCTGTGCAGAAGAAAGGTGGAGGAGAGAGGCGGCAGAGATTGGAGTTGTGGGAGCAGGAGTTGGAGGGGGCGCCCCTGCCCTTCTATTTAAGGGGGGGAGGCGCGCCTGGGGAGGGGGAGTCCTAGTAGGACTCCCCTCCTATGGCCGGCGGTGGGAAGGGGGGAGGAGTCCTCCTCCCCCATGAATCCGTGTCTTGCCCCACTAGGTTTCCTTTGACCCTTTCTTGGTTTTCAAGCAAACTCCAAGAAATCCTCTAGAACCTTCCAGAACATTCCGAAACCTTCTAGAATCTCCATACAAACACTCCGGAACATTTCCTAACTTAGAAAATGATCCCCTATATACGAATCTTATTCTCCGGACCATTCCGGATCTCCTCGTGACGTCCCGGATCCATTCCGAGACTCCGAACAACATTCGGTCTCCAACGCACATTCCATGTCTACTTAAAACAACTTCGAACCTTAAGTGTGTCACCCTACGGTTCGTGAATATGTAGACATGATAGAGACACATCTCCTATCAATAACCATCAGCGGGACCTGGAGATCCATAATGGCTCCCACATACTCAACGATAACTTCGTGATCGATTGAACCATTTACATACGAAACCAATTCCCTTTGTAACGTGATACTATACTTATCCGAGGTTTGATCGTCAGCATCTCCATATCTAGTTCTACCTCGTTACTGATAAGTACTCTTTACTCGTTCCGTGATATGTCATCCCTTGTGACCCACTCACATGCTTGCAAGCTAACTAGATGACATTCCACCGAGAGGGCCCAGAGCATATCTATCCGTCATATGGATGGACAAATCCCAATCTTGGTCCATGCGCTTCAACACATACTTTCAGAATACCCAATGACACCTTTATGACCACCTAGTTACGAAGCGGTGTTTGATGTCATCAAAGTACCCATCTAGTGATGGTGATTAACACAACCTCATGGTCGAAGGATTAGATTAGTATGTTTTTAAAAGCTTATAGCAATATGAACTTAATGACTTGATCTTATGCTACGCTTACTATGGGTGTGTGTCCATCACATCATTCTCCTAATGATATGATCTTGTTATTAACGACATCCAATGTCCATGATCAGGAAACCATGATCATCCATTAGTCAACAAGCTAGTTTAACAAGAGGCTTACTAGGGACTCTTTTATGTTTACAAAAACACACAAGTATTAATGTTTCCGGTTAATACAATTATAGCATGGGATGTAAACATTTATCATGAACATAAAGATATAATAATAACCATTTTTATTATTGCCTCTTGGGCATATCTCCAACACATATATAGTGATATGTGCTCGCAATGAGAACTTGCACAACATCTTTTGCCCTGCCAGCCCGTTTGCAGCGGGGCCTCAAGGGAACTACTGGCAATTAAGGTGCTCCTTTTAATAGAGCACCAGAGCAAAGCATTAACACTCCATGAACACACGTGATCCTCACATCAAAGCCATTCCCTCCGGTTATCCCGATTTTGTCACTCTGGGGCCTTTGGTTCCGGACAACAACGCGTGTATACAACTTGCAGGTAAGACCATAAACAATACTATCATAATGAATCAATAACATGTTCAGATCTGAAATCATGGCACTCGGGCCCTAGTGACAAGCATTAAGCATAACAAGTTGCAACAAAGTCAAAAAGCACTAATAAAAGATACTAGGCACCATGCCCTAACAATCTGATGCCATTACATGAACGATCTCATCCAATCCCTACCATCCCTATAGCTTACAGCGAGGGATTACTCCCTCATAGATGGGGAAACATGGATGGTCGATGGAGAAGTGATGGTGATGATGATGGCGATGATCTCCTCCAATTCCCCGTCCCGACAGGGTGCCATAATGGAGTTTCTGGTTCCGAATCGCGGAATCTGGTGGTGATGGCGCAGCGGAACTCTTTCTGGAAAAACGTCGAACCTCCCTTGGTTTTTAGGTCAAGAGGCAACTTATAGGCGAAGAGGGAGGCCGAGGGGGCAGCCGAGGTGGCCACACCACCCCCAGGCGCGGCCTGGCCTGGCCCGCGCGGCCAGGTGGTGTGGGCCCCTCGTGGTCCTACTCTGTCTCGTCTTCTGGCACCGTGAGTCTTCTGGTGAAATAGGATTTTTGGCATATTTTTCCGGGATTTTTCCTTAGTTGATTTTCTGCACAAAAACTAGAAACCAAGTTAATTCTGCTGAAAACAGCGTCAGTCCGTGTTAGTTGTATCCAAATCACACAAGTTTAGAGGAAAAAAATAGCAAAAGTGTTCAGGAAAGTAGATACGTTTTGGACGTATCAACTCCCCCAAGCTTAGCTTATTGCTTGTCCTCAAGCAATTCAGTTGAAAACTGAGTGCGATAAAAGAAACTTTCACGAATACATTTGCTTCATAAGATGTATTTATTCTCAGCATGTGATCAACTACTTAGGCAATTCATAATAAAGAGTATGCAACTAATTTTACTTAATGGTCATTGCAAGCTATGAAGAGATTACAACTCAAAAATAATAAGTAGCATGAAACATAAACATAAGCAACATTGTAATGCTCATAAAAAGGTATGATAGAGTGGTATCTCGCTTGCCTTTGATTGTAGAGCAAACATAAATGCCAAGGCACCTCTGAAGTTCAAGTGGAGACTAGAAGTAAAGATATCAAAGATATAAGCATCAAAGTCATGATACAATTAATCAAGTTTTGAGACAAGCACATTACACTAAGAATGACAACTATGCTCTCAAGAAAGTGCTCAAAGAATGGTGGTGACTTAACAAGGAAATGAAGAAGGTTTTGAAAAGTTTGAAAGGCTTCCAAACGCTGAAAGTATGGTACTCATTAGCTTTGAGCTCTCATTGCCCCTATCATAAGCATATTTAAATGATTAAGGTGAAAGTGAGGTCCAATCTGAGTTATATGCTTGAGAGACTATAAACTGGAAATCACATGTCCCTTGAGTACGAGGGCCGCTCCTCATGCTACTCAACTTTAGTTACCGGTAAGTTCTTGTCATAGTAAATACATGCGTATCATAGAGAACCGCCAACGGGGTACCCCTTGCCCGATGATACGGAAGAATCCCCATATCAAAATGACAAGGCAAGCAGACAACGAGTATCTCAACATTCTCCTTATTTACCATGGGAAAATGGTGCCTTTTTCTCTCTTTCCTCTTTTCTCAAATCTCTTTTTTTTCTCTTTTTCTCAATAGCTATCTCTCTTTTTATAAGAAGAATGCTTCATAGATACTTGTTATGGTTACGCTACAGGTTTCCACCATGATTAAGCATGGATTAGACCGGCGACCCAGGCGTTTCTCTAACACACATACACAACTCCATGGACTTACAAGCTCCCCTTTTATTTCACACGGACGATATCCGCAAATAAAAGGGCATGATATCAACTAGGTATATATTTACAGGTGTTGAAAGCGTTCCCCGTGACAGCACGGTTCTGCTAATCCCCAGCCTATAATTTGCAAGCATATAACTTTCATGGACAGTCACAATGGTTCAAGTTTATTAAGTTCAAGAAATGAAGTGTGCCATCAAGTTCGTGAGAGCTTTACTAACTAATTTTCTCATAACAAGCAAACATTTTTTTCAGAAAAAACAAGGCATATTGAATATGCACGGAAGTAGCAAATGATGCTAATAGGTAGGTATAGTGGACTCTTTTGGCAATATTGGTTTTAGGGAGTTGGAAACACGAGTAAAGCTTATACTTAGTGCAAGTGAAAGCTAGCAACAGTAAGGGAGCGACAAACGAGAGAGCAATAACTATCATAATCATGCTTGCAACAAAACAAGACTAATCATGGCATGAAAGTGATTCAAGACCCCTGAGGCAAAATAATTCATCGAGGCTTAACTGATTGTTTCAATCATATGCATGCATGAGCATGTGCCAAGGCAATTCAAGTGAAACATCCAGAGGGGGATACCACAGTGTCATACCGAGTTATGAATAGAGCAATCCAAGCAAACATTCATATGACATGCTACAAACTATTAGCGAGCTGGAGCTAATCAAAAGAAAGCAAGAACTACTAAGCATCATAATAACATACACCCTACATGAACAGACTAAGCATGCCCACAATGATGAGTATATGTACAAAAATGAAAACAAATAGAGTTCATTACCAGCCTCTTACCACACCTCAAGTTGTCATTAATCCTTATTATTGCCCTTCACTTGTGTGGCTTGAATAATAACATGAAACCAAATTCCACTGAGGACTGCTGAACCCTGCAACAAACTCACAAAACCAAAGAAGAACAACAAATATTTTTGGTGTTTTTAATTTTCAAAGGCAAGAACAAAAGGGAAAAACAAGGAAAGCAAAATCTTTTTGGTTTTTTTTGAATAATTAAGACAAAGGCAAAAGGAAAAAGCAAACCGAGGCAAAAATAAGAAGAAGCAAACAAAGAGAAACAATAGAAATATTTTTGGTCTTTTTGTGTTTTAGAAAGCAAAAGTAAAGAAAGAACAAAAACTAAAAAGAGAACGAAACATGAATATACAAAGTACCGACGAAACATGATATGGAGATGAGTGTGATGTCGGTGTACCTCCCCCCATGCTTAGGCTTTTGGCCTAAGTGGGTATTAATCCCAAGCTGGCCAAGGTGGAGCGCCTCCATAGTATGGTGAGGAGGTACCCTCGTCCTAGTGCGAGCTCGAGGACGCCCCACCGTAGTGCGCAGAGTAATCGTAGGAGCGCACATCCTCCTGGTGTTGCCTGTGGAAACTAAGCAAGCGGAGCTGCTCATCCACCTCCTCCTTGGAACACGACCACGGCCTCCTGTGAACACTAAACAAAGTAGATTGCGGCGAAGGAATCTCCCTTTCATCCCCGTCAGTAAACAACATCCTGTATACTAAACTGCCCGCATCAGAGTCAGTAGTGACGAAGTGATGTGTTTTCATGGCAGCAAGATCAAGCCTTTGTGGTGCCAATATAGTATCATTAGGATCCACAGAAAGCTCTAACGCAGTAACCATACACGAAGCAATAATGCCCCCATAAATAGGTCCCCTAGCAGCTAGGCAGCGAGCAATGAGAGAGCCAAGATTGTACCAAGTATCATTATTAAGTGCAGTAGCGATGAAGGCTAAATGATAATTGGAGATATTACTTGTATTCTCCCTACCAAGAATGCTAGTAGAAAGATAATAAGCAAAGTATCTAAGAGCCGGGAGTTGGATGTTTCTTATCTTCCCGCGCTGAGCTACGCGGTCATCGTCATTTGTCACGCTTTGATAGAGTTCCAGCAAATCAGCGGGTCACCCTTGGATCTTCTTCACGGTCCTCATCAGGCCTATACCTATAATGCTACAAAATCTTTCCAATGGCATGGTAAATGACAGATTATAGATTCTGAAAGAAATAGTTGACTGATAGGGGGTGTTAGTGAAAACGAAACTCTCAACAAAAGTTTTGGTGAGCATGGCATATTGCTCACTCTCATCTTCCATGTATGAGGTTAACCCAACCCTCTGAACCAATAGTAAGAAATCATCGAGGATCCCTACAGCTTGCAAGAAGGTATAACAAGGAAAAATAGATGGGTGAGCATCCCCCTCAACTCCTTCATTGCCAAAGCGTGGTGCAATGAGATCTTCATTGTATGAAGGCCTAAACTAAGAGGCTGATCTTGAGGGCCTTGACCTCCTAGGTGTGTCCCTCTCAAATATTTCTCCAAATGTGTGGTTGTTCATCTTTGATATTCTGAAATTTAAACATCTATTACACAAGTGATTGCAAAGTGAATACATAAT
This sequence comes from Avena eriantha, assembly GCA_910589775.1. Taxonomy (NCBI): domain Eukaryota; kingdom Viridiplantae; phylum Streptophyta; class Magnoliopsida; order Poales; family Poaceae; genus Avena; species Avena eriantha. The sequence continues at coordinate 106,703,831 of OU342742.1, forward strand.
GAAGGGCACTACTCATAGGGACTTGTAAGAGGTCTAAACATGCATCAAAACAATATCTCTAAGCATTGAACAAGCTTACAAGCTCTCATAACCTGTCACCTATAGCAGCAAAATACTCAAGATATAAACCACTAAACACAAATCTACTTGGACAAGTGGAGGAGTCACATATCGGAGAACAAATGCTCCAAATTTCAGCAGCAAAGATGGGTTGAGCAAAGAGATCAAAAATCATGGGCAAGAACAACAAGAACACGATTTTGAGCAATGAACTAGTGTTTTCTCGGGAGAGAGAGAGAAGTGGGAAGTGAGAGAGTGAGTGGAGGGTGATACATTGCAAATGTATCTATAATTTTTGATGTTCCATGCTTGGTTTTATCCACTTTCTTGTGTTCTGTTCCAACTTTGGAGTACTTTTCATATGATTTCTTGGACTAACCTATTAACAAGAGCCATAGTGCCAGTTGCCTGTTTTCTGCTGTTTTTGGTTCCAGGAAAGTCAAAAAATGAATATTCTCGGAATTGGACGGGACAAAAGCCAAAATGCCTATTTTCCGGAAGTGATCAAGTGCCAGAATACGAGACGGAGAGGGACCAGGGGCCACCACACCACCTGGCCGCGCGGCCCAGCCTGGCCCGCGCCAGGGGGTGGTGAGGCCATCCCTGGCACCCCCTCGGCCTCCCCTTCCGACTATAAGATGCCCTCGGGACGAAAACCCTAAGTACCCGATCAAAAACCCACGAAAGAGTCTGTAGCCACCGTCATATCCATCCCTAGATCGGGAGGGATCTGAAGCTCTTCCCGGCACCCTGCTGGAGAGGGGAATTCACCTTGGAGGCCTTCTTCATCACCATGCAAGCCTCCGGTGTGATGCGTGAGTAGTTCATCCTTGGACTACGGATCCATGTAGTAGCTAGATGGCTGGTTCTCCTCCTTTGTGCTTTCATGTTTAGATCTTGTGAGCTCCGTTCATGATCAAGATCATCTATTTGTAATTCTGCATGTTGTGTTTGCGGGGATCCGATGGATATTGAGATGCTATTTCAGATTGATTATTGATTCTATCATGTCTTTGTTATTTGAGATCTTGCATGCTTTCCGTTGTTAGTAGCTATCTTGGCCAAGTAGATGCTAGCAACTCCAAGAGTTAGTATTTATGCTCGATAGTGGGTTCATGCCTCTGGTAATCTGGGGAAGTGACAGAAATCTCTAAGGTACTAGATGTGTTGTTGCTACTAGGGAGAAAACAACAATCCTTTGTTCATAGAACAATCGTATTATTTACTTTACACGCAGTTCGTACAACAATAATCTGTTGCTTGCAACTTAATACTGGAGGGGGTTCAGATGATAACCTGAAGGTGGATTATTAGTCATAGATGCAGTTGGATAGCGGTCTATGTATTACGTTGTAATTCCCAATCAAGTCCTAGAGGAGTCAAGATGATTAGTATATGCATGTATTGCTTTCTCGGTGTTTGTCAATTGCCCCACTGTAATTTGTTCACCCAACATGTTATCTATCTTAAGGAGAGCCACCTCTAGTGAACTATGGATCCCAGTCCTTTGTCTTTTACATACAATCTACAATCTTTTTCTGCTTTGTGTTTACTTTCTGCAAACTTTTACTTCTTTCCATTCAATACGTTTAATCCTTTGTTTTCCACAAAACACGGTGAGATTGACAACCTCATCGCAAGTTGGGGACAAAGTTCTGTGGTTGTGTTGTGCAGGTCTCCACGTTGCTACTAGCACCCGTAGTGCGCCCTGCCAAAGCTCAGCTAGTAACAGCTTTGGGGTGTTTCCTTGCTCCTACTGGTTCGATTAAACCTTGGTTTCATAACTGAGGGAAACTTGCTGCTGTTCTCATCATACCTTCCTCTTGGGGTTCCCAATGAGCTCTACATCAACACCACCATCAAGCATTTTTCTGGGCTCCGTGCATTGAGCCATCAAGCATTTTTCTGGCGCCATTGCCGGGGAGTCAAGGACATCTTCACAAAGGGAGTCCCTCATAACCAATCTCTTTACTTTGTTGTTTTTGTTTTGCTTAGTTTCTTTTTGTTTTGTTTGCTTGTTTTGTTCTTCAAAAAACAAAAAAAATTAGTTTTACTTGTTTGCTTTCTTATTTGAAAAACACAAAAAAATTAGTTCCTATCCTAAGTTGTCACTATGTCTAGCCTTGCTCCAATCACTATGTCACCCGAGGATATGATTTTCACTTTTAAACAAGGAATTGAGGAAAGTTTTAAGGAAGCTTGGTCTAGAATCTCCGATCTACATGAAAAAACTGAGCCTAAAATGACTCAAAGCTTGTTCCTTAGCAGTTTTTACCTTGGAATTACTCTTTTCTATAGATATGCTTTGGATGCTGTTGTGGGAGGAGATTTCCTCCATTGTAATGAGGATGATGCTATTAATTCTATAAAGAAATTGATCCTCACTTACAACTTGCCTAGCCAAACTGATACTTCTTTCGCAAAAATATTTGCTAGGTTGGACACTCTTGAGGCTAGCATTACTAGACTAGAAAGTTGCTATAATACGCTTAGGGAGCATCACGAATATGTTCCAAAAAACTCTGAACCATCAAAGTGGTTCCCTACAGTAAAGATTGAGATGAACACTGAAACTTTTCAAGCTCGCTGTGATATCATGTCTGAATTTTGCCTTATGCCCAAAGATATTTATAAATCTCTGAATACTTGGGGGCTCATTGAAGGAGGAAAAGAAATATCTCTTACTAATAATACTACCATATTACCTCTTGGAATAGCTGAAGGAGTGTTTACAAAGATCCTTGGGAAAATGATTTCTATTGATTATCTTGTTATTGAATGTGCAGGAAAAGGACAAATTACACTTGGAAGGTCCCTATTAGAACTCCTTGGAGTAATAATAGATGTGGGAAAGGGGACCATGCACCTTTCTTCTCCACCAAACAATCATATTTTCCCCAAGGTTAAGAATAAAAGTAAGAGAGGTAAGGGCAAGAAAGTTGGTTTTAATGCTTCTTCATTTGAGAACACTTGATTCTTTTTTTGCTTTTTATGCCTAACTTAAAGGCGTTAAAGAAAAGTACTTATTGGGAGATAACCCAAAAGTTTTAGATGAGCCTTGGAAGTTATTACCTCTGTAATAACCTCTCCTTATCCTTTTTATTTGCTTTTTATGCCAAGAGTAACCTCTAATGAGAGTGAAGTAATGATTGGGAAAGTTACTGTCCCGAAACAGATTTCTGTGCTTCACCGTAAAAATTCGTGAGACAGCTCCGTATGTCGTATTGAGATTTAATATTTTGTGCTTCTTCCCCAGATTGTTATCTAACTTTTGTTAGTCCAACACTTTTTGATTTGAGCAACAGAAGGTCTTCTAAAAAATTCGTCTTTACCTGCTGGTCTGTTTTGATAGATTTCTGCCATTTTCTGCATTTGCTTCTTGTTGGTTCATTCTTGATTTATTTTGGGGAATTGAGCTTTTGAGGGAAGTGCTACAGTAGCTAGTGTTCTAATGGAAGTTTATTTGGTGTTAGAACTGAACCTTAAGACTTATTTATCTTAAGTGCACTAATGTTGCTAATGAGATTGTGTGAAGTTTTGTATGAAGGAAAAATTTCAGGTGTATAGAAGGAATGAGTAATGAGATGAAGGATAGACTAAAGCTCAAGCTTGGGGATGCCACGCATGTCACCCCAAGAAATATCCAAGAAGTACAAGCGTCAAAGCTTGGGGATGCCCAAGGCATCCCCTTCTTCATCAATAAAAATCCCAGGTTTCTTCCAAACGCTTCATTTTTATTGTTTCATGCACAGTTGTGTTTTTCTTGGAGCGTCTTCTTTTTCGTTTTTGTTTTGGTTTTTAGTTTGCTTGGTTTTCTTAGTTTTCTGAATAAATTGGTTGGACCCCCTCTTTCATACTTTGGTTTGCAAATAGTTTGGTTTGGTTTGGAAAAGAGTAGGAAAGTTCATGCTTATGTGATAAAAAGAGCTTGTTTTTGACTGTGGCCTATGCTTTGTCATGCCATGCTTGATATTGTTTTGGCTTTATGCTTAGTATTCTGTGCTGTAGCATGACTTGTTATAAACAATTGAGATTGCTTAATGTGCCTTGGATGAATCATGCGTTGTTTTAGCATATTAAAGCATAATATAGTGGTATTCTCCTTTGATGCTTTATTTGGGTTGACTTGGCGCATGCTCACACCATGTTATGACTATCTCAAGTCACTATAGCCTTTATGATCCTTTAGTTTTCAACTTCTAGTATCACTTTATGCTTTGATCAATGATGTTTTGTCGCTCTGCATGATTATGGCCATTATTGCTCTCTTAGTTTGTTGCTCCCAGTCTTTTGCTAGCCTCCACAACAAAGTATGAGTTCCACTCATGCATCAAACTCCCTAAACCAAGTTATTCCAAAGAGTCCACCATACCTACCTACTAGCTTATGCTATTCCAAGTACATTCATGCTTTTGTTTACCTTCCACTTGTTATGAGAAAACTAGTGATTAAAGCTCTCACGAACTTGATGGCACACTTTACTTTACTTGCCCTTAATAAACTTGAACCATTGTGTCTTCTATGTTGTATATGCTTGCACTTATTTGTCGAGAATTAGCAGAACCATGCTTTCATGGGGAATGCTTTCAACATTGCACTTGGTACTTGTACCTAGTTGATATCATGCTCTTTTGTATATGGACGTCGTCGGTGTGAAATGAAAGGGGAGCTTGTAAGTCCATGGAGTTATGTATATGTGTTAGAGAAATGCCTGGGCCGCTGGTCTAATCCATGCTGACATGGTGGAAACCTGTAGCGTAACCATAATGAGCTGTCTATGAAGCATTCTTCTTATAAAAAAAGAGTCCTATATTGAGAAAAAAAGAGAAAAAAGAGATACTATGAAAAGAGGAAAGAGAGAAAAAAGCACCATATTCCCATGGTAAATAAGAAGAATGCTGAGATGCTCGTTGTCTGCTTGCCTTGTCATTTTGATATGGGGATTCTTCCGTATCATCGGGCAAGGGGTACCCCATTGGCGGTTCTCTATGATACACATGTACTTACGATGACAAGAACTTACCGGTGACTAAATTTGAGTAGCATGAGGAGCGGCCCTCGTATACAAGGGACATGAGATTTCTGACTTATACTTCGTTAAGCATGTACACCATAGTTTGTTCACTTTAACCTTAATCACTTCAAGATGCTTATGATAGGGGTAGTGAGAGCTGAAAGCTATAAGTACCATAATTCTTGGAAGCTCTTTATGAGACTTGAATCCCTACTTCCTTTTACAAAAGGCTTTTCTTCCACCATTATATTGAGTCTCCACCTTCTATCTTTATGCACCTACTTTGAGATCATAGTGGCCATTCTTAGTTCTATGTGCATTGTCCCAAGACTAGTTGATTGATGCATAACTTGTTATTGCTTGTTTTAAACTATTGTATCTAGTCACTCTTATGAACCTTGAAGGTGTCCTATGCATTTATATTTGCTACTCTATTGAGGGACAAGCTGAATACTATTATGCTATGTTTTCTTTATGTGAAACAAACAAACGTCTTGCAAAGCATTGTTATTCATGAATCTTTTGTTTGTGCCTTTTCATGTTGCATCATAGTTTCTTTGCTTATTGCTATAACTTTGTCTTTCATGTTATGATTGAAGTACTTTGATCCCAGCTTTGAATGTTTTACAAATACTTTGATCAAGTCTTTGATGGTGCATGTCACCTCAAAAATTATTCTTTCTTTTTATCACTTACCTACTCGAGGACGAGCAGGAGTTAAGCTTGGGGATGTTGATACATTGCAAATGTATCTATAATTTTTGATGCTCCATGCTTGTTTTTATCCACTTTCTTGTGTTTTGTCCACACTTTGGAGTACTTTTCATATGATTTCTTGGACTAACCTATTAACAAGAGCCACAGTGCTAGCTGCCTGTTTTCTGCTATTTTTGGTTCCAGGAAAGTCAGAAAATGAATATTCTCGGAATTGGACGGGACAAAAGCCAAAATGCCTATTTTCCGGAAGTGATCAAGTGCCAGAATACGAGACGGAGAGGGACCAGGGGGCCACCACACCACCTGGCCGTGCGGCCCAGCCTGGCCCGCGCTAGGGGGTGGTGAGGCCATCTGTAACATCCCAAAACTTCAATCCAAGCTTATCAAGATCTAAATCATCATTTTTGGGGTTAACAAAAACTGTTGCAAATTAAAAATAAAAGCATTCATATCTGTGTGCATTTAAAATTGGAGTTGTTTTGAATTGCCATGATTGTGGGATCTTTTGCTTCTAAAATGTTTCTTAAGTGAATTAAACATCATCTACATCATCCCCAAACTTTTCCTAAAGAAAATCAAATAAAAAAGAATTAAAAAGGAAGAATGGTCATTTTGGCCATTTTAATCCACTACACTACTTTGAGTGTTCCTAGCACTCATTTCTTAACAGAAACAATTCATGATCTTTGCACCCCTTGCTAGTACACATAATGAAGTACCAAGTCCCACTTTTTGATATGCTAAAAACATTCTGTTAACTATTTTAATTGGCATTTGAAAATTGAATCTAATGCATATGCATAGATCACCCCTATTTCAAAACCCATCGTTTTGAGCTCCAATTTCAAAACCCTTGCAACCAGAGACTACCTAGCACTAGTGGAGAACACCCAAAAATTTTGAAACCAAAATTCAAAAGTTTGTTTCATGCGGCCATTTAATCAAACACCTGGCAGGCAGGTTTAAACCTAAATCATAGCTCACTGTTTTGAACAGGGTTTTGCCCCCATTTGATCTCCATTTAATCTCTTTGTTCCCTCTTGATCTAACCAGGCCCTTAGCACCCACTCCCCTAGCCCCTAGTGGCATTGCCATCCCATGCCGAGCCACCCCTCGCCGGCCAACCTTGCCCTCACCGCAACAGACCATCTCCCCCTCTCTCTCCATGTCTAGGAGGTAGCCAGCACCTCACCGCCGCCCTCTGTCCCCTGCCCGAGCCTAGCCTTGCAGTGGACCACCGAGGAAACCACGCGCCCAGTGTCATCGCACCATGCCGATGCCGCCTGTAACAACCTCGGACCCTACGCTCTAAGTTCAACCCTGGATGAACCAGAAGTGGTTAAAATAGTACAGCGGGGGCCCACGGGCCACCCACGTGTAGACCCGTCGGCCGTCCTAACCACTTCCAAGAACTTCGGGACAAGAGCGAGCAGCGTAGGCAACAGGCGAAGAGATCAAATACATACACAAGTGAGTATGTATGCAAGCTACCGTACAACAGTTCTCAGAGCCATACCCTCTAAAAGAAATGGAAATATTGCAACGCCATACGGCAAGATCCAAATATCCTAGATAGAGATAATAGTGTAGGATAGCTCCTCATACATCAAACATCAGAGTATCAAGCGGAAGCGGGAAACAAGATCCGAGTACGGATAAGAAGCAAATCGGCATAAGATGCCACATAAGTAAGCACATCCCGCCCACAGATCACGCGGATACCCATCCCGGAATCTCTACACTGAGTGATCGTTGCCAACATCATTTGTCTCCTCCACCCAGTATCCATCTTGCGAATACACCTGTTCATCCGAATCAAACAATTTATCGTGTGAGACCCTTGGGGTACTCAGCAAGTCTTTATGCCTCTAAAGGGGACATAACCCGGGGTGACACAATTGCGGCAAAAGATAATAACTAACAAGTCTATAGATTCTCGCTAACTATCCGCCTAACCAATGATAGACGGATGTCCGTTAATTAGAAACAACAATTATATCAGTACAAAGTAACAGATCCATCCTCCTTCTCGCTTACCAACGAGAAAGCGGACGAACAACCCATCCGTTGGCAGTTTTATTAACCATTCCATGAGTATTGCACTATTTACTAGTCAGGTATTTAGTCAATTAAAAGCGGTACTTTAGTTATACTTGTCTATGATCGAGAAACTGTGCTCCAAGTCATCCATAACCGCGGACACGGCTTTCAGAAAGATTTACCCTGCAGGGGTGCACAAATAGCAACACAGACTCGATCAACCTCAGAAAAACCAACTCAAAACCCAACGAGGCATTCACGACAAAGCGATCACTGGATTCATAAAATATTTCAGGGGACCACCCCACTAAGCTACCCGCAATGAAGTTGGCCGGCTCCGGAACGGACCTAGGGTTTGTGACAACGGCTGTAAACGACTGGGAACCCGAAAGTGTGACTGGGCTTGTCGATACCGCGAAAATGTGGCACGATCCAAAATAGTACAGGTGCTCCACGCACAATCTTAAATTAAACAGTAAAGCATGGCATAGGTACATGATAGTAATAAAGCCCCAAACTACTTGTGGCCCCAAGAAATAGAAATGAATCAAGCTCTAGATCAGGGGGGTTCATAAGGCCTCCCGGATGTGGATAGTGCGAATAGTCAAGGAACAGGAATCAAGTAGTCGGGGTCCTACGGGACACAAGTGGACATAAAAACCAAATGACAGATATTGCCCACCGGTGCCGCTTTCATTAGTTATCCCATTACTACTCAGGTTGAGTTGTTTAGGTACCTCGTTATCCATCAGACACTCACATACCCTACACATGCTGTTCTACGACTCGCATGGCTCAAACAACTCCTGTAGTAATGGCTCATAGGATGGAGGAACAAGCTTCGGTGGGGTTTAAAAGTAAAGGCTATGCAATACTTGGGATTCAATTTAATGCAATCACGACTCAATGATGCAAGAATAAGATAGAAGTAATAGGTACTATATGTATGCAAGCATGTGGTAGTGCTTGCCTGGCAGCTCAGTTGAAGCGAGAGATGGATCTGGGTAGTACTCCTGGGATTCCTGATATTTCCCCTACTCGGCGTCTATCCGGAAAGAAGAACCAAACAAACAAGGGCCAACATAAATAAAGTGCACAGGCATATAAATAAAATGCGACAAGCAACCAAGCATGCCATGATGAATGATGCACAATTTACATGGCAATAAAGTAGCATGGCAATGGTTAGGTGTGGGGACAAGAATAAATCATTTTATTAATTATTTGGTCAAGTTTTATTGCCATAAACAGTTCTGATTTTTAATAATGACATGATGCATGCTATAATTATGATGCAACAATTATATGTAGGACGTAGCATTTTATTATTAGACCATGTAGCATTACAGATGTTAGACAGATAGGATGCTACAACTCTCCCCCACTAAACAGGAATCTCGCCTCGAGATTCTAGGAAGAAGAAGTAGACACGAAGAGGGTAGGATACTTGGCACGGAGCTCATCCTCGCGTTCCCAAGTGGCTTCATCAACGGAATGGTGCGACCACTACACCTTGCGGAACTTTATAGAATTGTTGTGAGTCTTTCTTTCTGCGACTTCTAGGATTTTTGTGGGGTGTTCTTGATAAGACAAATCTTCTTGGAGGTTGATGAGCTCATGGTCCACGGTTCTGCCGGGATCCTTGAAGCACTTCTTGAGTTGAGAGATATGGAAAACATCATGGACCTTGAGTTTTTTAGGGAGCTCAAGAGCATAAGCGACTTCTCCTCTTCTTCCACGAACTTTGAAAGGACCGATGTATCTAGGAGCCAGCTTTCCTTTGATACCAAACCGGTGCGTGCCTCTCATGGGAGTGACACGAAGGTAAACGAGATCACCAGGGACATACTCCATGTTCATGTGCTTTCTGTCATAGTTGCTCAACTAGCGACTTTGAGCAACCTTTAGATTTTCGAGAATGATGTGAACCTTCTCCTCCGCTTGAGTTACAATGTCGGGGCCAAACAATGTTCTTTCACCTGCGCCCGACCAACCAATCGGAGTTCTGCATTTGCGACCATAGAGAACCTCAAATGGTGCCATCTTTAGACTTTTCTGGAAGCTGTTGTTGTAAGATAATTCAGCATAAGGAAGGCATTCTTCCCACTTCATGCCGATAGAGATTACGCAAGCACGGGGCATATCTTCCAGAATCTGATTGATCCTTTCAACTTGTCCTTGCGACTGAGGGTGGTAGGCAGTGCTGAAGTTCAACTTTGTTCCCAAAGCATTTTGGAAACTTCCCCAGGACTTGGAAGTGAAGATGCTTCCACTGTCTGAGCTGATCTCAAGAGGAACCCCATACAGAGAGACAATTCTGTTGATATAGAGCTCAGCCAACTGAATTGCAGAAATTGTTTCCTTGACGGGAAAGAAGTGAGCCACTTTAGAAAGCCTGTCGATGACAACAAAGATTGCATTGTTGCCCTTCTGCGACTTGGAAAACCAGTTATGAAGTCCATCTCAACTTTCTCCCATTTCCATTCCGGAGGCTTCAATGGCTGTAGAAGACCGGAAGGTTTCTGATGGACCGCTTTAACTCTACGGCAGACATCACACTCCGAGACATACTTGGCACAATATCTTTTCAACCCAGGCACCAATATTGTGTTTTCAAGTCCATGTACATCTTCATGCTGCTAGGGTGGATAGAAAGAACAGAATCATGCGCCTCCTTCAGAACTTGCTCTCTCAAACCCGGGTAGTTCGGAACAAACATCCGGTGTTCAAAGAATAGAGCGCCTTGGTCGTCGATGTGGAAGGACTCATACTTCGGAAGCTGAATGTTGGAGATGATCTTTTTAGTGTAAGGATCACCAAGTTGAATGGAGCGAACTTTTTCTTCCAAGAGAGGGGTTGCCAGAAGGTTTAGAAGATACCCTTGATCCACAATTTCAAGGTTGAGCTGACGGAATTCCTCGCACAAGAGAGGCTGTTGTTCTTCCACCATGAGGTTGTTGACATAAGCTTTTCGGCTGAGAGCATCGGCCATGACATTAGCTTTGCCTGGAGTGTAGTTGATGGTCAAATCAAAATCATTAATTGCTTAAATACACCTCCTCTGACAAAGGTTGAGATCAGGTTGTTTGAAGATATACTTCAGACTCTTGTGATCAGAGAAGATCTCACAACAGTTGCCAAGCAAGTAGTGCCTCCATACTTTCAAAGCAAAGACAACTGCTACGAGTTCGAGGTCATGTGTACGATAGTTGATCTCATGCGTCTTCAACTGTCGAGAGGCATAAGCAACAACTTGTTTTTCTTGCATAAGGACCGCACCCAATCCTTGCAAAGAGGCGCCACGGAATATCTGGAAAGGCTTTGATGTATCTGGAGGAATCAAGACTGGTGTGGAAGTGAGCTTCTCTTTGAGTGTTTCAAAGCTAGCTTGACATGCAGGAGACCAAAGGTATTTCTTGCCTTTCTTGAGGAGATCGGTAAGAGGCTTCGCAATGTTCGAGAAGTTCTGAACGAAGCGACGGCAGTAACTAGCCAAACCAAGGAAACTCCAGACTTCTTTGACATTTTTGGGTGGAAGCCACTCAACAATTGTCCGAACAGTTTCTGGGTTAACGGCAATGCCCTTGGCAGAGATGACGTGACCAAGATAGGTGACTTCGGGAAGCCAAAATTCACACTTGGAGAACTTTGCATACAAGCGGTTCTCACGAAGCTTGTTTAGGACACACCGAAGGTGTTCTTCATGTTCTTCCTTTGACTTATAATAGACTAGAATGTCATCCAGATAGACCACGACGAACTTATCAAGATACTCCATGAAAACCGAGTTCATAAGCCTCGATAAGGTGGCAGGTGCATTGGTGAGACCGAAGGACATGACCGTGTACTCATACAGGCCATAACGGGTGGTGAAAGCTGTTTTGGGAACATCTTCCTTGCGGATCTTGATTTGATGATATCCACTTCTCAAGTCAAGCTTAGAGAATACCACAGCTCCAGCTAGCTGATCGAAGAGATCATTAATCCACGGAAGGGGATATTTATTCTTGATGGTTTTAGCATTGAGAGCCCGATAGTCAACACAAAGTCTATCAGTCTTGTCTCGCTTCTTCACAAAGATGGTTGGGCTACCCCAAGAAGAAGTACTGTGCTGAATGAAACCCAACTTCTCTTGTTCATCAAGCTGAAGTTTGAGTTCACCCAACTCAGCAGGACCCATTTTATAAGGCCGCTTGGAGATAGGAGCGGTTCTAGGTTCAAGCTCAATCACAAACTTGACCTCTTGGTTAGGAGGCATACCTGGTAACTCTTCAGGAAAAACATCTGGAAAATCACGGACCACCGGAACACTCTGAATAGCATCCATAGCATCATCATTCAGAGCCGCCAAAGAGAAAAGCTGAATTGTAGGAGTCAGACTTGGAGAATAGACTATATGGCCTTCATGAATTTTCAGAGAAACCGAGCATTCAGCACAATCAATCACAGCTGCATTTGCTGTTAACCAATCCATGCCCAAGATAACATCAATGTCAGAATTGCCTAGAATAATTAAGTAAGCCGGGAACGAAGAACCACCAATCTCAATTTGGTTGCCATGGCTGATTTTAGAAGCCCTCATGTTTGATCCAGGAGATTGCACCATGAGGCGAGTTGGTAAAGCATCAGAAGGTAACCCATTACTCTCCGCAAACTTGTATGACACGAATGAATGTGATGCACCAGAATCAAATAAAACTCGTGCATGAACCGAGTTAACACGAAGCATACCCATCACAACTCCAGGTGCATGCTCGGCTTGAGCGACGTTGACACAGTTGGCACGAGCAACAGTGGACCCGGGCTTGGTGTTGATGTTGAGAGCCCGAGGTGGAGGTGCAAGAACCATAGAAGAACTTGCTGCAAGTCTTGGAGGTGGTGGAGGAACAGCTTTGTTGTTCATGGGACAACTCCAGTGTTGATGCCTAGTGTTCCCACAAGTGTAGCAAGCACCAGGTGGACGTGGAGCAGCATAGCCAGGGACTTCGTCAGGCGCTCCAGGGTAGTTGTGGTTGTAGCCCCTAGGAGCCGCGGTGAAGGAGTTTGGTGGCCTTGCCGCGTAGCTTGAAGGTCTTGGTAGAGCCGGGAGCTGCGGTGCGGTATTAGGAACCCACACACGGCGCTTAGAAGAAGCTGTCATAGCTGAAGAGCTTGCTGCATCACGACTATGTTTCTTGGACTCCTCAAACACTTGCCTACTTGCTTCCTCCTGTAGAGCTGTATGTTGGAGTTCTAGAAAAGACCCTGGCCTTGCATGAGTGATTGCATATTTGATAGATGCATTGAGTCCTTGCCTGAACCTCTTTTGCTTCTTCTTGTCATCAGAGATCTCATCGCCACCATACCGAGAAAGATTCATGAAGTTTCTAATATAGGTATTGACATTGTCATTGCCCTGCTTGAGGTTGAGAAACACTTCCTTCATCATTTCCATGACAATTTATGACATGTATTGCTCTTTGAAAGCCCCAGTGAACTGCTCCCAAGTAGGCTGAAAACCAGAATGGTTTGCCTTTAGGTAATTCTCCCACCACAGAGCTGCGTCTCCCTTCAGAAGGTGAGTGGCACATTTTACCCATTCCTGCTCAGGAACATCAGCAGTCATCAGCAACCTTGACATCTCACGCAGCCAATCATCAGCGTCCAGTGGCTGATCAGACACCTCAAAGTGGCGTGGGTTGAACTTCAGAAAACTTTTGATGTCTCCTCGCTTGGGAGGTGGAGGTAGCGGAACAAACTCATTCCTCCTGACACTTTCTTCAAAGCGTTGCTGGTTCTGTTGCATTATTCCCAAGGCATTAGCAATACTTGCCAACGCAGCCCCCAGTTCAGGTGGTATGTCCTCCTTAGAACGGCGTGGTGGTGCCATCCTATGATTGATATAAAACTCAAGTCAGTACCATAATGGAGAATAATAATAATCCAAAATAGTACCAAAATGGAATTAACCAAGATTAAAGGATACAAATTACTAAGATGATATTAAAATATCAACAAAGTTCAAAGCACCTAGAAGATAGTAAGCATATAGCACACGACTGAATAAGGAGTGTGGTACACAAAGCTATCAAAGAAAAAAATTCCGCAAATTTCGGCATTAAAATTCCGCTATATGCGCAAAACCACTTAACGAATCAAGATTAGTAACTCTACCAATTCAATATACAAGAGCAAATGATAAAATTAGTGGTATGGTCGCGACTCCATCCCGCACTCAAATCATTACTCCGCACATGAATAAGTAAAACACATATCCCAACTCCTTTCCTTCTTAAGATGAACCTAAAGATTAGCAACTATGGAAAAACAAACACCCCAACAAGATAGCTTCGGATAATAAAGAGTAAGATAGATCGCGTCGGTTTACAACAAATCAGATAGATCGCGTCGGTTTACAAAAACCTGTCCGTATGGAATGTACCAACAGTTGATAACCCAAAGGCAGATAGCGACAACAAGTTGGATGCAACATATAGACAAGTAGTTACACACACACACAACCTATGGTACTACGGAACCCAGAACACGTGAATCCTAGTTTGAATTTTAGAAGAGGATTCAAAACATTACACTTCCTTACCAGAAAAGGGTGGGTGGGTGGGTAAAAAAAATGGAAGTAGTCCTACTCTCGCGTTTTTGTTTTTCCCTAGTATACATAGCTACCAAAAATATTTGCTAGACTGACAACGACCATTTGGCTGAGACCCTGAAGGGCGGGATGGCTCTGATACCAATTGTAACAACCTCGGACCCTACGCTCTAAGTTCAAGCCTGGATGAACCAGAAGTGGTTAAAATAGTACAGCGGGGGCCCAGGGGCCACCCACGTGTAGACCCGTCGGCCGTCCTAACCACTTCCAAGAACTTAGGGACAAGAGCGAGCGGCGTAGGCAACATGCGAAGAGATCAAATACATAAACAAGTGAGTATGTATGCAAGCTACCTTACAACAGTTTTCAGAGCCATACTCGAAATGGAAATATTGCAACGCCATACGGCAAGATCCAAATATCCTAGATAGAGATAATAGTGTAGGATAGCTCCTCATACATCAAACGTTAGAGTATCAAGCGGAAGCGGGAAACAAGATCCGAGTACGGATAAGAAGCAAATCGGTATAAGATGCCACATAAGTAAGCACATCCCGCCCACAAATCTCGCAGATCCCCATCCCCGGAATCTCTACACCGAGTGATTGTTGCCAACATCATCTGTCTCCTCCACCCAGTATCCATCTTGCGAATACACCTGTTCATCCGAATCAAACAATTTATCGTGTGAGACCCTAGGGGTACTCAGCAAGTCTTTATGCCTCTAAAGGGGACATAACCCGGGGTGACGCAATTGCAGCAAAAGATAATAACTAACAAGTCTATAGATTGTCGCTAACCATCCACCTAACCAATGATAGACGGATGTCCGTTAATTAGAAACGACAGTTATATCAGTACAAAGTAACAGATCCATCCTCCTTCTCGCTTACCAACGAGAAAGCGGACGAACAACCCATCCGTTGGCAGTTTTATTAACCATTCCATGAGTATTGCACTATTTACTAGTCAGGTATTTAGTCAATTAAAAGCGGTACTTTAGTTATAGTTGTCTATGATCGAGAAACTTTGCTCCAAGTCGTCCATAACTGCGGACACGGCTTTCAGAAAGATTTACCCTGTAGGGGTGCACGAATAGCAACACACACTCGATCAACCTCGGAAAAACCAACTCAAAACCCAACGAGGCATTCACGACAAAGCGATTAGCGGATTCATAAAATATTTCAGGGGGCCACCCCACTAAGCTACCCGCAACGAAGTTGGCCGGCTCCGGAACGGACCCAGGGTTTGTGACAACGGCTGTAAATGACTGGGAACCCGAAAGTGTGACTGGGCTTGTCGATACCGCGAAAACGTGGCACGATCCAAAACAGTACAGGTGCTCCACGCACAATATTAAATAAAATAGTAAACCATGGCATAGGTATAGGATAGTAATAAAGCCCCAAATTACTTGTGGCCCCAAGAAATAGAAATGAATCAAGCTCTGGCTCATGGGGGTTCATAAGGCCTCCCGGATGTGGATAGTGCGAACAGTCAAGGAACAGGAATCAAGTACTCGGGGTCCTACGGGACACAAGTGGACATAAAAACCAAATGACAGATATTGCCCACCGGTGCCGCTTTCATTAGTTATCCCATTACTACTCAGGTTGAGTTGTTTAGGTACCTCGTTATCCATCAGACACTCACATACCCTATACATGCTATTCTACGACTCGCATGGCTCAAACAACTCATGTAGTAATGGCTCATAGGATGGAGGAACAAGCTTCAGTGGGGTTTAAAACTAAAGGCTATGCAATACCTGAGATTCAATTTAATACAATCGCGACTCAGTGATGCAAGAATAAGATAAAGCAATATGTACTATATGTATGCAAGCATGTGGTAGTGCTTGCCTGGCAGCTCAGTTGAAGGGAGACATGGATCTGGGTAGTACTCCTGGGATTCCTGATATTTCCCCTGCTCGGCGTCTATCCGAAAAGAAGAACCAAACAAATAAGGGCCAACATAAATAAAGTGCACAAGCATATAAATAAAATGCGACAAGCAACCAAGCATGTCATGATGAATGATGCACAATTTACATGGCAATAAAGTAGCATGGCAATGGTGAGGTGTGGGGACAAGAATAAATCATTTTATTAATTATTTGGTCAAGTTTTATTGCCATAAATAGTTCTGATTTTTAATAATGACATGATGCATGCTATAATTATGATGCAGCAATTATGTGTAGGAAGTAGCATTTTATTATTAGACCATGTAGCATTACAGATGTTAGACAGATGGGATGCTACACCGCCTGCAGAGCATGCTCCGTCCCCGCATGCACAAGCCGCCGCTCGACCGCAGCCCGTGCCCACCGCTCCGCCATGACCTGGGGAACACCCCAGACACCCCCATTGGCCGTCCAACGCACCACAACCACCGCTCGCCATGGACACCGCCGCCTCTGCCGCTCAGAGCGCCACCTCGCCTAGACTGCATACCACCGCCCCTACGGTCGCATTCACTTCCTAGAGTACCGCCAGGAGACCACATGTCGATCGCCATCCTCAGCCATGCCGCTAGTCGCCTGTAGCCGTGTCGCCGGAGTCGCCCGCCCATACCCTTCGGTCTCACCGTCGGGCCTATAAAAGGAGGCCTCCCAGCATCTTCTCTCCACACCACTCCACTCCCCTCACCTCCCTGAACCTCACCCACCTCTAGCCGGAGCAAGGGGAGCAGCAGCTCGCCGAAATTGGAGCCGGAGCCGCCGCCTCTAGAGGAGAAGGGCGCTGCTGATTGCGACCACCCTCAGAGCTGATTCTACCGTCCCTGAGCTCGCCATCATCTCCCAGTTCGTTTTCCTGCCTCGCCGTCGTCGCTAGATCCCTGGTACATCCCCAACAGAGCCCCACCGAGCCGCTAGGGTTCGAGCTCGCCGTCGACTTGTTCGTCGTCGTCGACGACCCTCAGCCGTAGATTCCCCTTCTAATCCTACGGCCCACAGCGTGCATACCGTTTCGCGTGTTAAGACCCACTAACAAGCAGGACCCCCTGTCAGCTGAGGCCCGCGCCGCGGAGCGCCACTGGGCAGGCCCAAGTTCTTTCCCGCGCTAGCCCACCCTTTCAAATCTGGATTTTTCTTTTTAGTTAAATCTAGTTTATGTCCACTAGTTTAAAATTCAATTCTGAGAGTTTGCAAATCCAAATTGCATGAAACTAATTTTGCCTGAAAGGTATTGATATGATCTATCCAAGCCCGTTGGATTTAATTCAATTAGAGTTATAGATCTCTCCTAATAAAAATAACAAAACGGAAGCATTTGCAACTTGCAACATTTTTTTAAATTAACCAAGTTAGCTTTTGAGTTGATTCCAACTCTCAAAAATCACAGTTCACCATATCTATCTAACTATGTAATAATATTAAGGTTTACATGCAGTGACTTTGGACTAGTACCAAATTAATGCTATATATGCATTTCTAGTCACTTTAAATCATTAAATAATGAAATTAAACCAAAGTAATATTGATCCAACCTTTAATTCTCATTCCCACATGTAAGAATATGTGGTGATGACATGTTTCAAGATGATCCCATATTTTAAGTGGTGAATATTAAATTTCAGTTAATTTTTCAATGAGTAGAAATTACTTTTCTAAAGTAAAAAGGATGAAACTATGGAATTATACTTGTGATGCTTGTGATGATAATAGATCATCAAATGTGTGTCTTAGAATGCTACTTAGCTTAGTTAAGTATTGTGTGGTGATTATGTGCTTCGTATGTATTTATAGACGATAGTACCGACCAAGCTTTCGAGGAGGAGGAGTTCTACCAAGAAGAATAAGAAGAAAACTTCAACCACTGCACCAACCAAGGCAAGCTACTATTAGCAAGCTAGCACTATGCAAGTGCAAGCCACCATTACCAGTGCAAGCTAACACTTGCAAGTTTAGTGCTTAGCAAGTTAGGACTAAACTAGATGGTTTAGCAAAGATTCCTTAGGCATGCTTTGATCACACTCCCTTTGACTAGTAATACCCCAAGTATTATTTACAAGCTTTACTCTCTTAGTTTACACCAAGTTCCTTACTTGTTTTGAAGGTAGCATAAAGAGTATAAAACTTGACCTACTTAGAACCCTTTAGATGTCATTCTATGGCATGAGATTGAACCCATCTTTTCCACCTTAGTGAACACTCTTAACTTAGTAGTTTAGAGTAGATCAAAAACTTGAGTCACTTTAGATGGGAAAACTTGGTGAAAATGAATTATGAAAACCTTGGAATGATGAGTCATTCTATTGAGATGTTTTGACATGTGTTGAGAAACACAAATGGTTGATGATGATGAAAATGTTGAGGCATGAGCCTTAACCCTTTTATAAAACTGATGGTTAGATTCGGATGCGATACCATTCCAAATTTACCGTACAACCACACTACCTGAATTGGGTAAGGCTTAGCTAGAAATTTATATGCATTAGTATTAGTTCCCTCACGGGAGAGGTCTGAGCTGAGGCTACCTCTCAATGTTGTCCACCTATGCAGTGCCCAAGATGACTGATGGTCATGGTTGGGAGGCCATGCTCATAGGAGAGGTGCTTATACTAGGGTGTGTAAAGGGAAGGTTATGTTTGATTATCTCCATACTAAGTATGATGATTCAGGGTTATCCCTGATAGATGTATCGAATCTTGTGGTGAAAGTGTACCACCTCTGCAGAGTGTCAAACTATTCGAATAGCCGCGTCCGCGGTTATGGATAGTTGGAATGGCCATACTGTTTCGTTGTCAAATGTTTTCTACATAACTTGAAATGAAGTATGAATCTTGACTTGACCACAACAGGGTTGTGTTTATGACTTTAGCTTCCCACTTAAGTGATTCTAGAACTTTATTTTATCTTTCTTTGCTTCTGAACTCAGCTTAGGTTTCAAACTTAACTTATAGTGATACTTAGAGTTCGCACTTTAGCTTAGACTATAGTACTTGTTAGTGGTAGTTTGCGAGTACTTAAAGAGTACTTATGGCTTTTGTCCCTGGCTATTATCGTGGCCAGACTATGAAGGAGACTATCAAGATGATGGCCAACAGGACGGCTATGATAACTATGACTATCTGCCTTCGTCAGCATTGCGTGTGCCCCTGAAGATGGACCCCACCGCTATGCTTATCTTTTATTTCCGCTACTTGTTGTATTAAGACTGGATCATGAGATCCTTATTTGTGTAAGACCTTATGTATGGTTTGTAATGGATGATGTACTGTGATATCCAATCCGTTATGTCTCGCAAAAATGGTAATCCTGGGATTGCGAGGTATGGCATAACGGGAATCTGGGATTAAAAATCCGGGTGTTGACAAGTTGGTATCAGAGCCATCCTGACGTTAAGACAAAAACTTAGTTTCAAAACCAAAGGAAGTATTTATGAAAAACTATCTCCTCTCTTACCCAGGTGGATTCTTTCTCAAAAATTCATGATACTCAAAATTCTTACACTACTACTTAAAAATTGACACACTTGATCACCTCACTAACTTCCTCATCCTTAATTCTTGTAGATGGAGACTCAGTTCAGCAAGTTTTACCAGTTGGGGAACGGAGGTTAGCTGATCTTCGAGAGGGATCTGGATTCACTATCAGAGTTACTGGGACGACCGCACCCGGAGTTTCTTGGAGCTCAACTTCCAGGACCCCCAGGAGGAGACTTACAATGGCTAGTCACCGCGGATATTAGAGGAAGTATTGAAGCACCAACTTCTGGGAGAATTCAGTTCTCTGTGAGAGAGAACAACTGGCTAGATGGATTAGCCATGCATGAAGCTCTCGCACGTCTATGTGCCCTTAGCGTCAACAAGGTCCAAGGAACCCGTTTTGCCCACTATGCAAGACGTGACTTCATGGGAATGCCAATGGAGATGCCGGGTCACCCCAAGTTGAGGCGTCAAGTGGAGAACCTTGACTTCTTGCTTCATGACAGACAACAGGAACTGGACAATGCCAGGGAGTTAGCCAACCAGAACCGTGCCATTGCCGACCAGAAGGCCCAGACTTTCGCACTGCTTGTCCAAGACCGCCAGTCTCTTTGCCATCAGCGTGCCAAGAAGGATCGCACCATCTCCTGTCTTCGCAAGAAAGTGGCCGACCTCGAGAAGACCATCAAGGAGCAGGAAGCTCAGCTTGTAGCAAAGGAAGAATAAGATGAGGGTGAAGACATCCAGGGAGACATGGATTCTTACCTCAACAACGATGATGACTTTCTGGAGGAGGACGCCGTGGACTTCTACACTGATGATGAGGACTCCGACTTCATCGACGATGAGTAGATGCACTAGAGCACTGTCGTAGCCTGAGATGTATCGGTCTCACTGTATCGTAGCTTGCAGAATGGTTCTTCAAACCATCTGTTTTCCCTTTGATTGTTGTGGTGTGTGTTGTACCGTGTGCTTGCTTGCATGAATGAAAATGAAGTTAGTTGAAAAACCCGAGTCTAACTCAAAGTTTTAGCTTTGAAAACCCAAAACCATGAACTTTAGAATTTCCCTCTTACCCCTATATCTCAATCTTCATATGACTCGTGGAAACCAAGGAGGGAGCAGCTCGTCGCAAGACCCAATGCTGCAGATCTTGCAGAATCTCATAGCAGACCGTGAAGCCCGCCGGGCAGAACATCAAGCCAACTTAGGAACACTTCAACAGATCGCCCAGATGGCCCTTAACAACCAAGGGCATGGAAACCAGGATCACCAGGGATCCAAACTCAAAAAATTTCAGAACACCAATCCCCCAATATTCAATCAATCTGAGAACCCATTAGATGCTGATGACTGGTTACAGACCATGGAAAATAACTTAGAAGTTGCTAGAGTTGATGAAAATGAGAAAGTTCTCTTCGCCACCCACTATCTGGCGGGAGATGCAAGAGCTTGGTGGAACAGTATCCGCCTAATGAACCATGGTCAAGTGATGACATGGGAAGCATTCAAAGTCAAGTTCAGTCGCACCCATGTGCCGCAAGGCCTAGTCAACAGAATGAGAGATGAGTTCCACGAATTGAAGCAAGGGAGAATGACTGTGGTGGAGTACCGTGACAGATTCCTATCACTTGCGAGATATGCACCTGATGAGATCAACACGGAGGCCAAGAAGAAAGAGAGATTCTTGAACGGACTGCATGATGAGATGCAGACTGTCCTCGTCAATATCCGTTTCCAGGATCTCGAAGAGCTAGTCGACTCTGCCATCCAGATGGAAGGGAAGATTAACCAGGCAAACGACAACCGCAAGCGTTGTATGATGCAGCAGTCTGGATCCAACAGTCACCAGAAGTATCGTCCCAACCCTTCACCAGGATATGCACTAAGGAACAACCGACCCCCAACATCTCGCCCAAGCTACCCCAACCGTAGCGGAGGCAATGTGAAGCCTAGAGAAAACAATCACAACTCCAGTAATGCCAATAACTTCAATCGTGCACCTCCCAAGAACAACAACAACAACACTACACCCAGAACTGGCAGCAATGCTGTGCCTGTCGCAGTCAAAGACAAGTCCCAGATCACTTGTTTCGAGTGTGTAGTGAAGGGTCACTACTCCAATGAGTGTCCCAAGAAGACGGCAACCAATACCAATGTGAATGCCCCAGCTCAGCAACAGCGTCGTGTTCAACCAGGAAGGATATTTGCCCCAGGGAAACCTCACAACCGCAATGGCCGTCTCTTCCACATGAATGCAGAAGAAGCCCAGGAAGCGCCAAATATAGTGCTGGGTATGTTTTCTGTCAACTCAGTTTTAGCAAGAGTATTGTTTGATTCGGGAGCATCACATTCATTTGTCACCGAAGAATTTGCATGCACTAGTAAGATTCGTCCAACCAACCTGAAGCATGTCATGATAGTTCAAATCCCGGTTCAACAACCAAAGCTAGAAAAATTTGCAAAGTTGTACCTATCAGAATAGATGGGATAGATTTTTATGCCAACCTAATTGTACTTGGAACCAAAGGATTGAAAGTAGTACTAGGTATGGACTGGATGTCAAAGCATAAAGGATTGATAGACTATGCTAAGAAAGCCATCACCATGACCAGTAGTTCTGGAGTAACAGTAGAGCATATCTTTGAAACCTTACCCCGTCAATTCAAGTGCAACCAGAGTGTAGCCCTGCCCACCATAGACCAAGTCAGAGTAGTCTGTGAATACCCCGATGTATTCCCAGATGAATTGCTAGGTATGCCCCCGGATAGAGATATTGAGTTCATTATCGAACTAATCCCCGGAACCGGACCTATAGCCCAGAGACCATATAGCATGAACCCCTCAGAGTTAGTGGAACTAAAGAAGCAGTTGGATGCTATGAACTTGAAATGAAGTTCCTCAGAGTTTCGTTGTCAGATGTTTTCTAAATAACTTGAAATGAAGTATGAATCTTGACTTGACCATAACAGGGTTGTGTTTATGACTTTAGCTTCCCACTTAAGTGATTCTAGAACTTTATTTTATCTTTCTTTGCTTCTGAACTCAGCTTAGGTTTCAAACTTAACTTTATAGTTATACTTAGAGTTCGAACTTTATCTTAGACTATAGTACTTGTTAGTGGTAGTTTGCGAGTACTTAAAGAGTACTCATGGCTTTTGTCCCTGGCTATTATCGTGGCCAGACTATGAAGGAGACTATCAAGATGACGGCCAACATGACGACTATGATAACTAGGACTATCTGCCTTCGTCAGCATTGCCTGTGCCCTTGAAGATGGACCCCACCGCTACGCTTATCTTTTATTTCCGCTGCTTGTTGTATTAAGACTAGATCATGAGATCCTTATTTGTGTAAGACCTTATGTATGGTTTGTAATGGATGATGTACTGATATCCAATCCGTTATGTCTCGCAAAAATGCTAATCCTGGGATTGCGAGGTATGGCATAACGGGCATCTGGGATTAAAAATCCGGGTGTTGACACCATCCCTGGCACCCCCTCGGCCTCCCCTTCCGACTATAAGATGCCCTCGGGACGAAAACCCTAAGTACCCGATCAAAAACCCACGAAAGAGTCTGTAGCCGCCGTCATCTCCATCCCTAGATCGGGAGGGATCTGAAGCTCTTCCCGGCACCCTGCCGGAGAGGGGAATTCACCCTGGAGGCCTTCTTCATCACCATGCAAGCCTCCGGTGTGATGCGTGAGTAGTTCATCCTTGGACTACAGATCCATGTAGTAGCTAGATGGCTGGTTCTCCTCCTTTGTGCTTTCATGTTTAGATCTTGTGAGCTCCGTTCATGATCAAGATCATCTATTTGTAATTCTGCATGTTGTGTTTGTGGGGATCCGATGGATATTGAGATGCTATTTCAGATTGATTATTGATTCTATCATGTTTTTGTTATTTGAGATCTTGCATGCTTTCCGTTGTTAGTAGCTATCTTGGCCAAGTAGATGCTAGCAAATCCAAGAGTAAGTATTTATGCTCGATAGTGGGTTCATGCCTCTAGTAATCTGGGGAAGTGACAGAAATCTCTAAGGTACTAGATGTGCTGTTGCTACTAGGGAGAAAACAACAATCCTTTGTTCATAGAACAATCGTATTGTTTACTTTACACGCAGTTCGTAAAGAAATAATCTTTTGCTTGCAACTTAATACTAGAGGGGGTTCGGATGATAACCTGAAGGTGGATTATTAATCATAGATGTAGTTGGATGGCGGTCTATGTATTATGTTGTAATGCCCAATCAAGTCTAAGAGGAGTCAAGATGATTAGTATATGCATGTATTGCTTTCTCGGTGTTTGTCAATTGCCCCGCTGTAATTTGTTCACCTAGCATGTTATCTATCTTAAGGAGAGCCACCTCTAGTGAACTATGGATCCCGGTCCTTTGTCTTTTACATACAATCTACAATCTTTTACTGCTTTGTGTTTACTTTCTGCAAACTTTTACTTCTTTCCATTCAATACATTTAATCCTTTGTTTTCCGCAAAACACGGTGAGATTGACAACCTCATCGCAAGTTGGGGACAAAGTTCTGTGGTTGTGTTGTGCAGGTCTCCACGTTGCTACTAGCACCGGTAGTGCGCCCTGCCAAAACTCAGCTAGTAACACCTTTGAGGTGTTTCCTTGCTCCTACTGGTTCGATTAAACCTTGGTTTTATAACTGAGGGAAACTTGCTGCTGTGCTCATCATACCTTCCTCTTGGGGTTCCCAACGAGCTCTACATCAACACTGCCATCAAGCATTTTTCTGGGTGAAGGAAATATGCCCTAGAGGCAATCATAGAGATGATTGTATTTCATGTGTATCCATGAGTTATTATAATGTTCCTTGAATATCCATATACCAGGCAACTTGTATTGATTGGCAATTATGTGAATTGTTTGTGAAACTCTTTACTTGTATGGTTATCTAATAATTGTCCCTAGTCGGAGTTCATGCGAGGACACACGTGAATATTAGACTAGCACATCGATTGGTTAATGACTATGTTTCGCAAGTCATTGACATGGAGATGTCAAACCAATGATGTGGACACATGTTATGAACATGGGGTTGGACTGACCCAACATGAGACTAGCAATAATACTTGCAGCTCTCTCTACACATCGTGTACGTTTTGTCCTTAGACCTGAGATTGTCGCATGTACTTGAGATGTGGATCGACCTACTTTGGGGCTATCAAACACTACTCCGTAACTGGGTAGTTATAAAGGTAGCTTTCGGGTTTGTCCTGATACATGCTGCAAGGCATCGGTCAATCAAGATGGGATTTGCCCCTCTCTACTTGAGAGAGATATCTCTGGGCCCCTCGAGTGATCGGATCCAGAAATGCATGGCCGTGCTACATATGGTTAAGAGTTAACCTAGTAAAGGGATTCTGAATCACAGTATCGAGAAAGAGAGGTCAGCTTAGAGCTAGACCAAATATCGTGAGGCAAAGGGAAAGACATGTACTCAACCTTGTGATGGTTCGTCCGAATGATCTTTATATGCGTTTAGGAGTTGGCACGTCTTGCTAGAGGCCGCTACCAACTATTGACGGAGTAAGTGTACTCGCGTCATGTCTATACGTGTATGAACCTATAGGGTCACACACTTTAGGGGCTGGAAGCCTAATGAGGATTGGATCCGAATTAGACCAGGCTTAGGCTGCTAATGGGCTGCTAATGTAGAAGCCCACCAGGGATGCCTATATAAGAGGGAGTGAGGCGAGCTGAAAAGGAGAGAGCATTCCACCCAGCCGCCACTCCTCTTCCGCCTGTGTTGCACGCGCAGACCTAGCAGTCTGGCGTGTGACGACTTCCACTCCGGACGTGTGGATACCTCGGAGGTGCTGCATCTGTAGCACTTGGACGAGCCGCGCAAAGGGGAGCTGCTCGTGGGACGAGGACGAGGAGGAGACGTAGAACATCTACACTGCCGCAACGTGCTTCATCGAGTTCCGCACCTGCGCGTCTAGCGGTAATCCCGTGATCTATGACAATAGTATTCCTGGTTGACGCGGTAGAAATTTTTGATTTTACGCTAGTGTAGCCTACCCGTTACCCTTCAGTGGTATCAGAGCCGATGCTATTCAGTCATAGGTTCGGGAAGTTTGCATATGGTGATATGTAGATTGATATGAATGATATGATCGTTTGTATGGCGGTGTTTTCTGGATTGATCTATGATCTTAATTTCCGTGATCGTGATTCTAAGGTCGTCGAACGACTTACCCCTACCGGTCGGTTTTCGCCATCGGGGTAGACAGTGACACATAAATCCTTCTGAATCACGCGAAGATCAATATGATTGATCGAATCGGGAATTAGATCTGAATCGACGTACCGTGATCAAAGGAGTTTGGTCAAATCGGAACTATGGTCGGTTTATGGTAAATTGGATTTGCCGATCAAAATCCTTAAAGAAAAGGTACCGCGAGGGGCGCTGCCCCTTCGAACCCCGCAGGGGGAGACCCCCTAGACCCCCCTTAGTCGTATCCCCCTTTTTTTGTATCTCGTTAAGGTTCATAGGTGGTACGATTTCACATGATCCGGTAGAATGCGATTCTATGCACAACTTGTTTTTGCAGGATTTATGTGATCAGTATGGCCCAAAAATGTATGTGATGCATGTATGTATTTTTTCATGACCTGCGTGTCGTGAGTTGGGCAACACGGCTGGAGCCATATGTGTTGTCAATTATTGTAATGGCCTGCGTGCCAACTTGTGATGATCCCAATACCATGTAATTTTGATTACTAGATGTTAGGAGTAATAGCTTGTATTAGTTCTTGGAGAACTCATCACTTGGAGGATGGCTCGCATAGAGCATGAAGATGGAGATCATCATGGTGGACAGGTTCTATGGCGACGGAGATCACCATGAGAAAATGGGCCATACTGTATCACATCTATGTGAATGCTATTCTTATACGTTTTACTACTATGCATGCTTAGATGATAGAAGTAGAACGATCCCTCACAAAGT
Source organism: Avena eriantha (assembly GCA_910589775.1). Taxonomy (NCBI): domain Eukaryota; kingdom Viridiplantae; phylum Streptophyta; class Magnoliopsida; order Poales; family Poaceae; genus Avena; species Avena eriantha. The sequence continues at coordinate 106,730,671 of OU342742.1, forward strand.
TTAAGTTAAACCATGCCCTCCCAACCAAACCTTGCACCATCCTATGCCCTGTACAATCGTTGGTGGGTCTATGAAATTAGGGTGCCACGGTTTTCCTTGGCTGGATGGGTTTGTATCGGATACCTACACGCATAAGGGTTGGTGAGCTTAACAAGGTCATCTTAACAGTTAAGGACCTTGGGGCATAAAGGTTGGGCGCCTAGTTTTGACATAGAGATGTCACCCAACAACAAGAGTCATATGTGATATGATTAGCAAAGGTTGCTTACCGATTTACCTTGTCTTCTAGCAGTGATGCTAAAGCTCACTAGTCGACTTGTTAATTGTGGATCTTGAATCACTTAGTATCAATAGAGGGATGTTGATTTAAGTGGGAGTATATGCTATTAAATTGTTTAATATGTTTTACTCTTTCATGGTTACATGGCTTAGTATTTTGCATATTTTTTTTTGTTGTAGATCAATGGCACCGAACAATTCATCACCTTTTGCTTTGCGTTCGATTCTTGAAAAGGATAAACTAAATGGAACAAACTATTCGGACTGGGTCCGTAACCTGAGAATTGTTCTCAGGGCTGAGAAAAAGGAAACTGTTCTGGATACCCCAATCCCGGATGAACCTGCTGATAATGCAACTGCTACCCTTAAGAATGCCTACAAGAAAGCATGTGATGAATCTCTTGAGGTCAGTTGTCTTATGCTTGCATGCATGGAACCTGATCTTCAAAAACAGTTTGAGGATCAGGAAGCGTACGATATGATCGTTGCGCTTAAGGACATGTTCCAGACTCAGGCTAGGACTGAGAGGTACAATGTCGCTAAGTCCTTTGTGGAATGCAAGCTGGCAGAGGGAGCAGCTGTAGGCCCCCATGTGATCAAAATGGTTGGTTACAGTCAGACTTTGGAAAAGCTTGGTTTTCCATTAGGCCAAGAGTTGGCCACTGACTTCATTTTGGCATCTCTTCCATCTAGCTATGGGCATTTCATTTCGAACTACCATATGCATGGGGTGGAGAGGGGCCTTAATGAATTATGTGGGATGCTGAAAACAGCAGAATGTGACATTAAGAAGTGTGCAGGGCATAGCCATGTGATGGCTGTGCAGAACAAGCCTAGCTTCAAGAAAAAGGGCACTTCTTGGCAAAAGAAGAAGGGCAAGGCTAAGGATACGATCCCTAAGCCAAACCCTGCACCCAAGCAAAAGGCTGGTCCTGCAGGAGACACTGAGTGTTTCTTTTGTCACGAATATGGCCACTGGAAGAGAAACTGCAGCAAGTACCAGGCTTCTTTGAAGAAAAGTGGAAGTAAGAGTACTTCCCACTCAGGTACACTTGTTGTAAATGTTGTGGACATTTTTCTCGCAGATTCTTATGTTAACTCTTGGGTATTTGATACCGGATCGGTTGCTCATATTTGCAATTCGATGCAGGGGCTAATAAGGACTAGAGAAGTGCAAAAAGGCGAAGTGGATTTTCGCGTCGGAAATAAAGCAAGGGTTGCTGCATTGTTCGTCGGCGTCATGCAACTTCACCTTCCGTCAGGATTTATCATGGAGTTGAATAATTGTTATTACATTCCTAGTATGGGTCGAAACATTTTATCACCTTCATGTTTGATGAGGGATGGTTATTCATTCGCGAGTACAAACAATGGTTGTGTAATCTCTAAGAATGCTATGTTTGTGGCTGATGCTCCCATTGTGAATGGGTTATTTATTTTAAATCTTGATAATGCATGTGTTTACAATGTTAGTGCTAAAAGGCTTCGGCCAAATGATTTGAGTCCTACCTATCTATGGCATTGTCGTTTGGGGCATATAAGTGAAAAGCGCATGAAGAAGCTCCATGGTGATGGTCTTCTAACTTCGTTTGATTTTGAATCATACGAGACATGTCAAGCTTGTTTACTTGGAAAGATGACCAAGACGCCTTTCAAGGGGTTTCCCGAGAGAGCGACAGACTTGTTGGAACTCATACATACTGATGTATGTGGACCAATGAGCACGACAGCCAGAGGAGGATATCACTACTTCATTACTTTCACTGATGATTTCAGTAGATATGGCTATGTCTACTTGATGAAGCATAAGTCTGAAACTTTTGAAAAGTTCAAAGAGTTTCAAAATGAGGTAGAGAATCAACGTGGCAAGAAAATAAAGGCCTTGCGATCTGATCGCGGAGGTGAATATTTGAGTCACGAGTTTAGCAATCATCTTAAGAGTTGCGGAATTGTTCCACAGCTCACGCCGCCCGGAACGCCTCAAAGAAACGGGGTCTCTGAACGGCGTAATCGAACTTTGTTGGACATGGTTCGATCGATGATGAGCCAGTCGGATTTACCATTATCATTTTGGGGTTACGCGCTAGAAACAGCAGCTTTCACACTAAATAGGGTACCATCTAAATCCGTAGTTAAGACACCATATGAGATGTGGACTGGAAAGAATCCCAGTTTGTCTTTTCTAAAGATTTGGGGTTGTGATGCATTTGTCAAGCGACTTCAGTCGGACAAGCTAACACCCAAATCGGATAAGTGCATTTTTGTGGGATACCCAAGGGAAACCTTAGGGTATTACTTCTACAACCGAGAAGAGGGCAAAGTGTTTGTCGCTCGTAGCGGTGTTTTCCTAGAGAAAGAGTTTCTCACAAAGGGAACGAGTGGAAGGTCGGTGCGACTTGAAGAAGTTCAAGATGAGCCAGTCGGGGATGCTTCTACGAGTGATGCTATTGTAGCAGAACAAGTTGAGGAACCCGTGGCAATAGAAGCACCACAACCACGAAGGTCGGCGAGGCTCCGCGAAGCGCGAGAGTTATTATTGTTAGACAATGATGAGCCTGCGACCTATGCAGAAGCGATGGTGGACCCAGACTCTGAGAAATGGCTGATTGCCATGAGATCCGAGATAGAGTCCATGGGAGACAATCAAGTTTGGAACTTGGTTGACCTGCCTGATGGTTTTAAAGCCATCGAGTGCAAGTGGATCTATAAGAAGAAGATTGATATGGATGGAAATGTTCACATCCATAAAGCTCGACTTGTTGCAAAAGGTTTTCGACAAGTTCAAGGAGTTGACTACGACGAGACTTTCTCGCCCGTAGCGATGCTTAAATCTATACGGATCATTCTAGCCATTGCTGCACATTTCGATTATGAGATATGGCAGATGGACGTCAAGACGGCTTTCTTAAATGGAATCCTTTCTGAGGACGTGTATATGATGCAGCCCGAAGGTTTTGTCGATCCAAACAATGCTGGAAAGGTATGCAAACTTCAAAAGTCCATTTATGGGCTGAAGCAAGCATCTCGGAGTTGGAACATTCGATTTGATGAAGTTGTAAAGGAGTTTGGCTTCACCAAAAACGAACAAGAACCTTGTGTGTATAAGAAAGAAAATGGGAAATCACTTGTGTTTCTAATCTTATATGTGGATGACATATTATTGATTGGAAATGACATTCCTATGCTCGAGTCTGTTAAGACCTCATTGAAAAATAGTTTTTCTATGAAGGACTTGGGAGAAGCGGCATATATTCTGGGTATCAAGATCTATAGAGATAGATCAAGGAGGCTAATTGGATTAAGCCAGAGTACGTACATTGACAAAGTGTTGAAACGGTTCAGCATGGAAGAGGCTAAGAAGGGGTTCTTGCCCATGTCTCACGGCATTAAACTCAGCAAGACTCAGTGTCCTTCGACCACTGATGAGCGAGAACGCATGAGTAGGGTTCCATATGCTTCGGCTATTGGATCCATCATGTATGCAATGACATGTACTCGCCCAGATGTTTCCTATGCTCTAAGTGTTACGAGCAGATACCAGGCTGATCCAGGTGAGATTCACTGGACAGCGGTAAAGAATATCCTTAAGTACTTGAGAAGGACTAAGGATATGTTCCTAGTTTATGGAGGTGAGGTTGAACTCAGTGTAAAGGGTTACACAGATGCGAGTTACCTTAATGACTCAGACGACTCGAAATCGCAATCAGGTTATGTGTTTGTCATGAATGGTGGTGCTGTGAGCTGGAAAAGTTCCAAGCAAGATACAGTGGCCTCCTCTTCAACAGAAGCTGAATATATTGCTGCCTCGGAGGCTGCAAAGGAAGCTGTTTGGATTAGGAATTTCCTGATCGCTCTTGGTGTGGTTCAGGGCTCGTCCAATCCCTTGGACGTTTATTGTGACAACAATGGTGCTATTGCACAAGCCAAAGAACCTAGACAGCACCAGAAGAACAAACATATTCGCATGCGCTACCATCTGATTCGTGAGTTCATTGATGAAGGTAGTGTCATGTTATGCAAAATACATACGGACTCAAATGTTGCTGATCCCTTGACTAAGCCACTCCCGCAGCCTGCGCATGAAGCGCACACAAGAGCAATAGGTATTAGACACTGTCTAGATTGACTCTAGTGCAAGTGGGAGACTGAAGGAAATATGCCCTAGAGGCAATCATAGAGATGATTGTATTTCATGTGTATCCATGAGTTATTATAATGTTCCTTGAATATCCATATACCAGGCAACTTGTATTGATTGGCAATTATGTGAATTGTTTGTGAAACTCTTTACTTGTATGGTTATCTAATAATTGTCCCTAGTCGGAGTTCATGCGAGGACACACGTGAATATTAGACTAGCACATCGATTGGTTAATGACTATGTTTCGCAAGTCATTGACATGGAGATGTCAAACCAATGATGTGGACACATGTTATGAACATGGGGTTGGACTGACCCAACATGAGACTAGCAATAATACTTGCAGCTCTCACTACACATCGTGTACGTTTTGTCCTTAGACCTGAGATTGTCGCATGTACTTGAGATGTGGATCGACCTACTTTGGGGCTATCAAACACTACTCCGTAACTGGGTAGTTATAAAGGTAGCTTTCGGGTTTGTCCTGATACATGCTGTAAGGCATCGGTCAATCAAGATGGGATTTGCCCCTCTCTACTTGAGAGAGATATCTCTGGGCCCCTCGAGTGATCGGATCCAGAAATGCATGGCCGTGCTACATATGGTTAAGAGTTAACCTAGTAAAGGGATTCTGAATCACAGTATCGAGAAAGAGAGGTCAGCTTAGAGCTAGACCAAATATCGTGAGGCAAAGGGAAAGACATGTACTCAACCTTGTGATGGTTCGTCCGAATGATCTTTATATGCGTTTAGGAGTTGGCACGTCTTGCTAGAGGCCGCTACCAACTATTGACGGAGTAAGTGTACTCGCGTCATGTCTATACGTGTATGAACCTATAGGGTCACACACTTTAGGGGCTGGAAGCCTAATGAGGATTGGATCCGAATTAGACCAGGCTTAGGCTGCTAATGGGCTGCTAATGTAGAAGCCCACCAGGGATGCCTATATAAGAGGGAGTGAGGCGAGCTGAAAAGGAGAGAGCATTCCACCCAGCCGCCACTCCTCTTCCGCCTGTGTTGCACGCGCAGACCTAGCAGTCTGGCGTGTGACGACTTCCACTCCGGACGTGTGGATACCTCGGAGGTGCTGCATCTGTAGCACTTGGACGAGCCGCGCAAAGGGGAGCTGCTCGTGGGACGAGGACGAGGAGGAGACGTAGAACATCTACACTGCCGCAACGTGCTTCATCGAGTTCCGCACCTGCGCGTCTAGCGGTAATCCCGTGATCTATGACAATAGTATTCCTGGTTGACGCGGTAGAAATTTTTGATTTTACGCTAGTGTAGCCTACCCGTTACCCTTCACTGGGCGCCGTGCATTGAGCCATCAGAGGGCCAGGGGTGTCCCACACCATGGCCAGGCGCGCCTATGGGCTGGCCGCGCCACCAGGTGGTGTGCCTACCTGGTGGCCCCCCCTGATACTCTCCAGGCAGTTCTCTGCCCCTTTTTTCACGTAAAAATTTAATATGAATTTTCTGGAATTTTTCGAGACACTTTATTTTTGAGCAATTTTCAGGTATAGATGAATGATTTTCTGACAGAAAAAGTTTATGGAATGATGCAAAAACAAAACAAGGCTAAAACTGTAACATCCCAATTTCAGCAACCCTAATTTGTTGTCCAGAATGCCAAAAATCAGGGGGAACAAAAACTTTTTGTTGTTTAATGCTGAAGTGTTTGCTTGTTGTTTGGATATGCTTATGCATATGAATGTGTATTAGATGATATACTCCTTACCTTAACACCAGTTGACAAAAGCTACTTCCCAAAACAGTCTTGGCCTAATTTCCATTTTCTCAAATGTTCTGGCATTTCAAAACCTGTGCCAAGAAGCCTTTGCAAACCATATATTCTGATAGCTTCTATTTGATCAAACTATGGAGAGCTATATAACGTCATCTCCTTATGTTTCCAAGACAGAACCTTCTACTATTCTTATCTCTAGATTTAACAAAACCTTTTTATGAAGCATTTGGATTCTACCCTTGGTAGAGATACCAAGAGACCCTCATCTTATTCCAAACTACAACCCTTTCGAAATACCCAACCTTACCTCAAGCCAAGCTTGATGGTAACCCTAGTAGTAGTTGATTCGTTTGTAAGATGAGTTGCCTTGATCTGCTGTTTGACTTGTCTGCTTAGGAGATAGTATGAGATACTCTAGGAGCTCATCACTAGGATCAATATGTCTTCAAATCATCCCACCTAAGAAAGAATACAATTTGGATATGATCCCTAGCTACTAAGTGATCATCTAAAACTCTTAACCAGATCAATTCTGAAGAAATCCCTTCTAGAAGTTTCCAAGTCAGCGAGGACCAATATCAAGCATGGATACTTCCTACTCAATCTACACTTCGACATCATCCACTTGATGATTCTTGGGTACCTAGCAACCCATCAAAAACATCCCCTCTCATGCTCTAGTAAAAAACCCTAAGTCTGCCAAATTTGGCTAAGTTTGGAAAACTATTTCCAACCTCACCTTTTTGAATGCCTCCCTTTCTCAACCCTTGTGCGCTTTTGGTAAGGCACTTGGACCATGTTGTTAACCATCCTAAGGACTACCAAATCCCACTCTTGCCCTTGGTTAGATCATCCTCCAACCCACTTGTTCTTGATGGTTTTGCAGGCAAGAAAATAAATATTCCTGCCAATCTAGTTAACATGCCTACTTTGATAGAAGCTCTCACCACCATCCAACCTTTTATGGACCAACTATTTAGATGGTTTTGTTATACTCATATAGGTCTATCAACATCTAATTCACTTGTTCCAAGTGGATCTTTGTGCTACTCAGACCCATAAGGTTTTGAAGGCTAGTTGATAATCTGCTTTGGCAGGCTTATTTTTTTTCAAAATTTGGAATCAATCCTTGGAGATCTCAAGCGCGATCAAGCCCAAACCTCTGTACCATGGTGATCCACATAACTTGGTCTACCTATCCATCTATCCCGCGCATCAAGGTGAGATCTGAGCTCCAAGATCCAACAAGGTCTTGGTGATATGAAAACAATCTCACCCTAGATCCTTAATCTCTAGTTTTTCACCAAAATCACCTTTGTTTCTCAAATCCCAAGGTTGCAAATGCTTGCTACACCTTGTCTACATCATCTAACTTGATCATCAAGATTTATCAAATAATTATCCATATTTATTATGGACCAAAACTATTTAATTCCCTTAATAGTCAAAACCTCCAAAACCTCTCCCATAAAGGAAGGTTTGGTTTTTGCCAAAACACTTCCCCAAATTTTGGATCAATTGAGGTCCAAACATCATACCCCATCTTCCCACTTCAATTTTTTTTGAAGAGCTTTATTATTTCTTTTTGCCTATTTTCTTAAATGGCTGAAATGGAATAATAATTGTTTTAAATACTTTTAAGCCACAATAAATCTTGGGAAAATTCCCCTAAGTGTGTATTCCTATTTGGGACCATCTCACATCACAAATTCCACTTGTCCAATGTAAATTTATCAAATGATCTTCTAGAAACTACTTCTGCAGTTTTTGAATAAATGGATTTAAGTGGACTTTAAATCTTTAGAAAAATCCCAAATAATTCCTGGATATCTACCTTGACCTCATCTATCTACCAGTACCATCTTCCCACCTTGCCCAGTGCAAAATATTAAGCTTCCTTCACAAGCCTCATTTTGATCAAATGTGGCAAACTAAGGAATTAGTGGCCTAGACCAAATTAAAATCACCACCAAGGCTCACCACCACTCACCACAACAAACACCATCTCCTCTGGTTGTGATTACTGTAGCAATTACTGTAGCATGCTTTTCCTCTAGTGCTTGGACACTAGGGCTTAACCCCATGTGGGCGTCTTGGCTTGCACACCTTTACTCCTCCTGCAGCAGCCACCAACTGGCCCTCTCTGTCCCCTGCATGACCCTAGTGCCCCCTCTCCACCACCCCTGGTGCCCAATCCCTGGCCACCTCCTCCCCCTATCCTCTCCTTGAGCTTAGTCCACCATGGACTACTCCCTCTTGGGTTAAATACCCCCAAGCCGCCCAGCTCTCCCCTCTACCTCCCATTTGCCCCCCTCACGCTCCCACTCTCCTCCCCAGAGCATCCTCTTCCTCTCCCCTGCTCAGTTCTGCTCGAAAGAAGAAGAGAGAGGAACCTCGGCCTCCCCCAAAAACCGAGCTAACCTCTCTCTCCTCACCTCCTTCCCTACTGCATGTCCCTCTGTGGTGATCCCCTCCTCCTCCTCTTTCTAACCGTGCCTCCCTCTCTTCTCAGGAACGGCCGGAACCACCTCGCCGGTGAGCTCCCAAACGATCTCCATCGGCCACCACCGCGTGAGCCACCTCCCGGCGTTGAACCCGCCCTTGTCGACCATCGCCGGGTTCGCCATCGAGCGCCGCGTCGCATCCGCCCATCCTCGCCGCCTCCCGAGCACCAGGTGAGCTCCCCCGCCGCCGCCCGACACGCCTAGGGTTAGCCCCACGCCGCCGCCTAATCAGAGGTGGACGACGAAATCCGTCTGTCGATCCTCACTTGATCCGACGGATGGCATCCCCTCCATACCGCTTCGGCCCCCACAGCCGCTGACTGCCGGGCCCCGCCTGGCGGTTTCAAACGCGCCGTACGCGCCCCCCCGCCGGAGTTGCTGGGCCGGGTTTTTCCCCTGCTCGGCCCAACTGCCCCAGATCCCAGCCCGCGGAGCAAACCCCCTTTTCCTTTTTCCTGGGTTCCCAGATCTGATAATTAGGCTATTGGTTTAAATCAAAACAAAAATGGAAAAACCCAGATTTTGGCCAGATCCATTTTTAAACATTTTTTCACATGTTTTGTAAATCATGCAGTACTTCTGGCTATTTCAATTAGTACCCATATTAATTGTATTAAAACTGCTTCTGAAATGTATCTTATTTTACTATGAAAATCCCCCTATGAGTTCCACAACTCCAAATGGGGTAAACCTAAATGCCTCGGGTAGGTATTGACTGAAACTACCTCATGCCCTTGGCCTCCCTCCAACTGGAGCATTTCTTTTCCAGTAGTAAAAATAACAAAAACAAACCATTGCACCCTTTAGGAATTTCTCTAGGTCAAACCCACCGAGGTAGTGGCCCAATTCCAACTCCCAGTAAAACTCCATATCAATATCTATCAAAACCCAGGAGCCCAAAATTTTCTAAGCTCTTGTGGATTTATCATGAATTAATCTGTTCTGGGCTTAGCTAATTCACTAGATAAATCACCACAGTAGCTATGCAACTCCAAAAAGTATGATTCCAATTTCTACAGAAAGATACTCTAAATACCTACCATGTGCCCTTCGAACCAAATCAAAAGCCTCTGTAGATTTAACATGGTGAAAAAGACAAAATTCCTTTAGAACCGCCTTTAGGAATTTCCTGAGGGCAATCTGGTAATTATCTTGACTTGATTCCAACTCTCAGTGAACAAGTGCATCAAGCCCTACCTAACCATCCAAGTAAATAATTTTTGGAGATCCAGAACTTTTCTGGTGAATTATTCCCTAAACTAGAGTCTTATTGACTATAAAAATCACTATAAATCTTTTGTAATTGATAAAATAGTGAAACCACTTTTGTTGGTTTAATTTTATCAATACCTATCTGTTGGTATCATGTTTTTACAATGGTATCATACAGAATATGTCTTGGTCCAAAAATCCATCTCTTAGGTAATTTCTAGACTATAAATCCTAAGGGATTTTCTTCCATAACTCCCAAGACAAGGCCAATCTCATTAATCCCTTCTCCCTAAGACCTACTGATTTCCAATATTGTATTATCCAATTGCTTGCTGTATTGTATTGGTGCTTGTATGCCTTGTGTTGATTGTGGCCTGGTTTATTTGCATGTGTTGTCTGGACGACGATAGTTGCGATGAAATCGGAGAGCAGAAGAAGTGGTATTTATTATTGATATTGGTATTCTTGGTTTCCTCAGAAGAAGTCCGGGGACATATTGCCATATTACTGATCATCAGGCAAGCCACCTTCTTGCTCATAAGCCTTATCCTACTGTTTTACTTATGCATGCTTTAACTACTGTTTATTAAAAACCGCATCGTTTTACTTTATGTTGATGTACATATATATGGTAGTGGTTCAGCTCCTATGAACTATTACACTTTGTACTATTAAGTACAACCCCCTTGATGACACCTACTTTTCCCTAGTGTGGTAGATGGTGTACTACACCATACCCCTTTGGAGACCCTGTTTTAGCCGAAGCAAAGCTAGAGGATGGGAAGACCCCGGAAAAAGTTTTACCAAATGTTTTATGATAAAATCTTGGTGAGGTGGGACCTCCCAAGAGATGTTGATAAATAAAAAGGTTTTGTTTTACAAAATGCTAAATAAAAAAGGGAGGAAAAAGGTTTACAAAAACGCACCCGGTTCTTTGCAGTTTAGCTATAACAACTTACCCCTGTGCACCCACACTATCCCTATATGGGAAGGGGCTAGATTTGATGTTTGTTTACTCTGGTATAAGCTGCCTCACAACAACTACAAGGGATCGGGGATCCCTAGAGGGTGGGCCTTCTCCGATAAAGGTCCATGTGGGACATCGACCTGGAGAAGGAACGAAGGGTCTGCTGGCCTCCACGCGTTACTATGAGCCCCTCATTGAAAGCTCACACTCGAGAAGTGGAAAAAGTTCTCCGGTTGGTCCTCGGTACCCGACGCCCCGGTTTTGAGGGGATTAACACTCATAGGATAGGCACTTTTATTAGAGTGGGCATCCGGAGAGTCTTGATCGGTTACTCGACCCACGATCGGTGAAGATCAGGGTAGTGTACCCGGATGGTGTGGGTAAAGTGTACAACCTCTGCAGAGTGTAAATCTATTCGAATAGCTGTGTCCGCGGTTAAGGAAGGGTTGGACAAACTTCTCTAGAGCGGTGCTAGTTTTGTTTTCAAAAAGTATTTCAGAAAAGCAAAGGCTGTGAAAATGTTTTGACCATGGGATGGCCGAAAAGGATCCCTGTTTTGACCATGGGATGGTCAGAAAGGGATGGAAGGAGCTTGGTCGTGGGACGACCGGGAGAAAGAAACAAACGGGTGACCCATTCCTAATGTTCAAAATGGTTTCCAAAAATGTTTTACAAAAGTTTTTCAACAAAGATATGTAGATGCTATATCTACAAGAGTAACTATGTGAGAAAAGAACCTCTCTTGGAGCCCTCCTACTACCACAGCCCTACTGCATACCCTCTTGATATTACTGTTATCTTAAGGTGGTTTGCGAGTACATTCAAAGTACTCACTGGCATTGTCCCTGGCTATTAACATGGTCAGATAGCAAGAAGGGGATGAAGTTGACGACTATGCGAGCTAGGACGATCTCCCAGTCAGTTGCCTGTAGGTTAAGGCATGGCTCGAGCTCTACGCTTAATGAAGTTCCGCTGTTGTGGATCGATGTAGCCATAATGGAAAATAAGGTATGTAATGTATTCGCTATGTTTTGGATTTTTACTTTGATACTTGTCGGTTATGTGCCACGACTAACTGATCATGGGATCGTGGTTGCATGCATAACATGGATTCTCGGAGGATTAATCCAGGGGCCCCACAAAAACTTCAGAAGTTCTAAGACACTCTGAAATGCAACCAACTAACAACAGAAAAGTAAACTAAGCGAAAGCAAAAACTAAAATGGATAAAATAAAAGTAAGCGGAGATAATCATGGTGAAAACATTGTTTTGTTCATTAAAATCCATTTGTTAACAAGGTTGATCATGTCTTGTTACCAAAACAATTTATATGAAACAAAACTTTGCATTCCACTAATGATTATGTTACCTCAACTTTGATAGAAATGGTCCCAATCATAATAGTTTCGTATTTTTCTCTTGGTATGGGACAATATATTTCTCCAACTTGAATGCCCTCAACATGTTCAATTGAATTCAAACCAAAAGTTCTATCAATCTTCTTGGGGAAATAGACAGTATGCTCCTTGTCATTAACATTAAAAGTCACCTTTCCTTGATTACAATTAATAACAGCTCTTGCAGTATTAAGAAAGGGTCTCCCAAGAATAATAGACATATTATCATCTTCAGGCATTTCAAGCACAACAAATCAGTTAATATCAAGAAATTATGAGCCACTTGAATAGGTACATCCTCACATATACCAACAGGAATAGTAGTAGATTTATCAGTCATTTGCAAAGATATATCAGTTGGTATTAGTTTTTCCAGTTGAAGTCTCTTGTAAGAGAAAAAGGCATGACACTAACTTGTGCTCCCAAATCACACGAAGCAGTTCTAACATAGCTATTTTTAATAGATCAAGGAATAGTTGGGATCCCTGGGTCTCCCAGTTTCTTAGGAACCTTACCATTAAAGGAATAAGTAGCAAGCAAAGTAGAAATTTCTTCATTAGGGATCTTCCTTTTATTCGAGACAATATCCTTCATATACTTTGAATAAGGAGGCAATTTAATAGCATCAGTCAAAGGAATTTGCAAGAATAAAGGTTTCATCCACTCACAAAACTTATTATAGTGTTCATCTTCCTTTGACTTGTATTTCTTATCAGGGAAAGGCATAGGTTTTTGGACCCAAGGCTCTCTTTCACTACCATGTTTCTTAGCAATAAAATGTTCTTTAGTGTATTTAGTATTCTTAGTGTGCCTTTCGGGTTCTTCTTCAACTTTTTATTTATCAGGAACATCATTTTCTTCATTACAACTTTCAGTTTCAGCATCAGAGATAGATATACTATTAGGATTTTTAGCAGGTTCAGAAGGTTCTACAATAGTTTTATGTTTCTTCTTTCTTTTCATAGGAGTAGTACCATTATTTTCAGCTTGTTGAGAATCCTGCTCAATTCTTTTAGGATGCCCCTCAGGATATAGAGGATCCTGGGTAGCAACACCACTTCTAGTTCTAATTTCATAAGCATGTTTTTCTTTAGCAGCATTAACTAGTATGTCTTTTTGTACTTTGATAAGCTGATCAATTTGAGTTTGAACCATTTGAAAATGTTTAACAAGCATTTTAACATCATTAGAGGTTCTTTCCACAATATCTTTTAAATCAACAATAGCTCTAGAGTTTTCCATTAAATGATTTTGCACCCTTTTATTAAAATTATCTTGCTTAACAATAAATATATCGAATTCTTCTAAGCATTGATCAAGAGGTTTAGAGTAAGGGATATCACCTTCATCAAAATGTTGGAGAGAGTGTACCTCAATAGTGGATGAGTGGGGGATAGGCTTACATAATTCTTCTATAGGAGGTAAATTCTTGACATCTGCAGCTTTAATTCCCTTCTCCTTAAGACATTTCTTAGCTTCCTTCATCACTTCATCATTTAGTTCAATAACTCCCCTCTTCTTTGATGTTGGTGTAGGCACAGGGGTAGTTGGTTCAGGTATAATTGTTTCAGGTATAGCTGGTTCAGGAGGAGTCCAGTCTTCATAATTCTTGCTTATTTTAACCATTAATTCCTCAGCTTCCTTGGGAGTCCTATTCCTAAAAATACAATCAGCACAACTATCCAGGTATGTCCTAGATTCTTCAGTTAGTCCATTATAAAATATATCAAGAAGCTCATTCTTAGGTAATGGACATCCAGCCTATGCATGAATCAAAGCACAAAACCTTGCCCATGATTCAGGCAATATCTCCTTTTCTCCCTGTTTGAAATCAAAAAGTTCCTGCAAAATAGCATGTCTAGCACTAGGAGGAAAATATTTATGTAGGAAAGTACTAATCAAGCAATCAGGGTTATCAATAGATCTAGGAGGTAAATTATTAAACCAAGTTTTAGCTTCTCCTTTTAGCGAAAAAGGGAAAATTTTAGCAACAAAGTAGGTGTGCATCTTAATATCATCATAAAACAGGCCACTCATGGTAGAAAGTTCAGTCATATGTGCTACCACACTTTCATTCTTACTCCCACAAAAAGGTTCTTTCTCAACAATAGCTATGTAAGATAGATCAAGAGGGAAATCATAATCCTTATCTTTAATGTTTATGGGAGATGCAGCAAACTTAGCATTAGGAGACAATTTGGGTTTTATATTATGCCTCTCAAGGAGACTCTTAACAGAACTACTGTCATGGGTGTTTTGACATTCTTTAATAAATTCATCGGTCATCTCAATATAACCGTCTTCGATATCATAGCTCTCTCTAGACTCAGGTGAACTAACAGGTGTAGTAGTGTCTTCATTAGGAGTTTCAGTATTTCCAGCTATAGATCTAGCAATCGTAGCATCTAGGAAAGGACCTAATGAACCACTCTTATCAAGCAGAGTAGAGGCAACATCATAAGTATCAGAAGTTTCAGATTTAGCAGTAGTGGCAGTGTGTGTAGCATGTGTATGTGGTGGTGTAAGGAGCTTACTCATAACAGATGGCGAATCAAGAGCAACATAGGTTTTCAGAACCGTACCTCTTCTTGTAGTGGATGGTAAAATAGGAACCTTGCCATCACGAGACTTACCCATGATGGATGAATGGCAGCGAACAATAGTGATTCACAGTGAACTTGATAAATAAAGCTATGCTCCCCGGCAACGGCGCCAGAAAATAGTCTTGATGACCCACAAGTATAGGGGGTGTATCGCAATATTTTCGAGGGAAGTGAAACCCAATTTATTGATTCGATACAAGGGGAGCCAAAGAATATTTATAAGCCTTAAAAACTGAGTTGTCAATTCAGCTGCACCTAGAAACAATCTTGCTCACAGCAGTTTATCAGTAGCAACGGTTTTGTAGTATCCATAGTTAAGTAATAGCAGTAGTAAAAGTAAAGACAATAGTAACAATTGCAGTAAACAGTAGGATTAAAGCGTGGTAGGCATAGGGATGGATGGACGGGCATTGCATGGACAAGACAATTCACATGTCAATCAAGACATAGGGCATTTGCAGATAAATAAGATAAAGCATCCAAGTACTAAATAATCATAGGCATGTGTTCCATATATAGTCATACGTGCTTGCAATGAGAACTTGCACAATATCTTTTGTCCTGCCAGCCCGTTTGCAGCGGGGCCTTAAGGGAACTACTAGCAATTAAGGTGCTCCTTTCAATAGAGCACTGGAGCAAAGCATTAACAATCCATGAACACACATGATCCTCACATCAAAGCCATTCCCTCCGGTTATCCCAATTTCTATCACTTCAGGGCCTTTGGTTTCGGACAACAACGCGTGTATACAACTTGCAGGTAATACCATAAATAATAAAAGATACTAGGCACCATGCCCTAACAATCTGATGCCATTACAGGAACGATCTTATCCAATCCCTACCATCCCCATAGCCTACAGCGGGGGATTACTCACTCATAGATGGGGAAACACATGGATGGTCGATGGAGAAGCGATGGTGATGATGATGGCGATGATCTCCTCCAAATCCCTGTCCCGGCAGGGCGCTATAACGGAGTTTCTGGTTCCAAACGTCGAACCCCCCTTGGTTTTTGGTTCCAAACGTTGAATTCCCCTTGGTTTTTAGGTCAAGAGGAAAATTATAGGCGAAGAGGGAGGCCGAGGGGGCAGCCGAGGCAGCCACACCACCCCCAGGCACAACCTGGCCTGGCCCGCGCAGCCAGGTGGTGTGGGCCCCTCGCGGCCCTACTCTGTCTCGTCTTCTGGCTCCGTGAGTCTTCTGGTGAAATAGGATTTTTGACATATTTTCCGGGATTTTTCCCGATAGTTGATTTTGTACACAAAAACTAGACACCAAGGTAATTCTGTTGAAAACAACGTTAGTCTGTGTTAGTTGTATCCAAATCACACAAGTTTAAAGGAAAAAACAATAGCAAAAGTGTTCAGGAAAGTAGATACGTTTTGGACGTATCAGAGGCCCATGCGCCTCCCCCTCTCTCCCTTGTTTAGTCCCACATGGGAAACCCAAAGTGGAGGGCACACCCCCTTCCCCTATATAAAGGGGTGCCCATGGGTGGGAATAGACACACCAATATTCGGAGAAGTCCTTTGGTTGACTTTCTCCTTCCCTCTCTCTCTCGTCTCTATGCGTTGGTACGGTCCCAAGTAAGGACTGTCTGAGGAAGAGACACCACACCTACAGCACGCCGTTGCGCTGTAGGGATTCCAAGCCAGAGATCTACTTCCACACTCCAGGCAGGGATCAAGGAGCCAGAGGTCGTCGTCGTACACCTTATGTGTACGAAACCATGAGGGGACTCACTTGAGGCACCTTGGATGTCGTGAGCCAAAGCTGCTGCACGATGAAGAAGGAGCAAGGGGTGACCTGCGAGGAGCATCGCGACCTTGAGATCGGGTACGGGTTCGACTACTTCAACCACGTTCCCCTCGGAACGTTAACCGCGTACGTTCTACAAGGGTATGTATTCTATATGCTCGGGCGTTACCGCATTACTACATAGATAGATCTTGGCAGTATTAGGCGATTCCAACATAGGAATTTTTTTGTTTTCTGCTGCGGAACCCTTCAGTGGTATCAGAGCCGATCTATGCATAGGAGTGCTGTACGGCCAGTACGCACAAGTTTTGTGCAGGCATTGATCCCTTAGTTGTTACCCTCTAACATGTACTTGTTTATATCGCGGTATTGTTTGATGAAGCGGCCCAGACCGACCTTACGCATACTCGTACGCGATACTGGTTCCACGCTCAACATATGGCTTGTACCGTATAAGTGGCTAGCGGGTGTCTGTCTCTCATTCAATAGTTGATATAGCATTTACAATGGAGGTCCCCGAAAGGGGTGTAGTAGAGACAACTGTTGGATCCATGTTATGGTTGGAAAGTTCGTAGTTTAGAAAGAGTTCTATTGCGAAAGCCCTAACAACCACGTAAAACTTGCAATAGATAAAGTAGAGGCATGTAACTTTATTTTGCAGGAGGGCTTATGTTATGATATGGTATTGGTCGTTACGAAGGTAACGTAGTTTACTTTTATGTTACTAAGTTAAGTAGTAATAGCCATCGTTTTGATGGACGACCGGGTGGTGGCGTCGTGGACTTGGCGTCAAACCAAGGGCAAGATTGAGATCATGCCGGAGCGCTTGATGGAGATCAAGCGCAAGAAGGACCATATCATATCACAATACACATGTGATGTTGATACCTACTTTATATCTTATTATATGCTAGTATTAGATACTCAACGATAGCAGATAAGATAATCCCTATATAATTCCAATTATAGTGTTCCCCTTATGTGTGCACCACCAAGAAAATTTGCCGTTATGAAGCCGGCCGTAACGATCGGGGGCTAGACACA
The DNA here is from genome assembly GCA_910589775.1 of Avena eriantha. Taxonomy (NCBI): domain Eukaryota; kingdom Viridiplantae; phylum Streptophyta; class Magnoliopsida; order Poales; family Poaceae; genus Avena; species Avena eriantha. The sequence continues at coordinate 106,748,327 of OU342742.1, forward strand.
TCTACATTCGCATACAGTGGGTGTAAGCCATGTTGCACAACAAATACACTCAAGTTAGATTTGGTGAGCCTAGCATGTGTAGACATGGCCTCGGAACACAAGAGACCGAAAGGTCGAGCATGAGTCACATGGTTGATGTGATTGACATTAGGGAATGTCTACCTTTGATGCTGCACTGATGGCCGTGATGATCGGGGGAGGTGTAGAGGATTGGGATCATGTGATCACTAAAATTGTCTAGGGGATGACAATTTTAGTGGGAGCTCAATTAGGATTGAACTCATATTATGAACTTAGTCTAGATGTCTGTTTGCAAATATCTTAGTAGATCATGGCCTATCCCATTGAGGTCCTTTGCGACCATGGGAATATACTTCTTGATATGGAACTTAGCGAAAGGGTCCAACTTCATAGATTAATACCCATGCCTGAGGGATATCCTCGTAAAAGGTGATCTCCTTTTCTTGATACAATGACCATTAGGAGATAAATCCGATGACTTTGCAATGTTTGCGTGTTCTCCACAATAATCCAATAAGCTATTCTCCATTCGATGGAGAGTTGGATTACAATCTTGTATTCTTCAAGATCAGGCACATAAAGTATGAGCCGTTGGATGAGTTTTCTTCCATGATGGATGAAAAAGGGAATATTTGGAGAAACACTTAGCAATCTTGCATTAGAGTTATGAACTCTCAGGAGGGCTTGATTGCAATGGAGGTCATGAATGAAAAAGGGTATATGATAGATATACAAAGTTATAAATCTAATTCTTGCCAAAATGATTGTAGTTTATATAAGTATTGGATACTTGTCCCGTTCTGTGAAAACATGATGGTCTACTTGAGAATTGCTGGAATTGAGGCAATGTGGCTTGATGATGACAAGCAAAACAGTTGATGGCCAACATCACCCCCTTTCCTCAAAGGTTTATCATTTGGATTAGTGGACTTGAATATAATTTTTTAATCCTTGTTTGTGTGTCTTGCTTTTGGTGAGACGATTGTTCATATGAACGAGTTACAAGGCAGTTGTAATATTCTTATGAACAATACCGTTATGGTCACATTACGATTATAAATGAGTTATTCTCAACACTATGTTAATGATAATAGTTTAAACATTTATAATAGGATTAGAATGCTAAAAGATATCCAAAGCTTGATTATGATATGACACTATTGTTTAAGTCATTTTGGTTATTACATGTTCTTCATTCTAAATGAAGATCGGGGTCTTAGATGCTTGATCTAGAGACTTTGCAAAACCATGCCTCGTTGGGCAGAATGACTAAAACTCTGCATTGTGGTAAAACAGTGATATGCGAAGAAATGTTGAACTTTATAAATAATGATGTATCATATTTTCAACAAGATAGTGGAAATCATTATTATACTTAATGTTGAACTTATACATAGGGATGTATCGTATTTTCAACAAATAGTGGAAATCATTATTTCACACTTCATTGCGGATTTAAGTGAATATGAATATTTACTTAATGAAACATAAGTTTGAAACTGTTTTGAATTGTTCAAAAGATTTCAAAGTGAAGGAGGATATTAAATTAACAAGAATACAAAAGTCTCTTCGATTTGATTGACATGACTTAAGTATTTAAGTTAATTTTAGCATAAAAGGACATGTGAAAGAGGTTTCACAAATTATGATAACAGGGGCAATTTCAAAGTGTATTGAAATGTCTAAATATCATAATCATTATGTATTAGATAGATATGTTATAATATTATCTCTTATTGGGGTTATAGTTATCGTTTAGAGTTAGAGATCGAAATGAGTGAACACTCGGTTGAAATACAAAGGAACATCTAAAGATTCGTGGAAACAATACCATAAGTGTATGGCATGTTTGAGTTTTTGGAGATTTCGATAAGTTGAAATCGTGGCGAATAAACAAGTCTTTGTAGAGCATTCTTAGGAAGCTATGAATGCATCTTCCACAAAGGACAAAACTGTTGTTGTCCAAAGTTGGTGTGTCTTGATGAAGATACAGGTGGAAGAAAGTAAAAGATCAAAACAAGGTATTTGACCTTGCCTCCGAATTGTTGAGTGGCGCAGCGGAATTTGTTTCGTGAAACCAAACTCTACAAATATAGGAGAAACTAATGATAATGATCATAAAATTTTTAGCGAATACTTTTACTAAAGATAGTAGGATTCAACAATATATACTCTGCAAGTTCGTGGAAATATATTATTGATTCACTTATCATGTTTATGAACAAGACATACCTACGAATTATAAAGAAGCGTGATGGACCTAAGTGCGAGAAATTACTAGGAGTCATAAAATCCTATATTAAGTTACATTCAAGATTGCAAAGTAATATGTTACTTGATCTTATTAAGTAAAGAAGTTTACTTGATATTTCTAAATGACTTCAAAGTCATAAGATGGAAATGAAACTTAATGAAAACATAAAAGCTCGATTTGTCTCAAAGTATGGACAAATTCAAGGAGTTGACTACAATGTTGTGATGTTGAGTCTATTGGATTTACACCAGCAATATATGTATATTGGAATCTCGTAGCTGGAATTCTCAATTTGATGATGATCAAAGAATTTTGGAATGTCCAAGATTATAGAGAGGACCTGGATTTGAGTGGGAGCTAATTAGCTTGGCCAAATCTTAATATGTAAGAGACATATTTTGAGTGGGAGCTAAGTAGCTTGGCTAAATCATAATATGTAGCTGACATATTTTGAGTGGGAGCTAAGTGAAATCCCTAGATCTCACATATGGATGCAATATTTGAGTGGCAGCATGAGATCATTCTAGGATATGTGGACGACATATGAGAATGATGTGATTGGTATTGATAACATTTAAGTTAGTAAATATGGATGAAGTTGAACAAGTTATTGAACAATGAGATCTATCGAGATAGATTGGTAAGTTTAATAAACATCACAGTTGAATGCTTCCTAGACTTGATTCTGAAGATGTTCAGAATATCCTAGATGAGATTCTGAAGTAGTTCAGAATGGAACAAGGAAAAGAAAGAGGTTCTTACTTGTATGAAGCATTGAGTTAGTCTTAGTATTGCAACGATGGTTAAAATGAAGAAAGATATGTGTTGCATCTCCTATGCCTTAGTCATAGGTTCTTCCATACAACCATATTGTATACTCGACATAATGTGACCCGAAGTTCTGGTTGGAAGGACAAGATCTTAACTGTAAGAACATGTCTTGAAGTGATTCTTGGGTTAATCACTAAACCAGAATTAAGTTTGTACTTAAATGGCAAGAAGCAAAGTAAGTGGCATAGTTGCATTTCATGCACTAGGATCTACATAGATATAGAAGTATAAAGGCTCCACCTGATGTGATGTATATTGTTATGGCGGGGCTAGTTCACTTTTAACATAGAATAAATGTGTCCCAGGGCATAGTGCCCATGAGAAAGCCCTCGAGGTTGATCTAAAGTCATTGTAGGCTCCTGGAAATCAGCCTCGTTCTGCTGCCATAACTGTCGTATATACACAAAGGATTGCAAAGTGTGTTTCGAAGTTTAGATGACAACAGTGAAAACGACCGTCATTATAAATAGTAGAAACAAAGTCTCACTTTGTTGCCAAACGAATACTTCGACCCATTATGAGATAATGGTGTGAATGTCAAAGTTAGGAAGACATTAAAGATTTGCAAAGACATAATGATCTGGTAAAACAGAACATTGACAGGATGTTTTCCATAAGCATGCATGATCAATAAATGCATATGTGATATGGTTTATGATGAGCAAAATGCAATCTAGATTATCTGTACTCTAGTGCAAGTGGGAGACTGAAGGAGATATGCCCTAGAGGCAAATAATAAATAGGTTTTTATTGTCATGTCTCAATTAGTTCGTAATAGTTTCATACTGTGCTATTACTGTATTAATACGAAACGTTAATACACGTGTGGTATGTAAACAAACCAAGTCTCTAGTTACCTCTAGCGAACTAGTTCATTGGTCATGCGGATGATCTAGGGTTTCGAGATCATGGGAATTTATGCCAATTGACAATGAGGTCACGTCATTAGTTGAATGATGTGATAGACAAACAACCCAACCAGTTGTATCTTAATGAGATCTAGTTACAAAGTTCACCATTAATGATAAACTAAGGAAACCTCGCAACCTATCCTTAGACTATGAGATAATGCAAATCACCGTTCTGGAGGGAGCTTAGATGGTTATCAAGTATCACTCCATGACTGGGTGATCGAAAAGGTGCTACTCAGGTTTCCCAAAGGAGCGCGTAGAGGAGTACATATCGAGACCAGGATTTGCCAATCCATGTAACGGATAGATACATATGTGGCCATCTCGGTGACGTTGCATTAACGAAGCTTGCAAGCATGTGACTGCACAGAATGCAATGGCACGGAAACGAGAAAACAATTTCATCGGTAACGAGATCGAACGAAGGTATGGAGATACCATAGATCAAATCTCGGATGAACTAGGTATCAAGTGGCAAAGGGAATGGGAACGACTGTTTACGGTTCAAACGACATTGTCATCGTGGAATGCACAGGGGTCAATATGGGCATCCCGGTCCCGCTATTGATCATTGATGGAGATCATGTATGTGCCATTCCCGAGCCATGGGGAAATACACTTAAGGGTACGATGAGCTAGAGATCCTCTGTAAGTTGGAATCACCATATGAAAGAGAGAAGGAAACCGGAAAAGTTCCGTGAGAGAACCAGAATCGTTCTAGGAAAGTTCCAAAGTCGTTCGGAGGAAATCGAAAGGGAACCGAAAGGTGTTTCGGGTCAAATCGGATTTTGTAATATGTATTTACATATTAAGTAATGTAATTAATATTAAATATAATATTAAAATCTAATTTGAAGGGGTATTCCACTAATGGGCAAAACTTCCTAGGGAAAAAGGGCCCATTAGGGAAAACCGAAGGAGGGAAGGGCCAAGGCCCACGCGCCTCAAGGGGGCCCACCCGGCCAGCCTAGGGTTGTGTGCGGGGTGGCGCCCACCCCTTGCCGGCTGGCCCATGAGGCCCATGCGCCTCCCCCTCTCTCGATTATTTAGTCCCACATGGGAAACCCAAAGGGGAGGGCACACCCCCTTCCCCTATATAAAGGGGTGCCCATGGGTGGGAATAGACACACCAATTTTCGTAGAAGTCCTTTGGTTGACTTTCTCCTTCCCTCTCTCTCTCGTCTCCATGCATTGGTACGGTCCCAAGTAAGGACTGTCCGAGCAAGAGACACCGCACCTATAGCACGCCGTTGCGCTGCAGGGATTCCAAGCCGGAGATCTACTTTCGCACTCCCGGCAGGGATCAAGGAGCCGGAGGTCGTCGTCGTACACCGTATGTGTACGAAACCATGAGGGGCCTCACTTGAGGCACCTTGGATGTCGTGAGCCGGAGCTGCTGCACGATGAAGAAGGAGCAAGGGGTGACCTGCGAGGAGCATTGCGACCTTGAGGTCGGCTACAGGTTTGACTACTTCAACCACATTCCCCTCGGAACATTAACGTGTACGGTCTACAAGGGTATGTATTCTATACGCTCGGCCGTTACCGCATTACTACATAGATAGACCTTGGCAGTATTAGGCGGTTCCAACGTAGGAATTTTTTTGTTTTCTGCTGCGGAACCCTTCAAAACTCTGGTGACTTCAAGGTTTTGGACAACCATGGAAAAAGGAAGCATCCCAAGGAGGATATCAAGGAAATCAAAGACTCCAATGATTCGAGTGGTGCAAAACCAAAGATGGTCCAACCACTGAGGATGGCTCCTCCTGCTAGAAGGGGACTCCTTCGGTATGCATGGAATGTTAGCTCATAAGTTTTGACCCCTTCCATTTTATTCTTAAACTCCATCGTCTTTGTCTTGAACCGAAGTATTATTGACGAGGGTTTAACTCATCAATTCCCATTGTTATGGACTTGGGTTTTGGAGAAGGAGGGAGCGCTGGAAGTCTCGATCGACTAGCAAACAAGCACACAGGTGACACGAGGTTTTACCCAGGTTTAGGCCTCATAGAGGACCCTACTCCTCCTTATCTGCTCTTGATTGATGATGATCCGAAATATTACAAGGTCACCGATGGCGGTGTATGCGCAGATTAGATCTGGTGTATGTGTATGCTACGGGTGTTGTCTAGATCTATTGTGGGAGTCGCGATTGAGAGAGATTGCCTGTTGGGGGAGATGATGCCTTCTCGTTGGACCCTCCTAGCCTTTCTATATGGGGAGGCTAGGTCTCAGGTACCAATACGAGTTGGTTACAAGTTAGATTCAAACTCTAGTCTTGAGCTTTGCTTGTCTTGTGCGTTTGGGAGTCTGTGTCCATATGAGCTTCATACCACTCGAACCGTCATAGGCGTCATGGACCTTAGCAATTCGTTGAGTGGGCCTTTCGTCGGGATGCACCAGGTAGGCTGTAGTCGAGTGCCTATTGGGCATACCCATGTCAGTAGCCCCCGAGTGTCCATGCGAATCGTAGATTCGGATGGGGTCTCAGAAGTCTTGAGTTTTGCATTAGGATGTCGGAGTCTACAGTTATGTCGAGTGCGAACACTTCGCCTGGAACTTCATCGGGTCAGTCGAATTTGTAGTAGTTCATAGGGATGATGGTAAACATGCCTGGTGCGCTCGACGGATCGGGACCATCTAATTGCTCTAGGACAAAAACAACGCTACCTACTCAAACTCGAGTCCCCGGAGTCGAATTCAGAAATTGCTGGCGTAATTCGACTCAGGCCGTGCATGTCTTATAGAGTAGAATCCCAGTGTATAAATATGAGCACTCGACGCGTCCGTCAAGGCATGTTCATCGTACCTGTAGGTACGGATTATTTCTGGTAGATCGCAGCAGATGCTTTGCCAGGCCTTATTCAGGTCTTATCTTCACGCTGCAAGCGCCGCATCCGAATTTTTTGTCATCGCGGAGATGATTCGGGTGGCCTAGGAGACGTAATCTATTTGTAGGGAAAATATGAGGCGGAGTCGCCATAGCCTTCGAGTGTGGAGGTTATCAACACACAGTACGATGTACAAATAATCATAGGGTGCGCGACCAGCGCTCCCTATGGGAGTAGCCCCCCGAGTGCCTAGTTGAGTCGAAGACTCAGGCAGGGATTAAAGAACTTTTGCGACTGCTGTCGTCTTTTTGTTTGCTGGTTTCAGTCGAATTTGCTTTCAGCGCTCCCTATGGGAGTAACCCGAAGTCCACAATCGAATCGTAGATTCGAGTGAAGGGTTTTCATAATGCTTGGATATCTTCACAAATTTCTTCGGGTGCGCGGCCAGCGCTCCCTATGGGAGTAGCCCCCGAGTCCTTAGTCGAATCGTGGATTCGAGTGAGGATTCAGAGCGTGCCACTCGAAGATCTTGTATATGCACATTCAGTGCTCCAGTTTGGAGTAACCCGATGCAACCATCCGAGGAGGGACTCGACTGGGTCTTGAGTGTATAGCGTAGCTAGTTGTTTTGTCGACTCCTGTTGGAGGACCCGATAGAATAGCTCGACACAGTCGACGTCCTTATAAGCTACAGAAAATACAAAGAATTATGAAGTACTTGTATCTTGTAAACAATATTTGCCTATTGGCTTGTGAAGTAAAATTCTGGTGCCAATCGAATCAACACTTTTGCACTATATGCTAGGCCTTTTCGTTAGCCTGATTACCCTTAGTCTCAGTACCTTGCCGAGGTACTCGGAGTTCAAGGATTTGACGATCAGGCAGAATCAGCTACTCGGGCTGTCGCATATGAGGTGCTCGAGTGCGTGTAATCGATGGCACATTACGTTACTCGAAGAGGGCGCAGCCCCCGAGTGTTTCGAGTGCGATTAAAATAAACGATTATTGACTCTTGGTAGAGGAAACTTAGCTTTAGTGGTTGTTAACATGGTGGAGGAACTCGACACCAGCGTGCGGCTCGCCACCAACCAAAGATTGTAGTGGGTAGCCGCAGTCGTAGGCTGCAGCGGGTCACTGGCCGATGGAGGTGATAGGTTGCGGGAGCCGATGCAACCTGTGGGTCACCCGAGTCGAAGACCATGGCGGGTCACTATAGTAGAATACCTCAGCGGGTCGATGGAGTCGAAGACCGCAACGGGCCACCAGTCCCGAGGGAGCCCCCGAGTCGCTGGATCTAAAAACCACAGTGGGTCGCTGGAGCCGAAGGAGCCCCCGAATGTAGCGCCGAGGTGGTTGATGGAGTCGTGACGGCGTCCGCGAGCTGATGGGGCGGACCGGAGTCAACGCGGCAGACCGAAGTTGTGTGGAGATGACGAGTTGCTGCGGGTGTGGAGTTGATGCAGATGGTGATTCGATGAAGTCATCGGGTCACCATGGAAAGGAGTCGACGTGCCCATCGGGTCGCTGGAGGAAGGAGTCGACGGGACCATCGAGTTGTCGGAGCCGATGGCGGCGGTGGTTCGCCGCATCCGAAGGCTGTAGTGGTTCGCGCGGCGGACGTAATCGACGCGGCGGACCGGAGTCGAAGATTGTGGCGGATGGCGGAGTCCGCCGAGCCCCGAGTGATGATCTGATCCAATCCTTTTTTGCTTCCTTCGAATGCTGCAGGATTTAATTGCCGAGACATTGAAGAAACACACCAACATGAGCTTGGCCCACGTTGGCCGGTGTGAGCACGTTGGTTGCTTGGATTGTCTTCACGTAGAAATCAGCTGGACGTAATGGCCTTCTCGGGATGAAAAATTAATTTTCCTTCCTTCCAATCTGATGTCGCCTGATTTTCCTTGCTTCAGGCCGCGGGTGGCATGCTCTCACACCGATGAGTCCTTGGCAGAAAAATTTCTTCGTTCCATTGTTTATCCCAAACACGGACTAGGTCATCCATACCTATTGATTATTGGACTGTCGTACAAGGCAGTCAGAAGAACTCATGTCCTGTTGATTTGCAAATTTTGAGCATAACAGTTCCCATCGGGACTTGGTCCTCTACTTGCGTACGCACGTAGTATACTGCTAGTTAATTTGAGAGTGGCAATTAGCGCAATCTCCGTACGAGACAACTGACAGCACTAGCGATTGATTCAATCAACCTCCCAGTAGTGATCATCAGAACAACCTGGCGAGTCCCTGCACTTTGGTGTTTGCACATCGGACTTGTCTCCTCCCGCGACATGGTTTTTGTTGGTAGTATGACGTGAAGAAATCTCAGTCCATCGATACCATCTTGCAAAACTTGGTTTCCTTGGTAGTTTGACGAACAAGCCGATTTTGCGATCTGGACGTTGAAGATATGATACGGGATTCTTCCTGCACGATGATGATGGCTGGGAGCCGAAGTAGATCTGTTTCTCGGAAATTAGTGAGTCGTAGATTGTTGATGATGGGGCCGTCGAGATCGCAACATCTGCGCTACCAGTTCTCACAGACGGCGCCAATTGACAAGGGTTTAACTCATCAATGTCCATTGTTATGGACTTGGATTTTAGAGAAGGAGGGAGCGCTAGAAGTCTCGATCGGCTAGCAAACAAGCACACATGTGACACGAGGTTTTACCCAGGTTCAGGCCTCGTAGAGGACCCTACTCCTGCTTGTCCGCTCTTGATTGATGATGATCCGAAGGATTACAAGGTCGCCGATGGCGGTGTATGCGCAGATTAGATCTGGCGTATGTGTATGCTACGGGTGTTGTCTAGATCTATTGTGGGAGTCACGATTGAGAGAGATTGCCTGTTGGGAGAGAGGATGCCTTCTCGTTGGACCCTTCTAGCCTTTATATATGGGGAGGCTAGGTGTCAGGTATCAATACGAGTTGGTTACAAGTTAGATTTAAACTCTAGTCTTGAGCTTTCCTTGTCTTGCGTGTTTGGGAGTCCGTGTCCATATGAGCTTCATACCACTCGAACCGTCATAGGCGTCATGGACCTTAGCAATTCGTCGAGTGGGCCTTCCGTTGTGCTGCACCAGGTAGGCTATAGTCGAGTGCCTATTGGGCATACCCATGTCAATTATACTTTGCTTTCTTAGTGACCAGGAAGAATAAGTTCCTCCAAAATCACTTGTTGCTGCTGTAGTCAAAAGAATTGATGTCGCCGCCAGGTCACCCGCCAAATCGACGGAACCAGCGATCCATCAAGAGAAAACTATGGATGTGTTGGTCTGAAAAGATCTGGTGGCTTCGCCTAAAGCTCCTTCCCAAAAGAAAAATAGAAATACTGACAAAGGCATAGTTTTCTCAGATAACCCCGCTGAGCCCGACATGCATAACGTAAGTCTCCTTTTTTCCATTTATCGTATGCTACTTTTGTGGGCAGCCCCCGAGTGCTTGCTAATTTTTTCTTGCCTTAAGCCGATAATGCGTGGGTTGAATGATATGGCCACTCGTTTTATTAGGATCCAAAACGATGCTTCCTCCGCAGAAGGTATATTCTGCTACTTTTGTGCCCTTTTAAAACTTTGCTCTATTGATTTATTTCCATAATAACCTCGTATTCTTCTGCAGTTGCTGCTAACTAATCCGAGATCATCCGTGAATCCTCTTTAAAGCAATGAGGACCTCGAGATTAAATTGAAGGCTATTGAAAAGGCACTCGAAGAAACCCACGCAGTAGCCAAAGCTGAGGTGGAGAAGCGCGAAGCCAAGGGCTGCTGTTGCAGCATGACATGATGAAAATCTTCAGAAGAGGCTTAAAGCCCTGAAAGTCTGGCTTAAAGCCCTGAAGTCCTCCTTGACGAGTAAGTCACTTCATCTGATGCAATTCATTTTGTATTATTGAATCCGATGCTCTTTGCTTAGTTCTTGGCTATTGATTTGCTTCCCTTTTTCCTCGACTTCAGAGATCACAAATTTCTCGCTAGCACCGGTAGAGGATCAATAGGTTGACCCTTTGTCGGATGCCATGAGTGTACTAGAGGAGAACAACGTTCGTGGCCAGAATCTTGCTGTGCCTTCAAGTGCCTTAATGCGGAGATCTTCCCCGAGAAGGATGTTCCGGCAGATTTCAACGTCCTAACCAAAGTTTTTAATGCCGATCCGAACCCCCTTACTAGCTATGGCTTAATCCAAGCGAAGAGCAGCACAGGGAGCTCGATGGCCTTGAACTTGGCGCATGGCGAAAAGGTTGACTATGAGAAGGTTAGCTTCTCTATTCTAGTCACCAACGCGGGCGAAGAGGTCGAAATCAAGCCTTATTTTAAGAAATCGAAGAAATTCTCTAAACAACTTCTCAAAATTTCTGAGGAAGAAGATGCTCCTCCCGCGAAAGATTTGGCTAAAGCTCCTTCTTCTGGTGCTACCGCCGCTACTAGTGAGTAGTGATGTCGCTGCTAGTGGTGCTGCATAGTCCTTAGCTATAGTTTCTTTCTGTTGAACTGTCTCTAATGAATTCTATCATATGTATAGCTTTTAGTCTAGGCGTTGGAAAACACTTTTATTTTGTATCCTTGAATCTTCTGCTAAGTTTGAATAATATGTCTTTCTAATGAATCTTCTCGCTCAATCTTGCCCCGCATTTCTTTTTTCATAAAATGTCTGTCTCGACCACTCCTTCGGTTGCTCCTGGTCCTTCAGGTTAGCAGTTTTCAGAAATAAAGACAAATGCACCCGCAGATGTTAATACTATCACCCAATTTGTTGATCCTCTACTATATGCTGATAAGCTCCATCGTATCAAGCAATGGGAGGGTGAGATTTGGGTTATAAAGTCCAAGGTGGATGTGTCCATCTCCGAGTCAAAAAGGTCCATGGAGAGCAAGGCATACTTGCTCGAAGAGATTTCAAGGATGAGCTAGAGCATGCTATGTAAGTCTCTCGCAAAGCCCCCGAGTCCGTGCTTTTGTTGTTGTAGACCGATCCTTTTTGGTTTTTTAGGCATCCGCCTAAGCGCGGTGGAGGAGTCTTGACGCCTCAAGTCTCGGATGAGTTCCTTGATAGATGCTTTGTCGGGCGCTTAAGCATAGTTTTAAAAACCAGCCCGGTTCATCGGTTGAACTAGAGTCGAAGACCTCGCCGGTCCTTTAAGCACACTGCACCAGCCTCGCCAGTGAACCAGAAAAAACAGAGCAAACCATGGTCCAACCACTTGTTTAAGAAATAAACTGGCCACGATTCTACCATCCCAAATGTCTATAGGTAGAAAAAACTTTAAACCTCGTGGAGTGGGATTTGAACCTTGCACCTAAGGGGCTAGGCTAGCTCCCAGCGGATATGTAGGACTAACCATCTCATCTACATTTGGTTAGAGAATGTAGTAGAGACAGACTCTTTTTGTACTATACTTTGGATAGTAATAAAATGTTACCCATTTGTACCTTTAAAAAACCAACACATGAATTGGTCCGAACCACAGGTCTGACCAATGAACTAGGAACCGAGAGACCCACCAATTTGATCATCGGTCTGAGTTATGATGGCAAGAACACAAGAAGCTCAAACCCTTCTCTCCCAAATCCCACCAAAGCAACTAATGCTATGGAGGAATATGAGTGGAAGAACACAAAAGAAAATCCACGAAAGAATCCAAAATCTCGATCCAATAGGTTCCCCCTCACTTAGAGATTATATTGATTGGTGGAAATACAAATCCAGATCTCCTCTCTCTTTTCTCTCAAAAATATTCAACAAGTATAGGTGGAATAGAGCGTTGGGCATTCTCTTGAAGGTCAACAACAGAGGATAAAGATGGGTAGAAAGTGCCAATGTCCAAATGATGAAGAAGTGGCCTTATATTGGTTCCCATTGAAAATGATAGTTGCAACCATTTTAACCCCGAAATTATGGCCCCGTGGGGGGGGGGGGTGATTCCATCACCCAGATTTGTTTGCCCTGGGGGGAAATTCCCGTAATTGCCCCCACAGAGCGTAACACCACTTTCGTTCTTACCCAAATTTCAAGGGGCGCAAAAAATATGAGAATTTCAGGCCCCGGGGAGGGGACGGTAAACCTCCAAAATAAAAAACACAATAAGACATTCATTCGAAATCCGTTTTTGATGAACTTGAGCTTGTCTTGAAGATAACCACAAGCTCTAGAAACGAACATAGATAAAATCCAAATAAGAAATAAGAAAGATAATGCCAATTATGCAAAGGTTTGAGATCTCAACAAGACGACGCAGTCAAGCTACTTACTCGAGAGCCCCTCTTGATAGGATGATTATCTATCCTGTAATCTGGTCTCCCAACTAATAAAATGTGACCGCTAAAAGAGAAAACCTATCAAGATCATATCTTTACCTTGCACATTCCACTTGATCTAGATGTTGGCAATCTTAATCTTCTCAAGTTGGAAGACCTTCCTTGATTGCGCTTTCTTGGTGAAGTCTTGTGAATTTCTCCATATACTACACTATGGGAGGGCCTCTTCTTTGGTCATGTCTTGACATATCCATGATCACCATAAGGATAGAAAGCTTCAAGCATATGATCTTATCGAGATGGCTCATCTTGAACTTGAACTTGCACTTCACTTCTTCTTTGTGTTGATCCACTTGAATCCACTCTTTATACTTTGTCTTGATCAACCTTATATCTTCTTGTCTCTCGAATATTAAACATTGAAGTAATACAAGAATGCTCACACTATCTTCTTATTCTTCTTCAAAACATGCTATCAATAAGCTCAACTCTCACATGACCATTCTTCGGATCACACCTTGAATATATCATTGGTCATTGCTTATTATCATTCATTTCCTTCTTATTTCAGCCTTGAAGCCAACATATGGTTCAAGCATTACTTATGGACTAAACCTTCAAGTAAAAAATCAGTACAAACATTAGTCCATAATTTTTTTCATTGATTAGCAAAATCAAACACGAGGGCTTGTATGCTATTTCATAACTCACGAAAGTCATGCTCTAAAGCATGATAACTTTAGTGTGTAAGTCACGGAAAAAGAGTTAATTTTAATATTATTTCGAAATAAATATATATATCAGGCTAAAGTTTCAAAAAGAGATTGCTAGCTATGTTGGGTGGGACCTCCTATACACCGATATGGTCGTTACATAATGCAGGTTGTGCACCTCATATAACTTTTTGGGCCTATCCCATATAACACGTTTCGACTCTTTGGCTTGTATTAAAGCCTTTTTTGGGTTTTTGTCATTTTTCAGGTTCTTGAAAAATGTCTGAATATTTTAAAATTTGAAAATTTTAGAAATATAAATATTTTCAATACAAACATTTTAAAAGTATGATTTTTTTAAAAAAAAATTTAGCACTTTCCAAATTTAAGCATTTTCTAAATCTCAATATTTTTCAAATTAAAACCTTTTCAAATCTGAACATTTTTAGTTTGAACATTTGTCGACTCTAAACATTTTCAAAATTTAACATTTTCCTGAATTTAAAACGATAAAGAAACAGAAAAGAAACGAAAAGAAAAGATAAAAAAGAGAAGAAAAGAGAAATACAAAAAACAGAAGAAGAAACATAAAAAACGCGAGACACTAAATAAGAAAGGCCCATAACTCCGCGTGGGGGTTGTTTGTCATCCCTGCGTACAGCTCATTGCGGGAGGGATTTTGTCCTGCCCACCTCCTGCGAGCCACATGGGCTTCTTTCTTGTTTTTCCCTCTTTCTTTTTTTAACCTTTTCTTTTTTCTTAAATCGGAAGATTTAAAATTATGATTTTTAATCTGAATATTTTGAAATTTAGAATCTGAAATTTTTGAAATTTGTTTTTTTAATAATTTGAACAATTTTCAAATTTGAACTTTCCCAAAATCTGAACATTTTCAAATCTGTTTTTATTTCAAAATCGAGTAATTAAACTAAATGTTCTAATTTGGACATTCTTCTTTTTTTTGCGGGTAATTTGAACATTCTTCAAAATCTTAATATTTCTAAAAGAAATATTTTTCAAAGTATTTTTAGAACGGCAAAAATAACTGAAGTGAAAAAACTATACCTGTATTGGGCCGTAAGAAGAGCTTCAGGCGGGAGCGATTCAGAGCGGGTTAGGCGCTCTCGCTAGGTACTGATCTGGTTGGCATATATAGTAGGTTTTTCCATGTTGGCTCCTGGCCTCTCATCTCTCTTAACAGGCCTTGGATGCCACAAGGCCTGCAGCCTGCCCTGTCCATAAGGCCACAAGGCCACATACGAAGAAGGCCTCAATCTGTTGCTTGCAGTTCTTCTCAGTGTGGCGCACAACTTCGAACTAGCCTGGTGCACACGCTAATTTCCACTATTTTTTTTAGGGATTTGCCACTAAATTTTGGCCTGGTTGGAAACTGGTGAAAAAAGAAACATGGGATGTACTCGACTACTCGTTGATTAGAAAATGATGTAACTAGGGTTGCTTTTCGCAATGTCTCAGCACGGACCTTGAAGCAGAAGTGAACTCTCAGGATAAACCCGGGACACCCACATATCTGTAGACTTTGTTTTCGAAAGGACAAACGATTCTAACAGAGCCCAGGTTCTAGAAGATGGTATGGGAAACAAAGACAATCCATTCTAACAGATTCTGCTTATGGTTCAAGTTAAGAATCCATTGACGTTGACTTTGCCCAGGCACAGGACATGACGGATGATTGATTGGTTCTGAATATGCTGAGGTCTGATGGAAGCTACACACTGGGGTTGATTCAGTTGCATTATATATACTCTGGCAGTTACGCGAGTCAGCAGGGCAGAGTGACCATACTAAAATCAAAGAGTATTTGTTGACTTGGAAATTAGGGTTGTTTACACAGCTATATTAGTTGACTTCACTTAGGCTTCTCGTTTCTCGAATGTCAAAAGGCATATGCTCCTACTCGTTATGCATCATGCAAAATATATACTACTCGAAACTCAAAAGTCAGAATGTAATGATATTCTCAGACTGATTCCAGTGCTTGCTTCAGATTGACCCTGTGATCTGAATATATAAATCCGAGGTCTCCTGGCTCCTGACCATCTCCGGAGCGCTGCATACTCGGTGAGCATGTTTAAATACTACAGTCGGGCCGTCGGGGGCGAAGCTGCAGAACCAGTAATGCTAAAAACCCTGTTATTTTAAGAAGCCAAATATAGCTTTTGCTTCTACCTTTGTCAAGCCTCCATTATTTAAGAGACATGTTATATTAGTGGTGTATGCTGATCACGGTAGGAACCAAGACTCTTCCTACAGCCCCCTGGCCCCTATGTCATAAACTATGTTTTATCCGAATGGCCGAGAAAAATCTACAGTCGCGACCTTTTTTTCTGCAAAATGTGTAGAACTGCAGTGATGCAAGATATCGAATGAATCATTGAAAAAAGTATTAGTAGATGACTAATAATATAAGCTCGAGACACGCTAGATACATGGTCATGCTGGATCCATATGGCATTGCAAGTCAGATAGGAAGCCGTTATATCTGCAGCTATAGTATACAGAGACGGCCTCTCTGGAGGAAAAACTAAAGCACTAGACATGCAAATGAATAGTTCTATAAGCCAATATTTTTCTGACCCAGTTCTAGTATAGGCCAATTTACTCGGTGTCTCATCCACTGCCAATTACTAATGAAAGGCTAAAAGGTCGATGCTCTCTTGGCTGCTGCCAAGGGTAACGCCATCTCTTAATTATGGCGCTGATAAGCGCACTAGGTGATCTTATGATCCGACGTGCTTTCATTTTAGATTAATCCACCGACCGGAGAAAGTCTTGATCGATTTGTGTAGAGAGAGTAGCGTGTATGGCAGCATGACAGCCGCAGCGCTACTGACTGAATGCTGGATTCAGTGTATCTGCTGAAATATATATGGTAATGAAATATACTCCACAGTAACTGAATACGGCTACCACAACCGGTGACAAATGTTTAAGATTGTATAAATTGTTCTTACCTAATTGGACTAAATTGTCGCATTAATCAACAAATTACCGTTAGCAGTGCGTGCAATTGTTCGCGAGTTCAGTTGGTCAGTACTGAAAACAAACAATATGGAGATATATGGACGTGCTCTGAGCTGAGCTAACCTCCTGATCCATCCCAACTGCCCGCAGCAACTTGGTATTGGCACCAAGAATTTGTTGGAAAAGGACGTCACTGCGTGCGCACACTCGCGCGGACCGCATCTTCCTTTTCTCCGTTTCTCGCATTCCGCAGGCCACATTACAATAGTGCCACTGCACTCCATGAGTCGTTACTCCCTCCGACCCAAATTATTTTAAATTGTCTAGATTTGAATGTATCTAGACTTGTTTAAGTGCTAGATACATCTGATATAGTTTCGCAAAAAAAAAGATACATCTGATATAGACAAAACCAAGTCAACTAATTTAGATGGGAGGGAGTACAAAGATTAGAACACAAAACTTCGTGTAGATGGATAGGAGTACTTCTCAAGTGTTAAAAATCAACGAGGAATAATAGATCAAGACAAGCCATGGATTTTTACAAGATAAAAACCTCGGAAGAAAACCACAGGAGCACGGCTGTGATTTTCGTCAAGGAAAGTGTCTAGCAATCTAGCGACAAACCCACGGGTACTAAAAATAAGTCAACCTATCGTGGGTGCATGGCCTATATGATCGAGCAAACGAGAAAATTTCAAAAAACCACCACAATTCAGCGGGAAATTCGCAAAACCACCGCTTTTGCACGGAATTACAAAAATCCAGCGGTTTTGACGAGATTCGTTCCAATATGCACTGATTGTAAAATTGAGCCTAGTTAACACGATTTCTGACCGATTAGGCCTACCTTCAGAGCTGACGTGGCGAGGGGAGACGGACGACGCGGTCACCGTTGCCCAGCCGTTAACTGGGAAGTGGGTCCCACCTGACACACGTGTAAGTACCTGTAGGACCCCTGCCCTGTCCTGACTCTTCTTCCTCCTCACTCTCCGTCTCTCTCTCCCGAGCTCTGTCGCCGCAGCTCTGGAGCGCCGCCGCCTAGGGATCTGCTGCCGCGTTCCGTGCGGGCCGCCGTAGAGGAAAGTGATGCCCAGCTGGGGCAACGGCTCGAACTCGAGCGACTCCATTCTCGGGGTAAGGTCACCTTCCTCTGTTTCTAAGTTTTCAGATCTGGTATACGCGAGATTTGGGGGATTCGTTCGATTTCTTATCCATGTGCTTAGATTTAAACACTTCCATTGACTACTAGGATCTAACCCCTATGGACTACGCGTCGGACACCATTTTGGACCCGTTGTTCACCGGCATAGCAGTAGGATGTGGCACTGTTTGCAGCATCCACAAGCTAGAGTCGCGCCAATGTGTGGCCTTTGATGGAACTGACACTGGGCGTCGATTCCTGATGTGCCAAGTGGAGAATGTGAGTGTCTCTATACATATATGAGCATAATTTAGAACTATTATCTCAGCATAATTTAGAACTATTATCTTAGCATCATTTGATTTAGGAGATAGTTATATGAGCATTATTAGATATGTTGTTTGAATAATTCTGTTGTTTGTGAATTTGTAGCAAGTTGAGAATTGTGGGATCCATTCTTGGATAGATGATGAGTGGTGTGATACACTATAGCATTGTTTTCTCAAACTTTGGGGAATGTATCATATCAGCAACAATATTAGGATTGGTGAGAAATTAGAGCATGGGAAGTTTATTGAAGAACTGGTAGCAGAGAAGAAGAAGCTAGAGAGGAAGCATGCAACTTTGCTGGAAGATGTAAGGAAATTTGTAGATGATACAGAGAGAAAGGTGGTGCAGGAAAACTACCAGATGATCATGTCTGGAGATCATGATGAACTTGAAAAACTGAGGAAGGAAGTTGGTGAGCTAAGGCAAGTCCAGAGAACTCAAGCTGACATGCTGAAAGCCAACAAGCTAGAATGGGAGAAAGAATGGCAGCAACTGAAGGAAGAAAAGAGGAAGGTGGAGTATGCAACGTATGATCTGTTTAAGGTCAACAGTGACAACAAGGAGAAAGTGGAGAGGATCAAGGCTATATGAAATGAGTGATCCTATTATGTACTGCTATGTTGTAATAGTTTTTTTTAGCTTAGTGCACTGTAAGCAGTAAACCACTTTATAATGGGGTAGAATCTCTGTAAGCTGTGAACCCTATTAAATTTGGCTTAGTGCCCTGTAAGTTGTGAACCTCTTTATAATGAGGAGGAATGTCTAAATTTGAACCTTATGTGATGTTTCAATTGTTATGTGATGTTTCAAATATTAATGTTACTATCCTGTGGTTTTAATTTTTTGTTTAGTGTTGTGGATGGTTGTCGAGGGGTCTCGACAACCAATGAGACCATCTTTAAATAAAGACAAAGGGTTGTCGAGACCACTCGAGGGTTCTCGACAACCATCCACAACATTTATAATACAAAAAATGAGAAATGCAGCAGGATGAGTGAACACATAGTCTCACACATAGAATACACCAGGTTCACACATAGTCTCACACATGCACCACTCTCACACATAGTCTAAAAAATGCAACATCTACACATAGTCTCACAAATGGCAGTTAACACATAGTCTTCAACATGCCATGATACACAAAGTTTGACAAATGACATGGAACACTACTCCTTCATGAGATCCTCAACAGATTATCATGGATCCTACTGGCTGTGAAGTATACATTTAGCCCGTGAGGGAGCTTTCTATTCCTTGTTGGCCTAGAAATGGCACCTGGGAAGCTCCTTGGTGCTGCAAATGGAGCTCTTGGCCTTGGAGCTGGTGCAGACCTGGGTGCCAGAGTAGATTGTGCAGGCCTGGGTGCTGGAGTAGATTGTGCAGGTCTTGAAGCTGGAATAGCAGGCCTGGGTGCAGAACTGGGTGCTGAAGAAGGTGGCTTGACACTGCAACTTGATGAAGTAGGTGGGGCAACTGGAAAAGGTGCTGGTGCTGTCCCTTTAAATCTAGCATCTGAACCTATACTTCCCTACAAGAATGTTGTAACATGCATAAGATGGCAATCTTTGAAACAATTGATGTTACTATGATTTTATGAAGTTACCTGATGATGGTTTTTCCTCACTTAGAGGGATGGATTGAGAGGTACACTGCAATTAGTATACCTATGTCCTGCTAATTTGTAGTTGCTACAAGT
This sequence comes from Avena eriantha, assembly GCA_910589775.1. Taxonomy (NCBI): domain Eukaryota; kingdom Viridiplantae; phylum Streptophyta; class Magnoliopsida; order Poales; family Poaceae; genus Avena; species Avena eriantha. The sequence goes on from OU342742.1 coordinate 106,768,298, forward strand.
TATTGTTGCCATTCTTGAAGAAACCTTGGGGCTGAGGTGGTTCAAACTTTCCCTTCCTCCTCTTGTACTATTTTTGTCAACACCCGGATTTTTAATCTCAGATGCCTGTTATGCCATACATCGCAATCCCAGGATTACCATTTTTGCGAGACATAACAGATTGGATATCACAGTACATCATCCATTACAAACCATAATAAGGTCTTACACAAATAAAGGATCTCATGATCCAGTCTTAGTACAAACAAGTAGTGGAATAATAAGTGTAGCGGTGGGCTCCATCTTCAGTATCACAGGCAATGCTGACGATGGGAGATAGTCCTAGTTGTCGTAGCCGTCCTGCTGTCCTTCTTCCAGATAGTCCTCTTCATAGTCTAGCCACGGGAATAGCCAGGGACAAAGCCATGAGTACTCTTTAAGTACTCGCAAACTATCATTAACAAGTAAGGTAGTTATAGTAGGAAAGCTAAGTTCTAAGATTATTTGTAAAGTTAAGTTTGAAACCTAAGCTGAGTTCAGAAACAAAAAAAGATAAAATAAAGTTTGAAATCACCTAAGTGGGAACTTAGTTGTCATAGTCACAACTCTGTTGTGGTCAAGTAATGTCACAATTCATTTCATAAGTCATTTTGAAAACATCTGACAACGAAATAGTATGACCACTCCAACTGTCCATAACCACGGACACGGCTATTCGAATAGTTTGACACTCTACAGAGGTGGTACACTTTCACCACAAAATTCTATACATCTATCAGGGATAACCCTGAATCATCATACTTAGTATGCAGATAATCAAACATAACCTTTCCTTTACACACTCTAGTATAAGCACCTCTCTTATGAGCTTGGCCTCCCATCCATGGCCATCTGCCATCCTGGGCACTACATAGGTGGACAACCTTGAGAGGTAGCCTTCGCTCAAACCTCTCCCACGAGGGAACTCATACTAATGCATATAAACTTCCGGCTAAGCCTTACCCAATTCAGGTATTGTGGTTGTACGGTAAAATTGGAATGGTATCGCATCCGAACCCAACCATCAGTTTTTATAAAGGGCTAAGGCTCATGCCTCAACATTTTCATCATCATAAAGCATTTGTGTTTCTCAACACATGTCAAAACATCTCAATAGAATGACTCATCATTCCAAGGTTTTCATAAGTCATTTTCACCAAGTATTCCCATCTAAAGTGAGCAAGTTTTTGGTTTAGCTCTAAACACTAAGTTAAGAGTGTTCACTAAGGTGGGATGCTAATCTCGATCTCATGCCATAGAATGACATCTAAGTCTAACTAGATAGGCCAAGTTTTATACTCTTTATGCTATCTATAAACAAAGTAAAGAACTTTGGTAAAGTAAAAGAAAGTAAAGCTTGCAAGTAAAACTTGGGATGGGTATAACTCCAAAGGGTATAACCAAAGCATGCTTAAGGCATTTGCTTAGGTTATCAAGCTGGCAAGTGTTACCTTGCATTATTAATGATGGCGTGCCTTGGTTAGTGTAGTGGTTGAAATTCTCCTCTTCTTCTTCGGGGTAGAATTCCTCCTCTTCGTAGACTTGGTCGGTACTATCATCTATAAATACATACGGAAAACACAATCACCAAACAATACTTAACTAATTTATTTAGTACACTAATGCACACACTTGATGATCTAGCATCATCACATTCATCACAATATTTAATGAACTAGTTTTATTTATTTTATTTGAGAAAAGTAATTTCTACTCACTGAAAATAATTAAGATTTAATATTCTCCAAATAAAATATGGGATCATGTGGACACATGTCATCACCACATATTCTAATGCATGGGAATGTGATTTAAATGTTGGATCATATTTCAAATAGTTTAAGTTTATTATTTAAATGATTTAAAGTGACTAGAAATGCCTATATAGCATATTTTGGTACTAGTCCAAAGTCACTGCATGCAAACCTAAATATTATTACATATTCAGATAGGTATTGTCAAAAGTGATTTTTGAGAGTTGGAATCAACTCAAAAGATATTATGGTTGATTTTTGAAAAATGTTTGAATGTAGAAAAGTCTATGTCTTGTTATTTTTGCTATAGGTGATCTATAACTCTAATTGATTTAAATCCAACGGGCTTGGATAGATATTTAAATTATCTTTCAAGAAAAATTGGAAACATTCATTTTGGTTTAGTAAATATATCTGAATTGGTTTTTAAACTAGTGGACAGAAACTAGATTAAGTCTAAAAAGAAAAACACTTATTTGAATTCTAGGGCCAGCGCGGGAAAGAAAATGGGTCGGCCCAGTGACACTCCGTGGCGTGGAGGGCAGCTGACAGGGGGGTCCCACATGTCAGCATCATAACTAAACATGAAGCGGTATGGGGCAATGTGGATCGTGCGATTAGAACCTATATCAACGGCTCTGGTTCATCGTCGACGACGGACTGGTCGCTGGCGAGACTGAACCCTAGCCGCTCGGTGGGGGTCGATTGGGGGCTTACCAGGGCTCCAGCTAACGTGGAGATGGGGGACATCGAACGAGGAGACAACATCGGACTCAGGTGAGGTCCCGATGGCTCCTAGGGTGGTCGAAATCGACGATCCCCTTCTTCCTCTGCTGCGGCGGCTCCGGTGGAAATTCTGGTGAACGGCTGCTTGAGCGGCTCTGGCGATGGTGTGGGGTGGTTCTGAGAGAGAGGAGAGTGAGGTAGTGTGGCAAAATGGTGCTGGGGAGGGCTCCTTATATAGGGTCGACGAGGAGGCAGAGCGGCATGGGCGCAGCTCGTCGGAGACAATGGTACAGGGTGCTAGAGGCATGTGCGGTGTAGGCGGACGGTGGTTTGTCTCCTGGCGGTCAGCTACAGGGTAATGGAGCTGCTAGGGGCGGTGGTATGCGGTCGGGAAAGGCTGGCACTCTGAGCGGCAGAGGCGGTGCTCGATGCTGCGTGCGGTGCCTGCTGGTCGCGCGACGGGGAAAGGGCATGTCCTGGAGCATGCTGGGGTTATGGCGGAGTGGCGCGTGCAAGCTGAGGTCGAGGCACGGCTTGTGCTGGCCTGTCGGGGACGGCACTCTGGTGTGCTCCGTGCATGGCGTAGAGGCTCGCTGCGCAGGCGTGCCTCGGTGGTCTATGGCTTGGCTGCTTCCGTGGGGTGGACATGGGTGCGTGGTAGGGTGCGGTGGAGCTAGGGACAGTGCTGGATTGGTGCGGCTTAGTCTCTAGCGTAGCCGGCGGCGACCAAGAACGGGCGGCGCGGTACTGGCGCTGCGGGGTTAAGGGGTAGCTCCTTGATGGCTTGGTTGGAACTAGGGAGACAGCGAAGAGCATATGGGGTCGAAAGGGGGACAAAGAGTTGATTAGCAACAGTATTAGTTAGGCATCTTTTTCTGTGACCACAAGGTGTTCGACACAATGGCCGCAAGCAAGTTTTGTTTGAATTTTGAAATAATTTTTGGTGTGTGTGTTAGTCATATGCTTGAGCATCTGTGGTTGCTTGGGATTGTCAAGGTGAACTCACTTGAGTGATTTTTGAAAAAGTGGGATCTATGTACATACACTTGATTCCATTTTCAAATGTCATTTAAAATTAGTGTTTAAATGTTTTTGTAAGAATTCAAAGTGGGCCTTGGTAGATCTTTACTTGTACTATCAAGGGGTGCAAAGAGTTAGAATTGTTTCTGTTTGAAATTTACTTCTAGGAACACCTCAAGTGGCCTAGTGGGTTAAAATGGCAAAAGTGACCATTTGCATTTATTAATTCCATTTGATTTCTTTTTCTTTTTATTTGGTTTTGGAATGACCTAGATGATGTGGCATTCACCTTTGAATTATTTTACAACCATTAGAACAAACAAACATGGCATTTCCAAACAATTCCATATTAATGCAACACACATATGCATTCCTAATTATTTAAATGATAAAAAGTTTTTGTTAACCCTAAATTGGGTGATTTGGATCTTGATAACCTTGATTATAGATTTGGGATGTTACCGTTTTCTACCCAAGTCTACCTTGAATATTGGTGGATCAATGTCTGGACTAGGATTTCTTATCCACATATCTTCACCAGGTATAGGGTACACAACTGGGTTGTAGGCATCCAGGTACATCTCCTTCTTGAAAAAAACCCTAACAAAATCTTCTGGTTGCTTCTTGGACTTGTAAATTGCAGAGATGGCATGGCTGCATGGGTTGCTAGTCATGTCCCACCTCCTGCAACCACAAGTTTTGTTTCCAAGATGAACTACATAGACCCTGTCCTGAACTGTGCTCACTTGCCACAAGTCATCGGCTGATTTCTTTGCATTGCACTGTCTGCTCCATCTCTTTGTTTCTTCAAGCTTTTATGTGTAAGTAGGGGTGATGGCCCACCTAGCTACTGCTGCACATGTTCTTTTTGTCTCATGCTTCCTCATGATCTTATTCTGAATGCCCTCAAACATTGTCCTCACTAGTTTGCCCCTAATATCTAGAATTATTCTATTGAAAACCTCACTAAGATTATAAACAACCAGATCTATCTTGCAATTAGTATCCATGGCATACCTTACCCAGCATTCCACTGGAATGTTGCTCAACCACTTGTGTGCCTCTTCACTTTCTTCATGCATCAGAGCCATAGCTGTATCAAATCCATGCTTGGTGTAGGAGTAGCTTGCTTGGTCCATGAACTTCTTCAGCTCCTCTCCCCTATAACCAACTGTCTGAAAATTTGCATAGATATGCCTAAGGCAATATCTTTGTGGGAAGCTTGGGAAAAACTTGTTGATTGCACGCAACATACCATGTTTTAAACCATTGCCTATCAGATATTATAGTAGATAACATAGTAGAGGATATGGTAGAGAACATAGAAGAGAATATACCTTTTGCCTATCAGATACTGTAGTGTAGTTTCCAAATTTTCCAGACTCTCCTCCAATTGCATACTTGAGTTGGGTGAGAAACCAGCACCAGCTAGCTTTATCTTCTTTATCAACTAGTCCAAAAGCAATAGGGAAAATGTTGTTATTCCCATCCCTACCTATGGCAGCAAGGATTTGCTGTCATGTGGTCAGCTTCACAAAACATCCATCCAACCCTGTGACAAACAAACTAATGAACAAACTAGAAAGGAAACAAACTAATGACTTCCCAATAAATGGTCTGCATCCATTCAAGAAACCTTGTATGAATGCATTCAAGCACATGAACATCCCATGAAACCTAGGGTTACTGCTAGGATTTTCTAGGTGCATCTTGGTAGTCACAATGCATCTGCTGCTAGGGTTGGTTTCAATGACTGTGTTCAGATAATGTCTCAATCTCCTATACTACTCAACATGATCACCAAGCACAACTCTTATTGCTTCATTATTTGCCCTATATGCCATAGTTCTTGTCACCGACACACCATGTTTGTCCTTTGCATTTTCAATTATGGTGTCCACTTTGGTGGTAACATCAGTTCTTATAGCTTTCTCACAAGATTTAGCTACCCACTTAGCACTAACTTTGCACCCTTCTCCTATTGGCCCACATGTGTGCTCCAGATGCATCTTCCTCAAGCAAAATGTTTTCTCAGAGCCTACTTGAGAACCAACCGTGAAAAAAGGACAGCCTTTTTCATGGCATTTTGCTATCACCCTATCCTTGCAATTTCTATGCAAATAAACATTTCTAAGTTGTGCTATTTGTAGCTGTTGGACTGCCCTCCTAAACTGATATACATCCACAAAGCACATGTTCAAACAAAGCTGCTCCTCAGGTTGCAACCTCTGCTCATCATACCACATTCTTGCTTTCATCTTTTTGGCTCTACTCTTCTTCCCCTTTGGAAGCACAAAATTTAGTGCCTGAAATCCATCATCATCATCTGATAAAAATTCATCCTTGCCTTCATCACTAGATGGCACATAATCAGGAAATGAGCTAGTGCCTTCCTCATAGTGAGATGTACTAGTAGGTCCTGCATTTCTTGCCCCCTTCTTCTTAAACTGCTCTGCCTCAATAATGAATTCAATGATTTCCGATTCTTGGTCTGAATCATTGTATAGTTCTTCTTCCCCTGAGAAATAATCCTCCTTCTGCTATGATTTTGTTTGCCTCTTCCTCTTCAAGTCTATAATCCTTTCATTAATGTCATCATCTTCTTCTGAATTTATTGGGAGAACTGGAATATAGCTTTGCCGTGTCAACATATACTCCTCCCCTATCTCCACTTGAACAATCTGCTTACCTTTAAGCTGGTTATTGCTCTGTTTAGTTGGCAGATACTGCATTTCCGAATCTTCACTTTCAAACAAGGAACCATCCACATCGACAGAATAAACTATAGGAGGATCTCCTATGTCAAACATATGGACCTGTTCTTCATAGTCCCTCTTATTGAAGGACTCAGGTAAACCACCTTTACCCTTAAGGACAGTAATTGAAACACACTGCACATCTTCATATATGGACAACATTTCTTCAACATCCTTCATGCTTTCAACTACTGCCATACCAGAACTGTCTGTCCCCTGCTCTCTGACATAGTACAGGATGTCACCCCATCCAAACCCCTCTTCCTCTATCAGTGCTAACAGATTAGAGAAAGTGATATCTGCTCTACCAATGCTCCTCTCCAAGTTGTCTTTACCATCTAAGTGGAACCTAACCTCCCAGACCTCATCATCCAGTCTATAGAAATATGACATCTAATTAACATACACATCCTAAATGGATAACACTACAGAGGAAAGAAACTCTGAATCTACAGGTGATAGAGGAGAAGTATATAGATACTTACTCCACGGCACCGAGAGATGAGGTAAACCAAAATCTATCAGTGGGGCAAGCCTTCCAGGACTTGGCCAGCGCTAACGCAACCACTAGGGACAAAGAGCAGTCACCAGCAGTAGGGTTTGTGTTGCCGCAGATTTCAGGGTTTGTGCTGCCACAGATCTCAGCAAACTCCAGGGGAACATCATGAAGCTCACCGCCGCCGCCTCCACCTACTACATCCTCGCCGGCACCGCCGCCTCCACCTAAATCATATTCTCCGGTGCCGGTGCCACCACCACCACTTGTCTCCATGGGGGAGAGGGTCGACCGAGCCCGCGCGTGGAGTGAGGAGAAGTAATTGACCGGTTCTGACCAGAGGCTAGGGTTTTGTGTGCCAGGTGGGACCCACTTCCTAGTTAACGACTGGGTAATGGTGACCGCGTCGTCCATCTCCCCTCACCACGTCAGCTCTGACGGTGGGCCCAATCGGTCAGAAATCATGCTAACTGGGCTCAATTTCACAATCAGTGCACATTGGAATGAATCTCCTCAAAACCAGTGGATTTTTGCAATTCCACGCAAAAGGTGTGGTTTTGCGAATTTCCTGCCGAAATGTGGTGGTTTTTTTGGAATTTTCTCTGAGCAAACATGTGGGTTTGATAATCGAGTTAAAGCGGTAAACCAATCTGCTAAGTGCTATGGATAAGAATCTGGCCTGCCGACGTTCATCGTGACAGCCTTTGGTCTCTCCTCGGAATTCAGGTTGTCGTGGGAATGACTACGACAGTCGCTACCAGGGGTAGCGATTGATAGGATTTGGGGAAAGAGCCAGTCGCCATCTGTGGTGCTTGATTAGAACTATAGACAAGGGATTTACCTAGGTTCGGTCCCCCGTAGGATAAATACCTACTTCTGCTAGATTGTATTTCTAGAGAGTGGATTACAAGGGTGGCGAGTTCGACGGCGAGTCACTTGGATGGGGTGTCTCAGAGCACGTAAGTATGCAAAGTACCCTAGGGAGGTTTATATAGGGGGGTACCTTGCTAGGGTTTACATGATTACAACCGAATCAGTTAAGGTTTCTGAGAATGTGACCTAATCCGACTGGGCCTATCTACGCTTCTAGGCCACCAGCTTCTAGTCGCCAGGCTTCTCTTTTGGTCGCTTTCTAGTCGCCATCCCTGCAGGCCCACTCACAATGTGCTTGGGCCAGTCGAAACGTCCTTCTGGGTATACCGTAATTGGCATATCCCCATTAGTAGTCCCCAAGGCCAACGATGGTTCAACGCAAGTGTTAACTTGGTAGTCGGAGTAGGCGAGTCCGGGTGGACGCCCAGTTGAATCGGCGGTGGACTCCTGCAATGAAGGGAGAAATTCCTAAAATGTGTCTTCAGTCGCAACATTGGCGAGTGGAAATGTGCTCGAGTTGCCACGCCCAGTCGATTGGAAGGGGCAAGTAAGCATGCGAGTTGAGAGGATGAAGTTGGATCGTCAAGATGGTAAAAATAGCCGTTGATTAATTCCAACGGTAACTTTGGTGAATTTACCGCGAGGTAACGGATAACACGAAATTGTCGGGTAGCTCCACTGTATAAGGAGACGGGTAGGGTATTCACGGGTACTCTCCTCATTTCTCTGCCTCCCCTTAGCCTCAGTCTCCAGATCTTCTCCGATCTAGAATTTTTAGGCGGAGCTTCCTTCTTCCTCTCTCGATGGCGCCTCCAAAGGATTTGTGGGGCAAATCAAAGTGCACCATGGCCGCCCTGAAATCCTTTCAGGGCGCCGGAATTATCTACAAAGGGAATCGGTGGATCCCTGCGTCCAGCGAGACCGAGCCGAAGCCATGCCTCGGTGAATTCATCTGTTTTCAAAGCCACCTGGAGAGGGAACTGGGATTCGCCACGTCGATCTTATTCCCGTGGTTCTGCTCATACTATACGATCAAACCACCGGACCTGGGGCCGCATAGCGTCGACTCGCCATCTTCGTCGCCTTCTGTGAGGGTTACCTAGGGTGCCGCAACACCTACGCTGAGATCACCCATGAGTTCCTTGCCTCCTTCTACGATGACCACAGGGAGAAAGGTAATGCGTGTATGGTAAGCTTCACCATAAACCAATAGCTGTATGAAATAACTTTCGAACAATTTTGCGATGCTTTTGGCCTGCCTCACGGTGGGGAGGCAACTGTTACAAACTTGTATAGCGTCTCAAGTGGAGAAACTTGGGAGGTTATTTCTATTAACGGTGGCAGGGAATTCTACTAGAAGAAGATGTCCACCATTCAGAATCCAACAATTCGCTACTACGCCTTGTTCCTCGCCAATACACTGCTGGGAAGAGGAGATACCGGTTCCATGGGCAATGTGGACATGGCAATGATCACCAAGGCACTCTTCTCCAATGCATCGCAAAGCCCCAATCCCGTGGCTCTACTTATCCAGCACTTTTGTCACCAGAGCAACAAGACGAAAGGTGACATTCGCGTTGGTGGATTGGTAACCCACCTTGCCTATGCATTACATATTACATTACCTGTTGACGGATCCAAACTTATGGACGTCAAGTATTTAACTGCTTTTGGCTTCCTTGGTGTTTACCAAGCTAACAAGAGGCTCCGAGCATATTAGTTTGGTTATCTTGGTGATGCACAGGGTGAGCAGGTTCTGTTGCCCTGTCCACAAGCCTTCTCGATTGTGGAGAAGGACACTTGGAGCCTCACCAAGGATCAAGTGATGGAGATCATGGCTGAACTCCATCCTGGTCAAGATGAAGATGAAGAAGGAGAGAAGTAGCATGAGGATGAGAAGGAGCAGGAGCAGGATCAGGACCAGGAATACAACCCTGCTTCGGAGGGATAGCAGCAACAACAGCAAGGGGGATCCTAGGACCCATGGCCCAATCAGCCGCAACATGGGTTTAACTACGTCCCCTATCTGGAATTTCAGCAGCTCAACCAGCGCGTTGGGGAGATTGACCACACTCTACAAGGAGTGAATGAAGATGTGAGTGCCTTGAGTCACAAATTCAGTCACTTCATGACCCACTTCCCCGACTACTACCAGTAGTATCCGCACCAGCCGCCGAACAATGACAACAACTGAGCCTGGTAACAGCCTAAGCTTGGGGGAGGTTTGAAAACCTCCAAACCTTGCATTCATATTTTCATTTCTTCTTTTGATTTATTTTACTTCTTCAAAATTGCATGTTTACTTTCAGTTTGCATTCCTAAACCAAAAACACAAAGAAATTAGTTGTAACTTTTATTGCAAAATTGTTTCTTTGTTTCTCTCGAAGTTTTCTCAATTTCAGGTGACTTGGCAATAGGGCAATACAGAGGGGGTTCGACTCAAGTATGAGAATGAAGCAAGCAAGAGGAGGTATCACATTCCTTTCATCACCTTTTCTGCAATTTTAAATTGAGCCTACAATTATTTACTCGCTCGCACTAGAGTCACTCCCCACTTAGCTTGCTATCCTATAAATTCTATTCCTTTGCTAGTGTCTCCTTTTTAGCTTCAAAACAATGAGCAATGAACTTGGTTAAAAATATTTCCTACACTTTTACAACAACAAAAATCATCCCAAAGGTTGACTTGAGTCCATGTTTAGCCCAAAGGATTTGATTTTAGAACTACACCATCCCATTTAAGCTTAATGTAAATAGACTTGATAGTACCCTTGAATGAAATTGTTTCATAAAATGGATGCTTCGAAGTAGTAGAGATTATGTAACACCCCAACATTATAGCTTAGAAATAAGCTAAGCTCAAGTGTGTGCATTGCATTCATGCATAGAAAATCTGGATAATTTTCGCGCTTTTAAATAAAACTTGTAAAAGTGATTGAAGCTTCTCTTAACTTGGTGGAATTGAAGTAGATCATCAAGTTGACTACGATAAGTTTCAATATGGCCTTTGCTAGAATCTTATATTTGGGTAATATAATTTGATCTATGGGTAGATCAAATGTAATAAAACTAAGTCACAACACACTACTTAATAAGAGTACTAGATCTTCTAGAGATCATTACATGGTATTCCATACAACAACTCAAGGATGAATACTTAATATTCCAAAGATGATATCAAGGTATTATCTACCACAAACCCTGAATACCAAGTCAAGAATATAACCCAAGTAAAAGAAACTTAATAATTAAAATCTTGAAACACTTGTTGCCATAGTTATTCCTACCATGGATATCATGGTAGTTCTTAAACATTAACTATTATCACAAACAGAGTGGAAAAACAAGGCAAGCCAAGACTATCCAGCACATACTTTTAATAGTATATTAAGAGATGACATTCCTATTTAACCAAGTCCTAGTGCCAATTGATCTTCAATGTTGAGTGGTCAACTCTTGACCTAGAACTTGTTGACTCTTAGCCTTTGACCTATTATATTGACCTTCCAAAGACCTTAAGTAAACTTAATAAGAAGGATGAACTAGATATGGTTGAGTGTACCATCATCAATGGAATGTGATCCTTAGTGGAGATCAAACCATTGGATGTTGGAGGAGTTAACTGACTCATGAGTTAACTAGAAGAAGTATCTAAACCTAAGAATTAACTAATACTTGAGAAGTTATAAGAAAGCTAGTAGTGTTAGAGTATCAAGTAATAACCTTGTTAAGCCAAGTAGGTATAAACCTAAAGTGAGCTTCCTTAACAAGATAAATCCTATAGAGAGACTAGTACAAGTCTATTACTTAGTTGATAATAGATCCTGATCAAACAAATAGAAGCCTAAGCCTTTTATGTTTAAAGGATGGTGGTAATTATTCTCAAGTCATTTGAGAAGTGATGTGAGAATGCCAAATAAGGAAAAACCCTAGTAAACTGGATCATCTAGCTTGATCATGAGAAGTCAAGCTAGAGTATGATGAAGTATATAACATAAGTTATATGGAGTAGTGGGATGCATAGTAGTTTAACCAAGCTAATACAAGAACAAACTTGTATTATGGGAGTAGTACCATACCTATTCTAGAGGATTGACATCACATGTGATATAGAGAGGATTGTAATCTTGCAAGCCTTGGAAGTAAATACAAGGTGGATATAAAAGGAGTTAATGGGTGGAATTAGAAGTAGCTACATTGATGGATTCATCAAGGGTAGTTAGATAATGAAAGTTATATACTAGAGTAATAATGGAGAATGAGTATTGCTGAAGTGACATGACCATATCATCATATGATGATGGATATGGTGGAGTCAGATGATTGTCTTATTTAGGAAGGTGAGATCTTTGTGAATAAGATGAGAGAGGTTTATAGAGTATATTTAGGAAAGGAATTTCTTATCTAAAAATAACCTTGGTAAGGTATTAAGGTAAGGGTTCTTTATAAGCCTTAACCAAGATCATATCAAGTTATGACAAGACCCATGTCTACTTCATTATTCAAAACCCTATAATCAAATGATAGTGGAACCATTTCCTATTCCTAAGTAACCATTGAATTTTATCTCTTGGACAGATGATGCTTCCAAGAGATAAATTAGAGAACCAGATGAGTGTTCATGGATGAAAGCCTTGTTTACTTTGTTATCTTAAACCCTAATAAGGACTTAGTCTTATATACCAGCAAGGTCACATTAGGAAAGCAATCCCAATAGCTTACTCTAAGTTGAGTTATTAATTATGGTCACAAATCATGAAGGCAATATATCATAGCTCTTAATCTTCATCCATATCCATAATATATATGAGCTATTGTTAAACCTTTCCAAAACTCATGTCCATTATTTGGAAATGAACATTTTCATTTCCTCATTAATGATTGATATTCAGGCGTAATGACTTAACCAAGATTGTTTTATGATAATCCTAAACACTACAAATCAAGTAGAATTTGAATAAGAGAAATCCCCAAATATGGAGAACCATGAAATTCAAATCACCATAGCATGAATCACAAGGTTTAACACCTTATAATGTATATAGATAAATCCTTTATGAGGAGAAGTATGAACAAGATTCTATATACATCAATAAACATTTCAAACCAGTACCATTAATATTATGAAGTGAAAACATAATTATTTTTATGAAATCTTATTATAAGAAACAAATTCCTAAAACCTAGTCCTTATTAATATTTCCTAATGAAGAGGACCCTTCATATAATTATGAATATTTTTATACACAATAAAATAAAATAAAGGAGAAGAGGGTCATACTTGCTTTAGACAATAATATTCTTGACCTAAAATTTCTCTGGATATTTAAATCCTTGAGGAAATTCATATTTGAAATGAAATTGTAAATAGAAAAGAAAAGTGAAAACAACAAACAGAAAATAGAATTGGAAAAAGAAAAGGAGGCACCCAGACATCAGCCCACGACCCACTTTCCTTCTGCACGCTATCTACCACTCGCGTGTACCAGCCGCCACACTTCGGTCGCTTCGCCACGGCCCAGCAGTAGCCCGACCCAGATACCGATTCACGTCGTCTTCTTTGATGTCACAAGCTACTCGTTGGAGATCGTGCAGCTGCCCGATGCCAATCACCGGCGTCAGCGAGGATCAACCTCCACGATGGATCGCCATCGCCCGGGAGGGGATAAGAGCGCCACCACGATGCCCTTGCTCATCCTCATCCCTTCACTTCCTCCCTCCCATCTTCTCTCTTCCTCTCTATGCCGCAAGGGGGCCGAAACCCTAGCCCTAACTCGCTGTCGATTGCGGCCGTTCTAGCCTTCCCCGTGGCCATTCAAGTATGCCACGAGCACCGCCGTGATCTCCTTCATCGACCAGCTGGAGGAATTGAGCTGGGGTTCCCGGAATTGAGCCCTACATCATTGTCTTCATCATCTCTAACAAGGTCCACCGCTATCGATTTGTCATCGTCTGACCACCTTCGTTCTTGCCGACCATCTCGCTACACTCCTGGTGAGCTCCTGAACCTCATGGCCCTCTCTAATTCGTCGCTTGCTTGTCGTAGTGACCTACCCGCGTGAGTCCTAACAGCTTCGCCGTGTGAGCTCGTCGCCGGTCATCTCCTGATGACTATTTTCTAGGGCCGCCGCCACTATTAGGTTCTCCATCAAAGCCTCTTTCCAGCACACCCTACCGCATGTGCTAGGGCGCCGTAGTTCGCCACCGGTGACCACAAACTGGCGATGGTGGCCGTGCTTGCGCCAGCACGACGCCACACCCATGTCATCCCGGTCCGGCCAGCCCTGTTTGACTTGGTCCTTGCCTAGGTGGCAAGTGATGTGGCCTTGACCCCACTGGTCAGTGCCTGGGTCTAGATTAGTCCGAGTATAAAAGGTATTTCTCTGTTAGGTAATAGTTAAAATATTATAAATTCAAATATAAATATTTTCTAGGAATTTAATAAAATGATTAAATCTTAGAAATATAATATCTTTTGTTTTATACTTCAGAAAAATATATATTATATATCAAAATGTTCAGAAAAATAAACTCTATAATATAAACCTGTTATCATATTTTATTTTCCAAATTAAACAAAATAATAATTATTATTACTAAATATTCTATTAAGGATGAATCTTTAAAAAAGCATATACTATTATTTAAAATTCATAAAAATAAAAATAATATATCGAAATTCTTAGAAAAACAAAATATACATTTATAAACTTGTTTTATATATTTTTGTGATACTTAACTAAATATTTATTATTTACTTAGTATTTATAAAGTGTTAAAACTTATAAAATCATATCTTATTATTTAAAAATCACAAAAATATTTATAATATACCAAAATGATCAGAAAAAATATCTACATGTTAAAAATATAATAATCCACTTTTGAATTAAATAAATGTTTAGTACTCCAATAAACTTGAATTGAACTTATTTCCTTAATGGATAATTCATAAAAGGATATATAAAATTGTTAATGCTTCTAATATTATCCATTAAAGGTCTAATAATAATGTTAATCCGGAGTAATGCTACTATACAGTTAAAATAGTCTAAAGCATCCTAAATACAATATTTGTTAAACTATTATTCACAAATAAGTGTGTATTATTTTCCAAAAAGATTCTTATACAATATAAAGTTCTGAAGAATGATATTTTTTATTTTACTTAATAAAATCTTTTACCATCACTTCCACCACAAGCTTATAAACATTTAAAAATCCAAAGGTAATCCATAAGTAGTTAAATAATATTGTTTCCTTGTTTACAAATTATAACCACTCATTTATAAGGAGACAAATGATTCTAATCAATCATAAAGTCAAGAAACTACTACTCAAATAAAAGTAATATTACTCTTAATTAACCTTGAAGAAACATTATGAAGTGACCAAATTATAATATCATATAATGACCAAGATAGATAAGTCTCAACTACTATTGTAGTCCTTATTCAAATAAAGTAATTCTATCTTCTTTGAGAATTATAACTAGCAAGAAAGCCTAAGAGTGTTAACTTAAAGTTTAGATGCTTTTGTTTAGTTAAGTATGTTTTTTTAAAGTTATTCTTTTAAGAAACATTAAAAGTAATCCTTAAGCATATCTATAAAGACTTGAATTGATTGATAATCTTGCTTAAGAAATCTTTTAGATACCATGACCCATTTGAGTGCTTTAGTATTGCATACTACTTGTTGTATTTACATATTGTTTCACACACTCTCACAAGCCTTAATAAGAAGCACAAGTGTGAAGCTGATATAAAAGTGAAACATATGCTAAAGAACCATTCCCAGTTTCCGAACCCTAGATCAAATACAACTAGTTTGGGGGTTCACGTTTATCAAACTGCATTACATTACTTATGCATAATTACATCTTGCTTCTTTAAACATTAGTCCTTACTGGACCAATGATGCTATTTACAGAATTTGGATCTTCTATTGTCTCGAAGACCGTGAGCGCATAATCTTGCAATCACAAAAGGCAAGTTCACACTTCCTCATGTCCTTTGATTATTTTCTATCAAATGCTTCTAACTCAAATATTGTCATCACCTGCATTTCAAAAAGGTCAGAAAATACTATTTTCATAATAATTTGATTATGGATTATTTACCAAATGGTAATAATCTATTGATACAGTTCCAGTGGTAAAGGAACATAATATCTAGGACTTAATCAACCAATGTCGCCAGTGATTCTAGCGCCGTATATTACGTGTTAACCATGAGATCTGGAATGGGATGAAGAAGTCAGCTGGATTTTCTTACTTTCGCATGGACGGATGACCTTATCGTGAAGCTGCAGATTTCGCGTCGAGAATCCAGAGAATCTAGCACATGGGTGGGACCCCTTAGTGCCCCGCGATCTAGGTGTCTAGATTATCTGTGCATACCTGTCCTGGTGGAGGTTCACCATAGCCGATGGTGGCTGCCAGGCAGAGCTGCTTATAGAGTCTTTGAGACGCTACCCAGACTATACTCGTGGTAGAGCTCTTGGGGGATTGTGTCTTCATGCAGGGTCGTGGAGAGGGGCAGCTATTGGCTTGGATCATCTACTGGGCCCCACATCAAGGAATTGTGGATGGGAATAAGCTGCCCGGTTGTGCAACAAGGATTTGGTCTCTCATGGGTAAAGCAACACATCTCTGCAGAGTGTAAGAACCGTGACATGTTACTCCCTGTTCCGGAAGGAGCTATGAACGCGGCAGGAAAGGAACTCAACCAAAGTTTTGGTCAACCTGTGAAGGCTGTCGGACATAGTTTTCAGAATAAAAGCAACCTTTGAAGAAATGTTTACGAAAACTTGCCTTCCCTATGACCTTTGGTCTGTGTCTGTAGAGAGAGTGCATCATACACTCCTTTTTAGTGAACTTACTGAGTACGCTCATACTCAACCGTACCTTCTTAACCCTTGCTAGGTTCTAAGCCGTTGAAGACGACGTCAACACCAACTTGTGCTCAAGAAACCATCATCGACATCTCAAGTTCTTCAATTAAGTCAATAAAGTCAACATATACATCAGCTGAAGTGAAGATGAAGTCTCTGATTAGATAGGAGTAAATACTATAGCCATAAAACCTACTACTATAGAGCAATGCAATAGCAACATTTATAAGCCAAATAGTTTAGATGCTAGTCTTATTAGCCAGATAGTTCCGAGTTATTATTTCTGGTTCTTCTTTGTAAGAAGTTCTTTCTCTCTCTTTAACCTAGAGTGTTCTCTAGATCTTATGTAAAGAGTCGAGTTCTAATCTATAGTCATGTCTTGGACCTGCTGTGTTTCTGTTGTACCACTCCGAGGGATGTAATACTAGTGAACAATGTTTCATTGGTGTTATGTCAACGACTATAGTGTACTACATCATGCAGTGGTATGTTGGGTCACCGCAGAATATGCCACTGCCTTTTTTAATAATTACCATAATATATTGCTTTATGCGTGTCATTACAACATTGTCGTGCTCCATGGGGAACTATTAACTCCGCTGGCCAACGAACAATCTAAATGTGGGAAATCACTTGATTTCGGCTATTGAGTTATGTAAACGTCTGTAGCAGCAATGCTATGACAGATAAAATTTTAGTATTCTCATGGTTTCACGTTCCAAGTGAAGTTGTAGTACTCCTGTGACCCACTATTGCTCAACAATTATTTATTGGCATGGTCACGAATGCACAACACAGTGCCAATTAACATGTTAAAAACAGTGGCATGATTTCTCTATGAAAGAGCTGAAGGTTTTGAAAGGCAAGGAAAGGAAAAAGGTTCTTTGAGAGTTTTGAAATTTTGACATGGGTGTAGATGAGTTGTTCTTAAATTGAATGTTCTTGGTGCCAACTTGAGCACTCTTAATTGATTAAAGAAACAAGAGTATAAAGTTTTCATCTCTCAACAAGGAGAAACACCAAAAGAATTTGTTTCACTTTCCTACCTAACTTTTGACACTTGCTCAGGAATATAATTTATTTGCTAGCAAGATATACGTGGTTAGGAAGTGGACTCAGTACAATTTTGTGAATACTTGTATGATCATGTTTAAGATTGCAGGAATTGTGAAGAAAAGAATTTGAAACCAATTCAAGCTTGTAAGTTCTTTTATTTCAGTCTCGAATCTCTGCTATTCTTCCTTATTTTCTTGTCACTCGAGGGCGAGAAACATCTAAGCTTGGGGGAGTTGCTGTGAGATTCGACACATTTTTTATGGTTTTTATTGACGGTTTTCCTCTAGATTTGATCGTTTTATAGCTTTACCTAAAGAAAACTTGGTTTTTAATGTGTGTTTCAGGTTCTGAACATCAACAGAAGGTTTTAACAAGGGAAACACAATATTCAGGCGAAAACAAGCAAGTCCCTCTTTGGAAGAAATCAAGGGAGGCAAAAAAATGCTTTAACGAGCAACTATATGGCAGGAACTTTTTTCCGGCCATATAGTTCCTGCTGTATAGTTGCTGCCGCCTCCGTCTTGTCAAAAGGGACAACTTCTGGGAAGAGGCCAGGCGCGAAATCATAACACAACAGCCACCATCCCATCCTTGAACCATAATAGATAAGTTTTTAATCCTAAGATCTTTCCTGATTTCTCTCTCATCTTATTTTCTACAAAACTTGAACTTCTCTTCTTTCTTAAAATCCTTGTATGATCCTTGAACTTCTCATCCATTGATCTTGACTTTTCTTCTTGATCCTAGAATGCCCTGTCCTTCCCATTGAGTTAGGCGTGTAGCTCATCATTTCCTAAGTAGTTGATTGCTCCTATTATCAACAAGATCCTATATAAAATTTCTAAGTCCTATAATTACTAAAGAATAAATCTTCCTTCTAAAAATTCTTCTCTCGGCTTCTTTTGGTGATGGAGATATGTTGATCTAGTATGTTGACGATGTTGAGAAGTCCAAATCCAAAGTAGGTGGTCTTGAAGTCCTCATTGATCCTGAAGCGAAAGTCCTTTGAGGTGTTGAGACTTAAGTCCTTAGTGATGTCGAAGCTGAAGTCCTTAGGGATGATGTGGCTGAAGCCCTTTGTTATGTTGATGTTGAAGGCCTTTGTAGATGTCGAAGTCCTTTGTGGTGATGATGTTGAAGTCCTTTGTCATCAAGTTGAAAAAGGGAGAGATGCAGAAACAAAACAGAATACTAAGGAGAGAGTTTACAAGATTGTTTGTAAATAACTTCGAGTAAATTCAACTCCTATTTTTCTATAGGGTCTTTGTACAAATCCTAGGGTTACGAACCTACAGGCAACACAGTGCTCTGATACCATCTGTCATGACCCGAACCTGTTAAGGTACATATCCCTGTGTTTATAGTGCTAGTCCCTGGATCGAATAGCTAGCACCCACAGTTTAAGATGTAATATCAAGAAACAAAGGTCATATTACATCGCATATCCAGGAATAAAAATAGTTCATTACAACTTACATAGCTCATATGACTATCTTATTACAAAGCAGCAGATATAACTATACAGCATGGAGTCCTTCATCTTCATGTGCCACAGGCAAAGATGTTGGGTGTAGAGTCGTAATCCCTACTCATCAAACTTCACTATCATCAAATAACCCTGCAACATGATAAGTTACAGCCACAAAGGGTCAATACATTTTGAATTGTATTGGCAAGTGAAACATAAACAATATAGCATATCACGCTATAACACTAGCATTTCCCTAGTGTACCTCCAACTTAACGTGGCCACACTAGTATTTCCCTAGTGTGCCTCTAACTCAATGGTATCACTAGTACATTCCTAGTGTACCGCTAACACAAAATGGCCACACTAGTACATCCCTAGTGTACCACTAACACAAAATGGCCACACTAGTACATCCCTAGTGTACCACTAACATAAAATGGCCACACTAGTACATCCCTAGTGTGCCTCTGACTCAATGGTACCACTAGTACATCCCTAGTGTACCCTACACTGACATGGTCACACTAGTACTTCCCTAGTGTACCCTTCTAAATCATTGCTCCAATACTACACACTCATTCATCGAGACAATCCATTTATAAAGCTGTTTTCACCATATCATACATAATACAAAAATATCACTAACGCATAATAGAAACAATAAGAAATTTAATGAGACCAAAGTATCACTTGCCTTTTTGGATATAAGAAGTCCAATAATAACTCCTCAATAATTTATCCTCGAAGAATTATATATCCTCAAAGTCTACAACAATACAATCAAGCAAAAAGCACACTCTCAAAACTAGCATCACAAAACAACACATGAATACAACGAAATACATGCAAGCATACAACAAGATATTTTATTGAACAAGTTGTTACAGCAAGGTTCTGAACACTACAAACACCTACTGGTCCTTTTATATAATTGAAATTCCAATTGGAACAATTTTAGTGCAATTTGGTTATTTAAAGTATTTTTCTTTTACTAGGATAAGGCTTATTCAATGTGATATTTGCTACTGCCATAAAATTATAAGTTTAATTTTTTTGTGTTTATTTTTATGGTCAGAGGGTTCAATACACAACTATTTGCAAAAGGTTTCACTCAAAAATAATTTTTAGAACATGTTTTATAGCCAAAATACCCCACAAATGGTTCTGTATAAAACATGATTTTAGCCATCACAAAAGTGCCGAATTATTGTTCTACCGTGTTCTACGCATTTTTTTGAATCCATAGACATATTATTTGCTAAGTTTGGACAAACATAACTAAAGATATGATTTTTGCAAGTTTCTATGTTCATATGTCCTAAAAATCCGAAAATAGAAAAAGATAAGACAAGTGGCAGATTTCTATTGGCCTGTACCCCTTTGGTAAGTGATCTATTGATAGTCCTTAGATGAAGATCAAACGGACCAGGTTAGCTCACCGGAAAATCTCGCCGGAAAGATCGCCGGAATAGCGGGCACGAGCTTGGCATCGCCGTTCTCGTCGCTAGGAACGTATCCGGAGTTGAAGAAGACGTGGACAGCGTAGAGAACGTCGAGGCGGTGCTTGGAGACATGATGAATAGCTCGTTCCTCTCCAGTGTTTGCGGAAATCCACGGCTGGAGTGACGTATGAATAGCTCGTTCCTCAACTGCAACAAGAAGGTGAACCATGATGTCCTGGAGGTAGGCAACGATGAGTAGAGTATTCCAGTTCAAGGAATTGATAAGATTCTCACCGTGGACGACAAGATCTGACGATGAACTCGAATTTGGGGCTTAAGTTGGCATTGTTGGTATGTGATCTACAGATCTCCTCTGGTAAAGTCTGAGAACGAAAATGATGGAGGAGAAAGAGGGGAAGATGATGCTCTCTTCGGTTTTTGCTAAGGTGGTCTATGGAGGGAGATCGGGAGACGTATGCCCACGGGTGGTATTCGGAGCACCGGTTTGATATGAGAGATTAAAGCACCAAAGTAAGAAACTAATGGCCTGAATGGAACCTCCACTTGATTATAAATGTTTTTCAGTTTAAAG
Source organism: Avena eriantha (assembly GCA_910589775.1). Taxonomy (NCBI): domain Eukaryota; kingdom Viridiplantae; phylum Streptophyta; class Magnoliopsida; order Poales; family Poaceae; genus Avena; species Avena eriantha. Next base: position 106,789,394 of record OU342742.1, read on the forward strand.
TCGAAGAGAAACAGTCATTGAAATTGATGGGGAGAGGAGAGGAAGATCTACAGCCATAAACGTTTCAGCTGTGTACTTGTGTTCATGAAGACGTACTTGAACTGGAGGAGGAAGATGATTCGTTCGCACGGGCTTTAGTCGCTGGGTTAGTTGGGCCAACAAAAGTCAGCCCAAGATGGAAAAAAAATAAGAAGAAAAAAAATAGAGGGACAAGGGACTTGGCCAGCTGGGCTTTGGGCTGCTGCTGTTTTTTTTTCTTATTTCGAATCTCCTTTCTTTTCATTTTTCTTTTCTGTTTTTTTCTTTTTGTCCATGATTTGAATTACCAATTTAACTCAAACTTGCTCAGAAATTTTTGAATAGAATAACAGTACAAAGTTTATTAGAAATAGGACTTTTTGGTACTGTTTTATAATCCAAAATATTTACACTAAATATACAAAGCTCATATGGGTTTTATTATATTTTCTTATTTCTTTTCCCCCTTCGCTTTATAAATTTCATAACATTTTATCTATAGCTCCAAATAGGATGAAACCAATTTCCATGGTTTTAAAATTTTATCCTTTATCACAATATATCACTTAGGATTTATCTTTGCAAATTTTAAATATGGAATATATCCATAGTATTGTGTTGTTCTTATGTGGTAATCAATAAATAGGGTTTTAAGAGAAATGCTATTTCTCTTGAGGTTTAAAATACAAACATCATGCTTCATGATTTGGGATTTTTAAAACATGCACATCACTTCACAAACAAAAATAATTTTATTTGAATTGTGTTTTTGGAGAAATTGCATTGAATTTCCAAAAGTTTTTGTTCCCTCTGAATTTCAACGGTTTGATTCTTTTAAGTTTTTCACATTTCAAAATTTGGAAAATTTTGGGATGTGACAGTCCTTCAGGGTATTTCTCCCACCGAGGTGATTCCGGGGGGCTAACTGAACTGTGGCGGTACCTCGAGGAGACTTCCGCTGTTGTTGACTGGATGACGCGGTCGATGTTCCTCCACGGAGCCACGACGGTGCTGAACCTTGGACTCGCACACTTCCCCGACAACTTTGACCTCGACGATGTGACCAACAGATACCCTTGAACGATTGGTACGGTGGAGATTATAGAAGTTCTGAGATTGACCGCCAAGGCCGCTCCGTTTGCAAAGCATGTGTTGGCGATGGGCGACCTGCTACCGTACCTAGAGACGCTGGTGACGCCGAACGACCCCGAGCGAAAGCATCTCGACTTCAAGTCAGAGCAGCCCTTCCGGTCGTCACTCGTGGGCAATTAACGACCTACCCTGCGAACCCCTAGAAGCCTTTCGTTTGGGCCAAGGGTGCTGATGATGCCTCGTCGTCGAAGCCTACAAAATGAAGAATTGTAGTGTAACGTAGGTTAGCATGGCGAGTGGCCTTTTGTAATATTTTGCATATGAACAATATATTTTGTCACTATATGAAAGATGCAATCGACTTGTGTGTAATTGAGTGATTTTGTTGTGTCTGATTTTTGGGTTGTGCGAGTCCCCAGGCGCATCCTCCCTTATGTGGGGTTGAACTCACATGTATATATGTTTGTTTGTGTTAAGTTGTTGGATTAACTGGAGTCAACTCGCCGTGGCTCATGGAGCCCGTCGCTTGGTGACCCCAAGGGGTGCTCTATACTTGGTGTGGTCCCAAACACGAATGGGGTTGGTTAGGCGAGTCCCCGAGCGTGATACTTAACTGTTCAAGTCGCATCCCCAAGGTAGGTGAGGGCATAGTACGTTGTTTGTAAGGTGTCACTCCTCCTGTCTTGGAAAGGCAGTCATGTGGCGAGTCCAAGGCAAGCTCCCATACTTGGTGTGTTCCCGAGCCGCGTTGGGGTTGCTCTAGATGAGTCCCCGAGCATGGTACTATACCGTTCGATCCGTGTTGCTCGAGGATGAGGAGAACGGGGCGCTGTGGGAAGAGGAGTCGGTAGTCTTGGCTCGGAAAGCCAGTCAAGTGGGGTGACTCCAATGGTGGCTCCGGGGTAGCGTTTTCATGGACAGTGCAAGACCCAAATATTTTTGGTTCCCTTGGGCCGCACTACTTATCCGTGCTGGTCGCTCGACCAATGGTTGACTTCTATAGGTTAGCATGTTGCTAGGTGTACGAGTGTGATTGGCACAAGAAAATGGCGAGTAGACACAATTTGTGCGTTCCGAATTTATTCCATCATATAGCGACTGAGTACAAGTTTGAGTTCTATGTATAGAACTTTCAGAGGAGGTTTACATTACATGGCCGCCCGATGTCGAGCTGGCCGTCACCTCGTATGTCGATGAGGTAGTAGGCGTCGTTGCTAAGGACTCACCCTATGGAGAATGGCCCTTCCCATGGGGAAGAGAGAGCTTGTGCATGCCCTTCTTGTCATGTATGAGTCACAGGACTAGGCCGCCTTCTTGGAAGGTGCGGCTCCGGACTCGGCGGCTGTGATAGCAGCAGAGTCCCTGCTGGTAGATGATGGTGCAAGAGCGAGCTAGGTCGCAGGCTTTGTCGAGCTGGTCGACCCCGTCTTGGTGGGTGATCTCATTGTCCTCCTCCGCGTAGTTGTTGACTCGAGGCGAGTAGTGTTCTAGATCGGTTGGCATGATGATTTCGGCACCGTACACCATAAAGAAGGGTGTGAATCCTGTCGAGCAGTTGACGAAGGTGCGGATGCCCCATAGCACGGAGGGGAGCTCTTCGACCCAGAAGCCAGGAGTCCGTTCGAGAGCGACCTACAGTCTTGGCTTGAGTCCATGGAGGATGCTCTGGTTAGCGCACTCTGCTTGGCCATTCGATTCCGGATGGGCGACTAAGGTGAGGTCGAGTTGGATTCCGTGCACCTCGCAGAAGTCAGCCATGGAACCCTTGGTAAAGTTGGTGCCATTGTTCGTGATGATGTTGTGCGGATAGCCGTACCGGTAGATTAGCTCACGGAGGAATTTGGTGGCGGTCTTGCCATCACACTTCTTGATTGGCTTCACCTCAACCCACTTGGTGAACTTGTCGATGACGACCAGGAGGTGGGTTTAGCCTGATGGAGCTTTTTTGAACCGGCCCATGTCGATGACCTAGACGGAGAATGGCCAGGTGATGGGGATGGTCTTGAGGGCCGAACCTGGGATGTGCGTCTGGTTGGCATACTTCTGGCATCCGACGCATCGTTCGACGATGTCGGTGGCCTCGATGTGTGCGGTGAGCTAGTAGAAACCGTGGCACATGGCCTTGGCGACTAGCGACCAGGTGCCAACATGGTGGGCGCAATCACCTGTGTGGATGTCTTGGAGAATCTTGCGTCCCTCTTCTGGTTATACGCAGCGCTAGAACACGCCGGTCACACTATGCTTGTGGAGCTTGTCGTTGATGATGACGAAGGACTTGCAGTGGCACACGATCATCCACGCCTTTGTCTCGTCCGTGGGTAGGATCTTGTACTCGAGGTAGGCGAGGTATGGTGCAGTCCAGTCACTAGGATCCGTGATCATGGCGACTAGAGTGGGCTCAGGCTGCAGCGGTATCCTGATGTCGATCTCCTTTAGGGGGGGGGAGACTGAAGGCTTCTCGATGATGTCGAGGAAGACACCCGGAGGTGGTGTTTGGTGAGCCATTTCAATGTGCGAGAGTGAGTCAGCCTCTTCGTTCTTGCGGTGGTCGATCCACTCGACAGAGTAGCTGGCGAAGTAGCACCCAGTTGGTCCACCGCCTAGCGGTAAGCTATCATGTTGGGGGAACTTGCACGGCGACGAGGTCAGAGTTGCCGTAGCACTTGAGGCGATTGATGTTCATCTCCTTGGCAGCCCGCATGCCATGGAGGAGGGCCTCGTACTCCTCCATGTTGTTGGTGTAGGGCGTGAAGTTGAGTTGCAACACATATCGGAGGTTGCCGCCCTTGGGGGAGGTGAGCACGATTCTTGCTCCGGCACCATCTGAGTTTTTGGAGCCATTGAAGTGGAGGTGCCAGTAATGGAGGTAGGGCAGTGTCTCGGGCTGCTGTGCTTCTTCCCAGTCAGCTAGGAAATCGGCAAGGGCATGCGACTTAATTGCCTTGCGTGGCTCATACTTGATGTTGTGGACACCAATTTCAATGGCCCAATTGGCTACTCTCCCAGTCGCCCCGCGATTGCAGATGATGTCCTGCAATGGCGCGAAGGAGATGACCGTGATGGGGTGCTCCTGGAAGTAGTGCGGGAGCCATCATTGGGCTCTGAAGACCGCGTACACTAGCTTCTGGTACTACAGGTAATGATGCCTTGAGTCCGCCAGGACCTCGCTGATGTAGTAGACCAGGCGCCGTACAAGGCACTCCTTGCCCTTTTCCGGTCACTCGAAGACCATCACGACGCTGCCGACTCGAGGGGAGGCTGCGACGTAGACGAGCATTGTCTCCTTGTCGATGGGGGCAGCAAGTAGCGGTGCTGCGAGTAGCACTTCCTTGAGCGCTTTTAGCACGTTGTTCGCTTCTTCGTCCCACTGGAACATGGGGTTCTTGCGCATCAAGCAGTAGAGGGGCATTGCCTTCTCACCGATCTGGGGGATGAATAGACTGAGAGCCGCGACTCGCCCGGCCATCTTCTGGACCTCGCGCATGCACTCGGGTTTTCTGAGTCGCGTGGTGGTTTTGATCTTGGTGGGGTTTTCTTAGATTCCTCTCTTGGAGATCACGTACCCCAGGAGTTGTCTGGTGGGCACACCGAAGGTGCACTTCCCTAGGTTGAGCTTGATCTTGTACTTCCGCAGATTTGCAAAAGTTTTGGCCAGGTCCGCGAGTAGGTCGCTCTTGCAAGTTGACTTCACCACCACGTCGTCGATGTAGACGTGGATTTTGCAGCAAATTTGGCTCACAAGGCACTCCTGCATGCATCGTTGATAGGTCGCATCGGCATTCTTGAGGCCGAACGTCATGGCGGTGTAGCAGAAGGCTCTGAATGGCGTGATGAATGTTGTTTTCTCCTCTTTCTCAACCGCCATCTTGATCTGGTTGTAGCCAGACTACTGATGACTGCAAGTGCACATATCGTTTGTAGCTAGTTTCAAAATAAAGATATCGATCCCACATGGAGCAGTAGGTGAAAGACTAAAATGCTTTTAACTAACACTAAATGAAGTACTTAAGGAATAATTTTGAGATGCAAGAAATTAAGAATCGTGTGTGTAAAAGAGCTTGGAACTACAATAGGGAAAAAGGTGTTCTAAGGGAGTGGTGGATACACCGTTAGCAATTTAGACTAAGAAATCAAGATTATTATAACAAATATTCTCATGATATGTATGTATGTGGGAGGAGCGCCATATATGGACTAATAAGCAGCAATCACTGCTCACATCATCCTTCATAACCATAGCTGGCAGATAAATGATATCAATGGTATTATACCTCTATTAAGGGATTTCTCCTGTGGCATGGACATGGCTTTATGAGTTCTCCTTGTTTCCCCAAGTTAGTACGTAAAGAATTACAACAGCTTTATAGTCACAGTAAGTGCTATCATCCCGCCATCTACCAACAAGTAATCCCCTTCATCATATCCCCATAAGAGGCAAATATTAAGGAGGTGCACAACTCCCAACATCAAGATGAAGACAATTAACACATACACATAATGATGTATACCATAATAATCTCTATCTTATCTCAATCATATGCTAGGGTTTCTCCATCTCCCAAGAACTAATGATCTACTCATACATGGAGGCAATCAACATCATGGTAATAAAAATGGAATCTATCATAGATGAGTAGTACTTGTATAAATCCACAACGAGTATGGAAATTACAACAAGATCTAGACAAGATGTAGATGGGATGGATGGAGATGGTGGTGATGCAGCGATTGATGATGAAGATTGATGCCTTAGCCTCCTGGATCTACGCAGGGTGAAGATGGATCCCCGGTGGACGAGTTCCCTCTCCAGATGCCTTCCAGAGGTGAGGTTTAGGCGATTTCTAGTTGTTCTGTATGTCGTATCTCCGATCCAGTTGCACGGGGTGAAACTATTTGAGGAGGCGGTGGTGCTGCCAACTATACGACGGGAACTATACAGCCGGAAAATTTATTCCTGCCATATAGTTGGTCGTTAAACCGTCTGTACACCTTGTTCACTTCGGGTTTTCTTCTGGTATTATTGATATCTCCCGAATAAGCGATTTATGTTGTTTTTGACTCCTTTTCTCCTCAATACTTGACTTGTTCCGACAAGTGACATGCCTATGATCAAATCACACGCTGCGCAGCTATTGGATATAACTTCTCCTGAGTGGGCCCTTAAGTACCTTTCCGTCACGTGGACGGACAAATCCCGCTCTTGACATATATTGCCTCTATGGTTCCTCCAAGTACCTGAACACACATTTATAATCACTGTATTACCAAGTGATGCTTGATGCTATCTAAGCACTCTCGGGAGACAGTGATTGATATAGCCTCAAGGTCTAAGGAATAGTCTACAAGGATCCATTTCTAATCATCGTAACTTGAACTTCGTGACATGATCGGGTCATGATGTTTAGATTGGGTATTGGTTCATCATCTCATTCTTAGAATGAGTTGACTCCATTTCCAACTAGCATAAATGCCACATGATCAGAAAACTTGATCATCTGTTGACAAATGAACCAGTGACTAGAGTTTCACTAGGAACCCCTGGTTGTTTATATATCACACGTGTATTGATGTTTCCACTCAATACAGTTATAGCATGATATAAAACATAATCATAAACTTTATTAAATATGACAATAGTCCTTATTACTATTTGTCTCTAGGGCATATTTCCAACAATTACCCCTTCTTTCGCAAGCATCACAGTGTCCTACATACCTTTGTGCGTCCTGGAGTAAGGTGGGCCAATAGAATTCGGATTGAAGTACCTTTGCTGCAGTTCGCTTGCCTGCATGATGTCCTCCATACGGGCTGTCATGACAAGCTTGCAAAATTGCATTCATTTCATGGTTAGGAACACACTTCCGAATCATTCCGTCAGGTCCATGACGATATAGATACGAATCATCCCAAAAATAATATTTAAGATCATTAAAGAATTTCATTCTTTGCTTTCTTGTCATACCCGGAGGTATAAATTTTACTGCGAGATAGTTAGCATAATCCACAAATTAAGGATCAGCAATTTCAACGTTTGCTAAATATTCTCCTAGAAATGATTCATTTATAGGTACGGGGTTAGTAATTATTCCCTCCATCCTAGAGAGATGATCTTCTACCGGATTATCCTTACCCCTCCTATCTACTATTTGTAAATCATATTCTTGCAGTAATAAATCCACCTAATCAACCTGGGCTTCACATCCTTTTTCACAAGGAGGTGACGCAAAGCTTGGTGATCCGTATGAACTATTACCTTAGAATTAATGATGTAAGATCTAAATTTGTCACAAGCAAAAAATATAGCTAGGAACACTTTTTCTGTAGTAGCATAATTTTTTTGAATCTTATTAAGAGTTCTACTTGTGTAATAAATAACATTTAAATTCTTTCCGTCTCGCTGTCCTAACACAACCCCTAAAGCACAGTCACTAGCATCACAAATGATTTCGAAAGGTTCATCCCATTTTGGAGATTGCATGATGGGTTCTGAAACTAATTTATTTTTAAGGTTCTCAAAAGCTGCAATGCAGTCATGATCTAAGTAGAATGGAGTTTCTCTCTCAAGAAGGTTGGTGAGAGGCATAGCTATTTTAGCAAAATATTTTATAGAAAGCTTATAAAACCCTGCATGTCCCCAAAATATTTAAGTTTTTTATGTCCTGAGGTATTGGAAGATTTTCGATAGAATCTATATTAGTTTTATCTATTTCTACCCTTCTATGAAACCTTATGCCCAAAAACTTTACCTTCTCTTTCCATGAAGTGACATTGTTCCCAATTCAAAACCAAATTGGATTGCATGCATCTCTGCAAAACTTTGGTTAAATTGTAGAGGCAATTATCAAATTTTGTTCCATAAACAACGAAATCATTTGTTAGAACTTCCATAGTCTTCTCAACAAGATCATCAAAGATTTTTAAAACACATTCTTGAAAAGTCTCAGCAGCATTACATAAGCCAAACAGAATTAATCTATAAGCATATGTGCCATAAGGACAAGTGAAAGTTATTTTCTCTTGATCTTCCGGTTGTATAGCAATTTGAGAATATCTAGAATGACCATCAAGAAAACCTAAATAAGAATTATTACTAAGCTATCTAAAATTTTATCCATAAATGGTATAGGTTTATGATTTTCTTGTGTCTCACGGTTTAGTTTCCTAAAATCAATGCCCATGTGATATCAACCAATAGGTTTTACAGGAACGAGCTCACCATCCTCATTCATAGCAGCATCAAGACCCCATTGTCTTGGTATGCAATGAGCTGGGCTAACCCACTTACTGTCAAAAATGTGATATATTATTCCTGCATCTAATAAGCGTATAACCTCTTTTCTTACTACTTCCTTCATTTTCGGATTAAGCCTTCTTTTTGTGTCAACTACAGGTTCAACATCATCAAGCATGGTAATCTTATGTGTTACAATGGATGGATCTATTCCTTTAATATCTCTTAGAGTATATCCAAAGGCTTCATGATGCTTAATCAAGACCAAAATGAGTATTTGTTTCATTTTCTGACAGATTTTTACTAATAATAACAAGACATTTATTTTCATTATCTAAAAACTCATACCTCATATCGTTTGGAAGTTGTTTCAATTCAATTAGCAGAGGTTCTTCATCTTCTTTTCTTACCAGTTCTTCATAGTCATGTGGACTTTGTGCTTCCGGAACTGAATCAAGGTAATCATTCATGTCTTCTCTCTCCTCATCATCTGGTGCTTCCTACCAATGAATTAGGCTACTCTCTAATTCATTTTGTCGAGTACTGAAATGAATTGCGGCCATCTCGACAATCGTTTTCTCTTCCTTGATATCTTCCACTTCATATGGCCTCTTCTTTAGTTTGGCAAAGTGGAATGTCATTTCCTCTTCTCCAAACATCATTGAAATAGTCTCCTTCTTATTATCAATTCGATCTTGGGTTATGGAAATAAAAGGCCTGCCTAAAAGAATAGGACAAAAAGAATCTCGAGGCATATCAACAATATGAAAATCAAGGGGCTACATGAGTGATCCAATAAAGACATAGATATTTCTAATAACACCTTCTGGATTTATATTAGTTCTATTAGACAATTTAATAGTAGTGTCTACCGGTTCCACATCTGGATTATTTAAATTGCAGCGAAGTTCCTCATAAAGTGATGAATGCATAAAGTTTATAGTGGAAACGGGCTCACAAATTCCGTATAAGAAAGTTTCTCCATAATATATAGGAGTCATAGGTTTAGAAGTTTTGTTACCTCGTACCTTACCTTCGATGAATTCTTAGGTTTCAAAGTCTAGCATAACCACTTCATTATCCACTGTCCGTGCTTCCATAAGATCCTTCAATATAACATTATTTATATTGGTAGCTCCGGGGTTCTTTTCTGGTTTCTTTAATCTTCTCTTTATTTGTTCTTTCTCTATTTGCTTTTTCTTGATATTCTCTTGAATAGGTGCAGAGGGGAACTCTTCCATTAGCGCACTTTCTCTTGCACGCTTATTTTCTTCAAGGTGTTTATGGGGGTCCCATTCTGTAGGTACCCGTAAATGCCCTGCATAATTCTCAATAATTTTCTTGACTGATTAAGAATCAATACCATTGGTTTTAATCATTGCACAAGTCCTTTCATCTGCAAGGAAATCGTTAACACAAGCATATTCAGAAGAACTATTCACAATGTTCTCCTCATTTTTAAGATTTTCATTGTCTCCCTCGTTTTCATTATGAATTTCCAGGCTTCATCATAGGTATAAGATAGAAAACTACCATTATAACCAGTGTCTAGGTTCGTTCTATTTTTATTATTAAGCCCTCCATAAAAAGTGTGAGTGATTAACCAATCAGGCAAATGATGATGGGGAAATTATCTAGAGAGCTTTTGTACCTTAGATACCCTTCATACAAACTCTCATCAGGACTATTTTTGAAACTGATAATAATACCTCTCATCCCGTGAGCTTTGATTTCTGAGTAATATTTTGATAGGAAATTGGTGGTCAATTCCGTCCAAGTCCTTGGTGCTTATACACAAAAATATCTATACCAGTCGCAAAAATTATTAGAGAGAGTTTGTCTAAACAACTGGGTTTTAACCATATCAAGATTACAGTTGTCGAATATAAAGGAACCAAGAATATCTTCAAACAATTGTAAGTGTCCATATGGACTCTCTTCATCAGTTCCTGCAAATTTCTTAGAGTGTAGTAGTTCAAATAATAAAGGGTGGATCTCAATTCCATCTGGATTTATGCTTTTACTGACAGTTATAAAAGCGTCCATGGGTGAACCCATTTTCCTTACTGCCTAAAGCTAGATTAAATGCTGAGTGTTGTCCATTGTTGCGATGTTGCAACTTAAATTAAAAATTAGTACAACAAAAGTAAATCACCAGAAGTAAAGTGACTTATAATGCTAAGCTCCCCGACAACGGCGCTACAAAATAGCTCGATGACTGCAAGTGCATAGATCGTTTGTAGCTAGTTTCGAAATAAAGATATCGATCCCAAAGGGAGCAGTAGGCGAAAGACTAAATGCTTTTAACTAAAACTAAATGAAGTAATAATTTTGAGAGGCAAGAAAAGTAGAATTATTTTTGGGTCGTTAATTGAATGAAGCAATTAAAGTAAAGTAAAACTTAATGCAGAAAGTAAGAATCACGTGTGTAAAAGAGCTTAGAACTGCAATAGGGAAAAAGGAGTTCTCAGGGAGTGGTGGATACACCGCTAGCAATTTAGACTAAGCAATCAAGATTATTATAACAAATATTCTCATGATATGTATGTATGTGGGAGGAGCTCCATATATGGACTAATGGGCAGCAACCACTGCTCACATCATCCTTCATAACCATAACTGATAGATAAACGACATCAATCGTATTATCCCGCTATTAAGGGATTTCTCCCGTGGCATGGACATGGCTTTATGAGTTCTCCTTATTTCCCCAAGTTAGTACATAAAGAATGACAACAGCTTTATCGTCACAGTAAGTGTTATCATCCCTTCTTCTACCAACAAGTAATCCCCTTCATCGTGTCCCATAAGAGGGAAATATTAAGGAGTTGCACAACTCTCAACATCAAGATGAAGACAATTAACACATACACATAATGATGTATAACATAATAATCTCTATCTTATCTCAATCATATGCTAGGGTTTCTCCATCTCCCCAAGAACTAATGATCTACTCAGACATGGAGGCAATCAACATCATGGCAATGGTAATGGAAACAATCGAAATGAATAGTTCTTGTATAAATCCACAACGAGTACGGAAATTACAACAAGATCTAGATGGGGTGAAGATGGGATGGATGGAGGTAATGGTGGTGTAGTGGTTGATGAACATGAAGATCGATTCCTTGGTGTCCTAGATCTGCATAGGGCGAAGATGGATCCCTTCGACAAGTTCCCCCTCTAGATTCCTTCCGGAGGTGAGGTTTTCGGCAATTTCCGGGTGTTCTGTATGTCGTCTCCCTGATCCAGTTGCACGGGGTGAAACTATTTGAGGATGCGCTGGTAGCGCCAACTATACGACGGGAACTATACAGCCGGAAAATAAATTCCCGCCATATAGTTGGTCATTAAACCTTCTGGATGCCTCAATCGCTTCGGGTTTTCTTCTAGTGTTATTGATATTTCCCAAATAATCGGTTTACGTTGTTTTTGACTCCTTTTCTCCCCAATACAACTGCTCCAAGAATTGTGTCCATATTATCCATCATATGTCCTGATCCTGGTGAAAATAGACATAAAACATGCACGCGAACGCCGAAAAATACCAAGATCCTACCACTATAATGCAAAACATTAATGTAAAACAGGATGCAAATATGCACTCATCAACTTCCCCAAGCTTAGACTCTTGCTCGTCCCGATCAAGGATAGCTTAGTGAATGTGATCCTCATATTCATGAAGCTGAGTCGATAAAATAAATGAGGCAATTGCAGCATGTGTTTATCCTATAAGATACATAGGAATGAGTTCATGAATAGTACCTTACTCAAACCATCTGAATAATATTAGCAGGCTTCCACACCTTACTGATCAATAGTTCACAAAACATGAATCTCAACATGATGTAAAAGTATTCGGTTCGATCGAATGAGTTAGCGAGGCAGTCCCAAGTGTTTTAGGATTAATATATTCACTTGGGATTCAAAATCTCAAAACGTCTCTTTGTCTTACTACAATATAGTGGTATATGCCTATTTGCTCTTGCACATTTGCTCTTTTTCTTCTCTCTTTTCTTCTTTATATATGTATATATATGCTCACACTTTTGTTTAAGTGTATGTAAAGGAGCTAGCCATACATTACACTTAATGTAAGAATTCAAAGTTTAATGATCTCAATTACCAAATTCCAATTGTATATGAAGCATCTTTATGACTTGAAGACTCTACCTTGACTTGTTCTCACTCTATTTTGAGAGCACTTTTAAAATTTTTCTCTGTTCGAGGTTTCTTTCTCAACTTGACTAATCAGATTATTCTTACTTTTGTAAATCAAACCATGAACTTACAACATATCAATTTAAATTATATTTATATGTTCCATTAATACCAATGGTGTGGAAGACTCCTATTGCTATCATCAATTGCACGTAAAATTATACTCAAGCCATTCATATATCCAATAAGACAAGCACAAATTCAATAATGCTCCATATATGATAATAAACTCAGAATTTCACAAATGGGATCGACTATTCCTTAAGGGAATTCAAATGATGCAAACTTTATTTCTAAGCTCGAACTAATGCAAAACTAAGCTAGTAATATAAAACTTATAAGATAGATTACAAGGTCTTAAAGATCTCCCTAAGCTTGGAATCAAGCCAGGCGGGATCAAATAACTCCTTGTTGGTACCTATTCCTCCTCCTAGGTAGGAAGAGTATTGCCTTCTTCCCCTGTGTTGAAAACTTTAGCTATGCTTGCGAGGCGGATGCTGAGCTCGACCATGTCATATTGAAGCTTCAAAATTTTCCTATGGAAGAATTTCTTCTCATCTGTCAAAGCAAAAATAGTTTTAAATCAAGAAACCAACTCTTTCATCGATGTCATTGACCTTTTTCTCAATGTCTTTGCTCATCATACAGTAGGAGTCAATCCCTTCTCCAATTGTTTCAACACATGCTTCCAAAGCTCTTTCCAACTAATAGATCTTATCATGAATCTCATCTTTTCGCACCTTCTTAGGCTTAAGAGGCAACATACTGAGAGGAGGTTTATAATAAGATCCTATGTTGTGACGATAGGGATTAGGGAGAAACTCATCCTTGCTATTTCCCCGCTCTGCTTGCCTCATCATCTCCATCCTTTGCGGGAACATGTCCTCCTAGTTTGGGAGAGGCTTGCTCTCTAGGCTGGATGATGATGATGATCCTTTAGGTTCTACTTCTTCGATCCTCTTCATGGGCTTCTCTTCTTTCTTCCCTCAAATCTTGTTGACATGGAAGGGCTGCATGGCTTTGCCGCACGGATATTGTTAGAAGGGGCTTGTATAGGGATGGCGAGGATTTTTTCGAGGCTGGAGGCTGTAGTTCTGTGAAAACTTAATGAAAAAGGTTAGATGCAAGCAGCTTTAAAAGGGGAGGTCGAAAACCCTAACGACAGTTCGTAACGAGCAACTATACGGGTGCGGCCCGTATAGGTCCCGCTTTATAGTTATGAACCGACCATACTTCTATGGTGGAACCAACTATACAGCCGGAACTATACGAGCGGGAATTTTTTTATTCCTACCGTATAGTTGGTCGTTAAACCTTCTATACTCCGATTATTTTTTTGGAGACGAGTCGATAACTATACGATGACAACTATACGACCGGAATTTTTATTCTCGTCGTATAGTTGGTCGTTAAACTTTTAGTACCCTCGAAAATAATTTTGACGAAGGCATTGATATCTATACAACGACAACTATACGGCCGGAATTTTTATTCCCAGCATATAGTTGGTCGTTAAACTTTTAGTACCTTTTGTAAACGGAAGGGGTGATGTCGAAACAACTATACGACCGCAACTATATGGCCGGAATTTATTCCTGCCGTATAGTTGGTCGTTAGACCTTCTGGATCCACCAAAAAATTACCTACATCTCTGAGAATTTTTTATTAGTCTGAAACTTAATGAAATATCAAGTTTTGATAGAAAAATGATAGCTTAAATTTTCGACAAATATTAGCATCCCTTGAACGGGATTTTAGCATTATCAATCTTCCTTTTCTTCGCTAGAGCTTTAAATGTTCCTTATTTAACACAAGCTCAACTAAAACTTAATTGAAAATTTAAAAACTTACTCAAACCTTTATTTCACATGGGTTGCCTCCCATGAAGCGCTCTTTTATGGTCAATAGCTTGACCATAATGTTGCTCATTTCGTCTCGATTCTATCCTTCTTGCAGTTGCCATTCCTTGTATATCTTTGCTTAATCACCTCTTCTAGGGTGATCACATGTATGGTGACTGCACTTATATCTTCTTTTGCTCGTAATGCTTCAAGAGTTGTCCATTTACCACCTATGAAAGAGAGGGTGTTTTCCCTGGAGCTTCACTACTCCCAGTGAATAAGCTTCTTCAACTATATAGGGGCCTTCCCATTTCAATCTGAGCTTTCCTAGAAACAACTTAAGACGAGAATATTAGAGTAACACCTTGTCTCCACTTTTAAAGGCCTTATTTTCTATTTTTCTATCATGCCATATATTCACTTTTTCTTTAAACAATCTAGCATTCTCATCAGCCTCACTTCTAAACTCATCTAAAACATGAATATCTAATAAACATTTTTCTCCCGCTGCTTTAAGATTATAGTTTAGGTTCTTGATCGCCCAAAAAGCTTTGTGTTTGAATTCTAAAGGCAAATGGCATGCCTTACCGTATATCGTCTTATAAGGTGTCATACCCATTGGATTTTTAAACGCAGTACAGTATGCCCATAGAGTGTCATTTAACTTGTATGACCAATCTTTTCTTAATTTGTCCACCGTCTTATCGAGTATGGTCTTTAATTCTCTTGGAGAGTTCCACTTGACCACTTGTTTGAGGATGATATGGTGAAGCAACACAGTGAGTTACTCCATATTTCTAGAGGATTTTCCTGAAAGTTCCTTTCATAAAATGAAAACCACCGTCAGTGATTAAAAATCTAAGGACTCGAAATCTGGGGAATATAACATCCTTGATCATCTTCACTGAGGCAACTGCATCTACATGGCTTATTAGAATAGCTTCAACCCATTTAGTAACATAATCGATAGCAACGAGAATATGAGTGTAACCATTTGATTCTATAAAGGGTCCCATGTAATCCGTTCCCCATACATCAAAGAGTTCGATTATAAGACTATAATTCATTGCCATCTCTTGTCTCGTACCCATATTACTGTAGGGGTTCCGTGGATGAAAACAATAATTTTTACCCTACGCCCCTGAACCCCTGATGTTGCCAGGACCTATCTATTAGTAATGCAGTAATGAGAGGGGCTTTTCGCGAACTTACCCTTGAAGACCGAAAAGCGTTGTCAACGCTCAGGAGAGCGTGGTTGATGTAGACGAGCCGAAGCCGACCTCAAGGTCGAGATGAAGTCCTTGCACTCCTGTGGCTCCAACGACTTAAGTGCCTCAAGTGTGACACCTCGTGGGGAGTTACACACGCCCGGTGCCTGACGATGACTCCCGCTTCCCCGATCCAGCAGCAGTTGCGGAAGTAGAGCTCCTGGATCCGAATCCCGCGGCGTGACGGCACTCTGCGGTGAAGATGTCTCTCGTTCGTGCAGTCCGAACTTGGGATCACGGTCATGGGAGAGAGATAATATCAATTGGAGGTATCCCCAAAAGATAGGAAACCTTTATTGAATATTGTGTGTATTTATCTAGCGAAATACCCCCACTATATATAGGGGGAGGAGAGGTACTACCTCCCTCAAAGTCCCAGAGTGGGACTAAAGGACAGGAGAGGGGGAGGGGTGGCGCCGCCGGCCACCCCCATGGGCCCCGCATAGGGGGCTAGCCCACTAGGGCGCCGGCCACCCCCTTTGGCCCTTCTCCCTCTTGCCTTTCCCTAATGGGCCCTCTTTCCTCCGGAATTAGCCGATTAAGCCTTTTGACCTTTAAATTGATTTTCTCTTTTATTAAATAATTATGAATAAATGATTAAATCAATATTTAACATTCATTCACATCTTTTTCAATCTCCGTGGTTATGGATCACCTTCCACCTCCACTTCGGACATCCTCCGGACTTACCGAAACCCTTCTGGTTTTCTCTCTACTATTCTTCGGCGATTCTTCCGATCCTATAAACACTCTCTAAGCATCATCAAACCCTTAAGCGTGATGCCCTATGGTTCGGGAACACTCCAGACATGGTCGGGACATTCCCGGACCAATGATCAATAGAGGGACTTGGATGGCCATGTGACCCCTATGCGTTCCACGAAGATCTTTCGTCGTTTGAACCAGGATGGTCGTGTCTTATTCCCTTTGTCTCTCGATACTTGCATTGCCCGAGATCTGATCAATGACATCACCATGTCGTGTTCAATCTCGTTACCGAACAATGCTAATTGACTCATTCCGACAAGTGATATCCTTGTGATCAAATCACACGCTGCGCTGCTATTAGATATAACTTCTCCTAAGTGGGCCCTTAAGTATCTTTCCGTCACATGGACAGACAAATGCCGCTCTTGACATATATTCCCTCTATGGTTCCTCCGAGTACCTAAACACACCTTTATAATCACTGTATTACCAAGTGACGCTTGATGCTATCTAAGCACTCTCGAGAGACAGTGATTGATATAGCCTCACGGTCTTAGGAATAGTCTACGAGGATCCATTTATAATCATCGTAACTTGAACTTCGTGACGTGATCGGGTCACGATGTTAAGGTTGGGTATTGGTTCATCATCTCATTCTGAGAATGAGTTGACTCCATTTCCGACTGGCATAAATGCCACATGATCAGGAAACTTGATCATCTATTGAACAATGAACAAGTGACTAGAGTTTCACTAGGAACCCGTGGTTGTTTATATATCACACGTGTATTGATGTTTCCACTCAATACAGTTATAGCATGATATAAAACTTAATCATAAACTTTATGGAATATGATAATAGTCCTTATTACTATTTGTCTCTAGGGCATATTTCCAACAGTCTCCCACTTGCACTAGAGTACAAATAAACTAGCTGCATTTGTTCTTAATCATCGGCTAAATATCCGGTACCCTGAACATGCTTGCTCGTGGAATAGGTTGAGTCTTGGGTCTGTACTTTTATAGTCCGAAATCCTTTGCAACTTACTAATGTCACCTTGATTGACATTAATACTTTATCATCACATGATAACATCTGTGCGTATGTATCATCGCTATGGCAGCAGAACGAGGCCTGATTCCAGGATCCTACAGTGACTTTAGATCAACCTCGAGGGCTTTCTCATGGGCATTGTGCCCTGGGAGACATCATTCTACGTTAAAAGCGAACTAGCCCCACCATAACATTATACAACACTTTAGATGGTACCCTTATCTATTATTATAAATGTAATAATCGAAACACAAGTGCACTCTCTGCAACTTTCGATGTTTTGTTCACCTGGCTTCCTACTTGACTTTAGTCGGTATTACAGGAGTTTCCAACATATTCCCTTATAACATAAACCTTTATGCTTTAAGATATGTCATACTTCATGGATTTGGAAAACATGTCTACAGTTCTCTTATTAGACACTGTGGACAAATTTAGCTCAACGTTCCGTGATTCAAACTTAATCACTTTTCAAATGTTCCTTATTGGATCATATACTATGTTAAGTTATCATCATGGTTTTCTAAGATAGAACCTATGTCTCAACATAGTGGATGATGATCATCCTTTTCTTTCTTTCAAACGTTGATGTTAAACTTAATACTATTCCTAACTTGAGTTAGTAAGGACTTGTTCCTTAATTAACTTCTATTCTGCAACCCTTTTCAGAATCCCTCAAGGAATACTACATAATATCATAATACACTTATTATCAACTTCTACCCCTTATAAATCATTATTTATTGGTACTTGCACTTTATTCTTAACACACTTAAGAATCACTCCTATAAGCTCCCATTCAAAATATGTTCCTAACATATTTGGGTATGAGTCACTACTCTTACTCAAACTATGTTCCTACATATTTGAATTTGAGACTTATTTTGCTCCCATTAAAAATATGTCATTCACATATTGTTTTAGGAAGACTTTCATAGCTCCCACTCAATTTCATGCAAATTGCATATCCACTCACTATTTTGAACGATTTCAAAATCCTTTGATCAAATATCAAACTTGGAGATTTATATGAGATACTAGTACTTTTACTAGTTTTAAATCCACTAGACATTTAGCACATTTTAATCAAATTCATTTGAATTCGTCCAATACCTGACAAATTGTGCTTTTGTCACTCACCCCTTTTTCCACTATGGCTTTGCAGTCATTTGGGAAAATCCAAGTAACTCCTTTACTTTGCAAGATTTAGCAACGAATTGCTTTCTAATCTCAAGGGACTTTTTCTTTTAGGATTTCTCATAACTTTAGTTTACCATTATTTCCTTAGTAGTTCATAGGTATGTCATATTCTGGTAATCATGACAAATGATTCACAAATGTCTCCATACAATATATGGGTTACATTTTGAATCCTACTTCATGTAGTGAAAACATAGAGGGGAAAACACAATGATCATTATCATTGATTCTTTCCTTTGTAAATAGTCTCGTTCAGGAACGCTTTCCGTTGCACTTCTCAACATTCTGATGCAGGTTTTTGAATCCTCATCATGTTTTTCACTATCTTACATTTTCTCCATAATCAAGAAATATCACTAGAAGTGAGCTTTCTCAAGAATGCACCAAAGTCCAAGCAATACAAATTTTGCTTTTTTTTGGTTTAGCTATGGATTTTGTATTCAAAGTTTCCAATCAATACTCAACAAGGACTTATTCACTATTGTTTTGGTTATATCGAATAAACCCAAACTTTAATGATGATCCATGCTAGATATGGAGCCGCTCTCACGAATCCAAATGGTTCACCATTTATTCTAATTGAGTGCTAACTATTTATAACTTATGGTCTCTATATCTACACTACAACGATTTATTTGGTGCCTTCTATTCACCCATTTTGATATCTAATATCATTTGTGATGCTTTGCATTTTGACGTTTCAAAACGCTTTGCATTCCACAATTTTCTTTTATGCCATTCTTATAAAGTCGAATTTAATTCGTATTGATCAAATCGTAGTAATTGGATTCTCATTTATATTCATACCCTTTGTTTGATGAAACACTTTGATCATATCAAATAGTTTCATCCTCATGTTTCCTTTGGTAAACTTCTTTGCACATTTAAACAATCATATAATGATAATCACCATTTTTTTAAAACATAATACATCGAATATGTATTTACTTTTAACAATTCATTAAAATACTTTGTATTCAAGTAATACACGGTGTTTAAGTTATGTTGCCGAACTTAGGCATGATTTATATGTGATAAGAAATCAAATGACTTTCACATATTATCACATAACTTTGAATTTAAACAATGGTATCATTCATTAATGAACATATCATTAAGTTGGGTATTTTAAGGCATTTCAATTTTTTACAAATGTTCATGTATTATAAATTAGTTTCAAAACCATGATAATTCACACATAATCAAACAATATATGAACATGAATAGAGATCATTCATAAAAGTGGAACAACCGTTTGTTACAAGCTCATATGAATAACCGTCTCACGAAGTGTGAGACACACTAAAGAAGTTCACAAATCTTTTGATTACAATAATCATCCTAAAGCATAAACTAAGTGATAACTATTGAGCGAGAGCATCGTTGGCCATCATCATTATGCTCGCATCAATACGCAATGTCACCTCCTCTCCAGCAAGCACCTCTATGCAGAAGGACCTGTTTTCAGCAAAACGGAACAAGTATCAAATATACTTAACACTGCAAACATGTTTGCAAGATTATAACATTTATAAAATTGTATATCAAATATACACCTTTGTCATTGATGAACTCAGCGACAATGGGTTCAACCATCACATTCCTGATATGTGATATGAACTAGTGGAATTCCTATGATTCCGCGTCGCCTCTCATAATGCAAGTCCTGATTTGTGCATGGTAGCTTGGTGGCAGCGACCGCATCACAACGCCTATTGCAAAAGAGCTTGCGAACCAGTTGTCCAGGAAGTATCTAGACTCATGTATGCATCATATATGCTCAACAAGTGATCGTCCAGTGATGAGCCCTCCTCCATCTTTATGGAGAGGAAATCCCCCATCAGCTCATACTCCCATATGCGCACTTGTTCCACGAAATGTGATCTCAGATGTGCCATAACCGTTCGGGGATTAAGACTTTCCACAATCGTCCATATCCCATCTTCCATCCCGAGGCGCCTTATTACTGATATGAATGTGGCCATCACACGATAACAGCAGCGGTGATCCCGCTGCTCCTGGGTCTCATGAAGATAGGGTGGCTCCAAGTACATCTCGTAGATCATGTAGTCGGCCACTTTGTTCTTGCTAAGGAGATCATAAAGGTGCATGACCCATTCAGAAAAGTTGGATCCATCTAACTTGAGCTTTTCTCCTTTTAACCAATTGTCAATAGGGAAGGTAATCTCGGGGAGAACCATTTTCTACATTTATAATTGCAAAAGGAATTTAGACTAAGTTTATAATTAAATGAGTTAATAATAACTCCACTCAGAAATACCTATCCCTTGAACAATTCTAGTGATAACATGACCCCTTTTCCCCATATCTCCCCCGATCATCACGGACATCAATGTGGGTTCAAGGGTAGACGCTAAACGTCGGTCACATCATTCATGTGACTCATGGTCGATCTTTTGACCATCCGTGTTCCGAGGCCACGTCTTTGTAATGTGCTAGGCTCGCCAACTCAACCTTAGTGTATTCACTATGCAACATGGCTTACACCCACTGTATGCGAACGTAGATATGGCTAACACCCGATCATCACAGCCTGCCTCATACCAAAGAACTTTCTTGGTGGTGCACACTAAGGGGGAACACAATCATTGGTAATTTAACATGGATAATCTTATTAGTCTACCATCGAATATATAATACTAGCACACAATAAGATATACAAACAGTAACATTGAATGTAAATGCGATGTGATATGGTCCTTCACGTCGTGATCTCCATCCATCGTCACCGGATTCCAGCGCCAAGGTTCCGGTGCCGTAGACACTAGGGTACCGGTGTCTTTCCAGCGTGGTATTCCTTCACTTCCGTGACTATCTACTAATACGTAACATAAGGTAATCACTTTACCTTTGCCACAACCATATCACAAAGCAACGCCCCCATGCAAAACAAAGTTAGACGCCTCTACTTTATCTTTGCATATTTTACGTGGCTGAATGGGCTTTCGCATAAGAACCGTTCTTACCTACGAACTTTCACCACAACGCTTATCAACTAGTTGTCTATACTACACCCCTTTCGCGGCCCTCCGTTGCAAATGGCATACCAACTAATGCGAGAGAGAAAGACACCCCCAAAGCCACTTTATACGGTACAAGCCATATGTCAAGCGTGGACTAGTCTCAACCCATTTAGTAACATAATCAACAGCAACAAGAATATGAGTGTAACCATTTGATTTTATAAAAGGTCCCATGTAATCCGTTGCCCATACATCAAAGAGTTCGATTATAAGACTATAATTCATTGCCATCTCTTGTCTCGTACCTATATTACTGTAGGGGTTCCGCGTATGAAAACAATAATTTTTACCCTACGCCCCTGAACCCCTGATGTTGCCAGGACCTATCTATTAGTAATGCAGTAACGAGAGGGGCTTTTCGGAAACTTACCCTTGAAGACCGAAAAGCGTTGTCAACGCTCAAGAGAGCGTGGTTGATGTAGACGAGCCGAAGACGACCTCATGGTCGAGATGAAGTCCTTGCGCTCCTGTGGCTCCAACAACTTGAGTGCCTCAAGTGTGACACCTCGCGGGGAGTTACACACGTCCGGTGCCTGACGATGACTCCCGCTTCCCCGATCCAGTAGCAGTTGTGGAAATAGAGCTCCTAGATCCGAATCCCGCAGGGCGACGACGCTCTGCAGTGAAGATGTCTCTCGTTCGTGCAGTCCGAACTTGGGACCATGGTCATGAGAGAGAGAATATCAATTGGAGGTCTCCCCAAAAGAGAGGAAACCTTTATTTAATATTGTGCGTATTTATTTGGCCAAATACCCCCACTATATATAGGGGAGGGGAGGTAGTACCTCCCCCAAAGTCCTGGGGTTGGACTAAAGGAGAGGAGAGGGGAGGGGTGGCACCGCCGGCCATCCCCATGGGCCCCGCATAGGGGGCTGGCCCACTAGGGCACCGGCCACCCCCTTTGGCCCTTCTCCCTCTTGCCTTTCCCTAATGGGCACTCTTCCCTCCTGAATTGGCCCATTAAGCCTTTTGACCTTTAAATTGATTTTATCTTTTATTAAATAATTATGAATAAATGATTAAATCAATATTTAACATTCATTCACATATTATTCAATCTCCGTGGTTATGGAACACCTTCCACCTCCACTCTAGACATCCTCCGGACTTACCGAAACCCTTCCGGTTTTCTCTCTACTATTCTTCAGTGATTCTTCCGTTCCTATAAACACTCTCTAAGCATCATAAAACCCTTAAGCGTGATACCCTATGGTTCCCGAACACTCCAGAGATGGTCGGGACGCTCCCGGACCAATGATCAATAGAGGGACCTGGATGGCCATGTGACCCCTGTGCGTTCCACGAAGATCTTTCGTCGTTTGAACCGGGACGGTCGTGTCTTATTCCCTTTGTCTCTTGATACTTGCATTGCCCGAGATCTAATCAAGGACATCACCATGTCGTGTTCAATCTCGTTACCGAACAATGCTACTTGACTCGTTCGGACAAGTGATATCCCTATGATCAAATCACACGCTGCGCAGCTATTGGATATAACTTCTCCTGAGTGGGCCCTTAAGTATTTTCCGGCACGTGGACGGACAAATCCTGCTCTTGACGTATATTGCGTCTACGGTTCCTCCGAGTACCTGAACACACCTTTATAATCACTGTATTACCAAGTGACGCTTGATGCTATCTAAGCACTCTCGGCAGACAGTGATTGATATAGCCTCATGGTCTAAGGAATAGTCTACAAGGATCCATTTCTAATCATCGTAACTTGAACTTCATGACATAATCGGATCTTGATGTTTAGGTTGGGTATTGGTTCATCATCTCATTCTCAGAATGAGTTGACTCCATTTCCAACTGGCATAAATGCCACATGATCAGGAAACTTGATCATCTGTTGACCAATGAACCAGTGACTAGAGTTTCACTGGGAACCCCTGGTTGTTTATATATCACACGTGTATTGATGTTTCCACTCAATAAAGTTATAGCATGATATAAAACTTGAACATAAACTTTATGAAATATGATAATAGTCCTTATTACTATTTGTCTGTAGGGCATATTTCCAACAATTACCCCTTCTTTGGCAAGCATCATAGTGTCCTACATACCTATGCGCGTCCTAGAGCAAGGTGCGCCAATAGAATCCGAATTGAAGTACCTTTGTTGTAGTTCGCTTTCCTGCATGATGTGCTCCATACGGGCTGTCATGACAAGCTTGCAAAATTGCATTCATTTCATGGTTAGGAACACACTTACGAATCATTCCGTCAGGTCCATGATGATATAGATACAGATCATCCCAAAAATTATATTTAAGATCATTAAAGAATTTCATTCTTTGATTTCTTGTCATACGAGGAGGTATAAATTTTACTGCGAGATAGTTAGCATAATCCACAAATCAAGGATCAGCAATTTCAACGTTTGCTAAATATTCTCCTAGAAATGATTCATTTATAGGTACGGGGTTAGTAATTATTCCCTCCATCCTAGAGAGATGATCTTCTACCGGATTATCCTTACCCCTCCTATCTACTATTTGTAAATCATATTCTTGCAGTAATAAATCCACCTAATCAACCTGGGCTTCACATCCTTTTTCACAAGGAGGTGACGCAAAGCTTGGTGATCCGTATGAACTATTACCTTAGAATTAATGATGTAAGATCTAAATTTGTCACAAGCAAAAAATATAGCTAGGAACACTTTTTCTGTAGTAGCATAATTTTTTTGAATCTTATTAAGAGTTCTACTTGTGTAATAAATAACATTTAAATTCTTTCCGTCTCGCTGTCCTAACACAACCCCTAAAGCACAGTCACTAGCATCACAAATGATTTCGAAAGGTTCATCCCATTTTGGAGATTGCATGATGGGTTCTGAAACTAATTTATTTTTAAGGTTCTCAAAAGCTGCAATGCAGTCATGATCTAAGTAGAATGGAGTTTCTCTCTCAAGAAGGTTGGTGAGAGGCATAGCTATTTTAGCAAAATATTTTATAAAAAGCTTATAAAACCCTGCATGTCCCCAAAATATTTAAGTTTTTTATGTCCTGAGGTATTGGAAGATTTTCGATAGAATCTATATTAGTTTTATCTATTTCTATACCCTTCTATGAAACCTTATTCCCAAAAACTTTACCTTCTCTTTCCATGAAGCGACGTTGTTCCCAATTCAAAACCAAATTTGATTGCACGCATCTCTACAAAACTTTGGTTAAATGTAGATGCAATTATCAAATGTTGTTCCACAAACAATGAAATCATTTGTTAGAACTTCCATAGTCTTCTCAACAAGATCATCAAGGATTTTCAAAACACATTCTTGAAAAGTCGCAGCAACATTACATAAGCCAAACAGAATTAATCTATAAGCATATGTGCCATAAGGACAAGTGAAAGTAGTTTTCTCTTGATCTTCCGATTGTATAGCAATATGAGAATATCCAGAATAACCATCAAGAAAACAGAAATAAGAATTATTACTAAGCTATCTAAAATTTTATCCATAAATGGTATAGGTTTATGATTTTCCCGTGTCTCACGGTTTAGTTTCCTAAAATCAATGCCCATGCGATATCAACCAATAGGTTTTACAGGAACGAGCTCACCATCCTCATTCATAGCAGCATCAAGACCCCATTGCTTGGTATGCAATGAGCTGGGTGATGTCTACGTACTTCTATTCTTGTAGACAGTTGTTGGGCCTTCAAGTGCAGAGGTTTGTAGAACAGCAGCAAGTTTCCCTTAAGTGGATCACCCAATGTTGATCGAACTCAGGGAGGAAGTGGTCAAAGGTATTCCCTCTCAAGCAATCCTGCAATCAAGATACAAGAAGTCTCTTCTGTCCCCAACACACCCAATACACTTGTCAGGTGTATGATGACCCACAAGTATAGGGGGTGTATCGTAGTATTTTCGATAAGTAAGAGTATCGAACCCAACGAGGAGCATAAGGTGCTGGCTAGTGGTATGTGTAACACCTTCGAATCGGCCCTATGCAAGTTTTAGCCCTTTCCGCCAAACCCGCATAGAAACGATTCAAGGACGCCCACCAGGCACTTTCGTGCAGGTGGAAAACAAAGTAATACCATTACAAAATAGTCCTTGATGGGACCCACAGAACAGATATATATATATATATATACGGCACGACTCCAAGAGTCAATAATACAGATATACACTACAAAGATCCAAATCACCTTGAAAACGATACAGTGTCCGAGTACGGACAAGATGCAAATGGGGCTAAGAGCCCTGAAGAATAACCAATGGCGTCCATAACCCTGCCCAGGCCAAGCCGGAAGGGTAACCCTGCTAACGACGTCGATCTCGAAACCTGCTAAAACAAAGGGGTGCCGACAAAGGGCAAAGGAAAAAAGGGGAGCGTCAGTACTGAGGCCAGTACACGGCGAGGCTAGAATTCGGCGGCTCTCGCCTACATAGGTATGGTGGACTAAACAACCTATAGAGACTCGCTAAACTGTCGGCTATTAGAGAGGGATAAGAAAGACCTATTCGGAACCAACCTTATACTAACACCAATCATACCCATCCTGGTTTCCCCTCGAGACCAAACGAGGAAGTCAAACCGAGGAACTCACATAGTTGGCAGTTTTATTCATTCCATTATAGTTGCAACAATTACTAGTCAGATATAGATAACATGAGTCATCCTGAAGCATAAGTAGTGGGCAGTTTTAATCCCCATTCTGTTATAGTTGGAACATTTACTAGTCAGATATAATTGACCTGAGGAATCCCAAAACCCAACAGTTGTTGACACTTTTATCACATTCCATTGGAGTTGCAATACTTACTAGGCAGGTATATCAGAACACGATACGACCAAGATCCACCAGTTGTTGGCTTTTTTTAATATCCATTCCGTTATAATTGAGCTGATTACTAGTCACATATTAAGTCAAATTTATAGCACTAATTTAGTTATGCTTGTCTATGATCGAGATACTGTGCTCCAAGTCGTCCATAACCGCGGACACGGCTTTCAGAAAGTTTTACCCTGCAGGGGTGCACAAATAGTAACACACACACACGATCAACCTCGGAAAAACCAACTCAAAACCCAACGAGGCTTTCACGACAAAGCAATCACAGGATTCATAAAATATTTCAGGGGGCCAACCATTAAGCTACCCGCAACGAAGTTGGCCGACTCCGAGACGAACCCAAGGTTTGCGCCAATGGCTGTAAATGACTGGGAACCCGAAAGTGTGACTGGGCTTGTCGATACCGTGAAAACACTACGCAATCCTAAATAGTACAGGTGCTCCAGGCACAATCTAAAATAAAGCAGTAAAGCATGGCATAAGTACAGGATAGTAATAAAACCACAAACTAGTTTGTGGCCCCAAGAAATAAGAAATGAATCAAGCTCTGGCTAAGGGGGATTCATAGAGTCTCCCGTATGTGGATAGTGCAAATAGTCAAGGAACATGTATCAAGTACTCGGGGCCTACGGGACACAAGTGGGCATAAAAACCAAATAGCATATATTGCCCATCGGTGCCTCTGCATTAGTTATACCAGCAATTTAATAGTTGTATTTAAAGTCATGATCAACTCCACCGTAAAGCATCTCCACCATTAAGCATAAGCCAACCTTCCGTCAACGGTGGAACAACAACGACGTGAACCAACACATGACCAAGCGACTACGACTCCCAAGACTGACTATCTATCAAACAACAGGCAATAGGAGGTGTCCAAGGCAATATAAAGGCTGTAAGGGATATATCTGGTACGGAACACTAAAGCATCGCGACACGGATAGCAATAGATCAACAGGAGGAAATAAAGACTATAAATACAAAATAGGTAGAAGGGGGAGAGATGCTCGCCTGGGAAACACTGCCGAAGGTTCATATCTGGAGAACTTGTTGATACTCGCATCCACTCAACGGTCTAATCCACGAAGAACCAAAGCACTAAAAGAAACACCGAATGCACTATTTAATACTACGACAGAAGATCCGGCATGATTATGATATGATGCAGATGCGGTGTAATTAGGCAGTATTAAGCGGAACCGGGGTCCCGACAATTAATTAAATGGTTCATGTTGTTTAGGTACCCCGCAATTTAAATGTTGTATTAACAAGGCAAAGCAGGACATCGGTTCATTACACCAATTTAAGTGGAGTCCGAAATAAGACAAAGATATCCTGCATAAACACTCCATATTTAATTATGAGGTGAATCGGCATAATGCCCCCAAACCACAGACAAGTATGCATGCATGAACAATTTAATATGCGACAGTTTATATATATATATAGCCTTTATAAAATAGGGCTCGGGAAAGGTTCACACATCTGCGTTCGGAAGATCTTGGGTTCCGGGAGTTCGGGATCTGATAGGGTTCGACAGGGACGGCGAGGTTCGGATACAAGATGGAGAACTTGTCGTGTCGCGATGGAGAACTTGGGTTCCAAGCGATCGATCTTGCCGTCGATGGCAAACTTGAGTGGATCGGGTACCGGGGGTCTTCGGATCCGTGGAGTAGATCTTGTCGCACGGTGTCCGGTTAGGAGAACTTGGCGGTTGGGACGATCTTGTCATGGTCCTCGGGTGACGGTGAAAGTCTTGGGTCTCAGCACCGGAAGATCTTGATATTCTAGGAAGGAGATCTTGTCGGTTCCATGTCGAAGGCCTTGGCGCTCCGGATCGGTCTTCAGGTCCATGAACGCGTTCTCAGGATAGGGTCTTAGCGTTCCATTTAGAAGTCGATCCAGTGTCACCGCTTCCGGGTTCCTTGTGATTACCTTCGGGTCATCAAATCCGTGTAGAAGATCATGCCGGCTCGGTGTTAAAAGCCTTAGGGTACCCTCTTATTCTCCGGGGACAAACTTGGGCAGCATCTGTAGATGTCGGGTGGGTTTGTCCAAGGGGAGATCTTGGCGGTACAACATGACCGACGAAGACCTTGTCATGGGCACATTCTCGTAGCGGTCCACCGGAGTGGCACCATTCCACCACATCAGTAGTCACAGAGATGAAGCACTTGATGTTTAACAAAAGGCCTATGTCATCGGTAGCATCAGTAGCCAAGGGTCTTGACGCGCATGGGAAGCGGAGATGTGCTGCAGAGGCGTGTGCAGACGGTGTACACGGCCAGAAGGGGCGGGTGCTGCCGGTCTTGGAGCGGAGGAAGGCCGAGGTCGAGGAAGGACCAGCGGACAGAGCAGCGGCCTCGCGGCAGGACTCGAGGACGCGGTGCAGGGAGGCGAACGCCGGCTCGCGGGTAGGGGAGCAGAGACGAGGCAGCGTGCAGGGGTCGACGGCGGCCGGGAGGGCTCCGGGGCGGTGACGCCGGGCGTGCTGCAGGGCGCCGAGGTGAGAAGCATGGAGGGCAGAGGGCGCCGGGCTCGGGGAGGAAGCGGGACCGACGAGCTGCGCAGCGGCGGTCTCTGGCAGGGCGGCGGCGACCTCGCGGAAGACAGCACCGGGGCGGCCGCGACGGGGGGGGGGTGTGTATGCGCGGAGGCAGAGGAGGCGACACGCGCGGAGGTCCGGCGAGGGACCGAGGAGACGAGGGCTCCCGCGGCGACGGAGCTCGGGTGGCGCGGGACCCGGGGAGAGGCGGCGGGGACAGCGGAGGCTGGTGGTGGTGGGAACCGTGGGGCCGGAGCGGTTGAGGAAGGCGGCTCGTCGGCGACAGGAGGCTGAGGTGCGGTGGTGGAGGCGGCGGGGAAAGAGGACGGGCGAGAGGAGGGAGGTGCGCCTGGGGGCGGGGGAACCGAGGTGGGGGCCGAGCGGACCAGATGCGTGCGGGGTTGGGAGTGGGTGGCGTCCCCTGCGCGTGGGACCAGGCGGCGGGAATCCCGAGGCTGGCTGGGTCAGGTGGGGGGTGGTGCGTGCGTGGCATGTGTGAGTGTGTGCGTGTGTGGGTTGGCGTCGGATGGAGTTGGTCGGGTGGAGTGAGGCCAGGAGGGGTGCGGTGGCAAGTGGCCTGGTGCGTGCATGAGTTGCTGCGTGCGGCTGGGAGGGTGGCGGCTGGAGGGAGAGAGAGGGATTAGGTCTAGGGGTAGGTAGGATTAGGGTTTATTTTCTTGGAGGTGGCCGGTTGGGCTGTTGGGCCTGGCTGGCTGCCTCCTAACAAAATAAATTAAACTTTTATTTTTTTTGAAAAACCTTTTGTAATCCGTTTTTAGACAAAAATAAAAGACCTGGAAAAGCCCAGAGTTTTGAGTTGAAATTAAGACGAGGAATATTTAGAAAACAAAGATAGGCTTTTCGAAAATAGTTTTAGGCAAAAAATATGCACGAGGACATGACGATGCTCAAATGCAATGTGGCATGATGACATGAGCATGCGGTCATGATGATGCAATGCACAAAAACACGACGATTTTCTAGTAGTGGTTTTAGCGGGATGCCACCGTATGGATCAGGAATTCTCTACAAATACTTAGCAAACGGATTTTTAGGGTTTTTTGATAGAGCAAGTAAACAAAGTATGAGTAAATAAAATACGGTAGGAATAAATGCAGCAAGTGGCCCAATCCTTTATGCAACAAAGGACAAGCCGGTTGTATTACTTAAGATGACCAAATGTTCTCGAGGACACATGGGAAGACTGTCAAGTGCTTTCGCTTCATATAGTTGATTAATCTTCTCTAGCTTGCTAAGTGTTGTGTGGGTGAACCTGTGCTAATGTACCGACCTTCCTAGGACTAATACATACTTGTGATTATACCCCTTGCAAACATCCGTAAGTACAAGAAAGTAATTAAGGTAGAAACCTAACCACATCTTTAAACTATAAGACCTTTACGTCCCTTGTGCAATGGTTTCCTAACGGGGGTTCAGGTTTCTGTCACTCTTGCAACCCCTATGATTAGTAGCCAAATACACAATGCATTCCCCTAGGCCCATATAGGTGAAGTGTCATGTAGTCGACATTCACATGACACCACTAGAAGAAGTACACCACAACTATCAAACTATTGAATCTTTCTCAACACAACTCCACTACTAACAACAAGACTTCTCCCATGTCCTCAAGAACAAAACGAACTACTCACAAGACATCATATGGATCATGATCAGAGATGGAATAATGATGTATAAGAATCTGAACATAAACAATAATTCAATGGTTCACTCAATAGCATCAAGTACAAAGAGTAATCAACACCGGGAAAGTTTCCCCTAAGAACTAATGCAAGATTCAATGCAATTGTTACAACAATATGGATATGGTGATGAGGGTGCTGATGCTGATGATGGTGGTGATGATGATGATTATGATCCGGATGAAGTCTAGCTTGATGGTGGTGTTGATGGCGACGATCTCCCCTCTCCGGGAAGGAATTCCCCCGGCAGAAATCTGTTTGCCGGAGAGATCTTTCTCTCTCGGTGTTTTCCGCCCCGCAGAGGCGGTGGAATCTTTCTGTGGTCACTCCCCGAGTCTTAGGGTTTCGAGAGGATAATATACGCCAGAGGGGAGTGCCAGGGGTGGACCAGGGTGGCCACACCACCTGTTGGCATGGCCTAGGCTAGCCCGCGCCAGCGGGTGGTGTGGGCCCCATATGGCCCATCTCCAGCCCCCCTTCTGGCTTCCTTCGTCTTCTGGAAAAATAGGATTTTCCGTATATTTTCCCGGATTTTTTGATCTTCGCGAACTTTGCCTCCAAACAACACCTTTTCCATCAGAATCCTGACTACAATGGTCCATGCTCCAAAAGTCACCAACCATGCAAAAACAGATGAAAGAACATAAGTATCACCTCTCAATATGAAATATATCAATGAATAACAGTGTATTATGACATAGAATAGTGATACAAAATGGACGTATCAACTCCCCCAAGCTTAGACTTCGCTTGTCCCCAAGCGAAACAGAGCTCAATAAACATGGCCTCAAGTTTATGGAGTGAAGAGTCGATAAAAGAATACGGACAAGAAGCATCACATTCATCAAATACATAGATCATAATAGAAGACAACTCACTATTATATAACTCAACTTGTAATGGGTAAAGGAAACACAATAAAGATACATGAAGTAAATCATAATTGGTAATGGAAAACTTAGCTCTTGGTCGAAGAATAGTTGATAATTTGCTGGAGTCCACAAATAACTGGTTTTCAATGATAGCTTTCAAGGTAGTAAACATCAAGATAAGAGCAAAGTGCAAAACGAGGAACATAAGAAACATGATTGAATAAATCATCATATGAATGAATGAAACACAACTACTCAAAATACTTGCTGAGATAGAAGGGAATAGGTTTACTGACTCAACTGAAAACTAAAAGAAAGGCCCTTCGCAGAGGGAAGCAGGGATTGCAAGTCTCATAAAGAGCTCCCAAAAATTATGGTACTTACTAGCTTTCAGCTCTCATTGCCCCTATCATAGGCATCTTTAGGTGATTAAGCTTAAAGTGATCAAATATGAGGATATGCATTGACAAGTTGTAAGTTGAGAATCTCATGTCCCTTGAATACGAGGGCCGCTCCTCATGCTACTCAAGTTTAGTCACCAGTAAGTTCTTATCATCGTAAGCATATGTGTATCATAGAGAACCGCTAACGGGGTACCCCTTGCCCGATGATATGGAAGAATCCCCATATCAAAATGACAAGGCAAGCAGACAACAAGTATCTCAACAATCTTCTTATTTACCATGGGAATATGGTGCTTTTTCTCTCTTTCCTCTTTTCATAATATCTTTTTTTTCTTTTCTATTTTTCTCGATCTCGATCTCTTTTTTTTATAAGAAGAATGCTTCATAGATACTCGTTATGGTTACGCTGCAGGTTTCCACCATGTCAGCATGGATTAGACCAGCGGCCCAGGCGTTTCTCTAACACATATGCATAACTCCATGGACTTACAAGCTCCGCTTTCATTTCACACCGACGACATCCATAGACAAAAGAACATGATATCAACTAGGTACAAAGTACTAGTGCAATGTTGAAAGCGTTCCCCATGA
Source organism: Avena eriantha (assembly GCA_910589775.1). NCBI lineage: Eukaryota > Viridiplantae > Streptophyta > Magnoliopsida > Poales > Poaceae > Avena > Avena eriantha. The sequence goes on from OU342742.1 coordinate 106,821,999, forward strand.
CATCATGGTTCTGCTAATTCACAACTTACAAAATGCAAGCATATACGCAACATAGGTGAGCACAATGGTGAGAGATTATTAAATGCAAGAAAGTAAAGTGTGCCATCAAGTTCGTGAGAGCTTTAATCACTAATTTTCACATAACAAGTTTAATTTGGGATGTAGATAAAACTAGAATTTACTTGGAATAGCAATAATGCTAATAGGTAGGTATGGTGGACGCAAATGGCAAAGGTTTTGGTTTGAAGGAGTGGATGCACGAGAAGAATTCCCTGTCAGTACAGGTTTTTGGCTAGCATGGCTGGGTAGCAAGTACAAGAGTTGAAGGAAACAAACAAACATACAAGCGATAAAGACAAACATGCAATCTTCCTTGGAAGCACAAAATATCTTAACTAGAGAATACTAGACTTATGAGCAAATCAAGTAAGAAAGATGATGATTTTATTCTTCTTTAGAGTACTTCTATATTTTTCATTCAACTCTCAAAAATAGTGTTGCTACTGACCGAGCCAGGTTTGCCAAAACCAACTAAATTAACTCAATGATCCCAAAGTGATACCAATACTAACAACAAGATCAATCATATAACCACGAATTTAAAACTAATATAAGCTATGAAAAAGGGCGAATGATAGAACCTCTCATTAATATTCCATAACGGCAATTCACACCAAGGGATACATATCTAACGAGGGGACACTTCCATAATGCAAACCATCCTACATAATAATTTCTCTATTCATGATATGACTCTACTAAAAAGGTAAAAAGATAGAAGATAGTGATGTGATACCGCGGCACTCCCCCAAGCTTGGAACAAACCAAGGGGATGCCAAACCTGATGACAAATTACTCCTTAGGTGGTGGTGGTATCCTCTCATCTTCGTCCGACTTCCAAGGTAAGGGCTTCCCGTCAACAAAGGACATCGTGGTTTCCAGCATCCTGAAACTTGCAGCAGCACTTATGCGTTTAAACCTAACCTGATACTCACAGTTTTGATTTTGAACGTCATAGAACTGTACTTGCAGTTCGTTGGTTATTTGGCGGAGTGAGAGGACTTCATCCTTGAGTTTAGTAGTCTCCTTTTGGCGCTCGGCGATGAGTTCGGAACAAATCTTATGGATGATATCCACTTCGTGTTATGCCATCTTCTTGTACCTAAAGACTTCTTGCTCCAGCGCTTCCATCCTGTCCTCCAGACTTCCTTCACCTTTAGGGCCTCGAACCTCTTTTATCCAGAGTTCCCCATCTTCAAGCAACAACTCCTTGTGATGAATCTTCCACTCTCTCATGTATGGGTTGATGATATCTTCTAAGGAATCTCCCTTGGCTGATCCAGTGGAGGACATTGTGGCTCCAAATCTGGGACTCTACCTGGCAGAAACCGATCAAAACAAAAACATGACGAAAACACGATATATGAACCTCGAAAGATCCGGGGGGTTATATATTATGAAGTTTCATATCAAAAGGAAGGTACTGGGTGAAAACGAGTCGGAGGCGGAGTCCGGGGTGGACTCACCACCTGGTGGCGCGGCCAAGGGAGGGCCCGCGCCACAGGGTGGTGTGAGCCACCCTGGCTCCGCTTCCGTCCCTCTTTCGCTTCGTAGCTTCCCTTATTGACTAGAAACTGCAAAAATATAGTTGGATTGTATTTTCGCAGAACTTTTCTTACCAGAACTATTACCTATTTGAAAACAGACTCTACAGGTCTCTGAATTTGGTCATTGATGAATTTCTCCGGAGTTATAACTTGAAAGGCATCAACATCTTAATTGTAAGAATCTCCAACAATATAGTGCTTGAGTCGCTGCACATTCACTACTTGTGTAGTATTATCTTTTAAAGAAGAAATTTTTATTGCTTCTGAACGGTATACTTCTTCAATAATGAAAGGTCCTTCCCATTTTGACAGTAACTTTCCTGTAAAAAATCTGAGACGAGACCTATACAATAGAACTTTCTCACCAACATGAAATTCTCTCTTAAGTATTTGCTTGTCATGCCATCTTTTAACTTTTTCCTTAAAGAGCTAGCATTTTCATAGGCTTAACTCCTCCATTCATCTAAAGAACTTAAGTCAAATAATCTTTTCTCACCAGCGAGCTTACAATCTCTATTTAGTTCTTTAACTGCCCAGTAATCTTTGTGTTCTCATTCTAAAGGTAGGTGACAAGCTTTCCCATAAACCATTTTATAAGGAGACATCCCCATAGGATTTTTGTAGGCAGTTCTATAAGCCCATAAAGCATCATTCAACTTTTTAGCCTAGTTTTTTCTAGATCTATTAACAGTCTTTTGCAAGATGGATTTAATTTCTCTATTTGATAACTCTACTTGCCCGCTAGTTTGGGGGTGATAGGCTGAAGCAATTCTATGATTAACATCATATTTAGCAAGGGTCTTTCTAAAACCACCATGAATAAAATGAGAACCCCCATCAGTCATGAGATACATAGGCACTCCAAACCTAGGAAAGATAACATCCTTAAGCATTTTTAGAGAAGTTTCCCCGTCAGCACTCTTCGTAGGAATGGCTTCTACCCACTTAGTAACATAATCAACGACAACAAGAATATGAGTGTAACCTTTCGAGGGAGGGAAATGACCCATAAAGTCAAATCCCCAGCAATCAAAGGGTTCAATAACTAGAGAGTAGTTCATAGGCATTTTATTGCGTCTAGAAATATTACCAACACGCTGACATTCATCACAAGATAAAACAAATTTTCTTGCATCTTTAAAAAGGGTAGGCCAGTAGAAACCTGATTGTAGCACCTTTTGCGCAGTTCTATCTCATGCATGATGTCCTCCATAAGCACTACCATGACATTTACGCAATATCTCCTTTTGTTCATATTCTGGAACACATCTTTGCATAATACCATCCACTCATTCTTTATATAAGTGTGGGTCATCCCAAAAATAATGCCTCAAATCATAGAAGAACTTCCTTCTTTGCTGAGCTGTAAAAGTTGGACGCAAATACTTGGAGACAATAAAGTTAGCATAATCAGTGTACCAAGGGCTCCCTCACGAGCTTACCCCTACTGCGGCTAACTGCTCATTTGGGAAACTATCATTAGCAGGCATAGGGTCAAAAGAGATGTTTTCCAATCGAGATAAATTGTCAGCTACAGGGTTTTCAGCACCTTTCCTATCTACTATATGTAGATCAAATTCTTGTAAAAGGAGCACCCATCTAATAAGCCTAGGCTTAGCATCTTTCTTTGTCATAAGGTATTTAATAGCAGCATGATCAGTATGAATGGTCACTTTTGAGTCTACAATATAGGGTCTAAACTTATCACAAGCAAAAACGACAGCTAGAAATTCTTTTTCAGTAGTAGCATAATTCCTTTGGGAAACATCTAAAGTCTTACTAGCATAATGAATAACGTTTAACTTTTTATCAATTCGTTGCCCAAGGACAGCACCTACAGCGAAATCACTAGCATCACACATTATTTCAAAGGGTAAACTCCAATCAGGTGGTTGAACAATAGGGGCTGTAGTTAAAGCCTTCTTAAGAGTTTCAAAAGCTCCCTTACAATCATCATAAAAAAGAAGAAGATTAGTGAGGGGTTTTGATATCCTAGAAAAGTCTTTAATAAACCTTCTATAGAAACCAGCATGACCAAGGATACTACAAATACCTTTGATGTCTCTTGGGCATGGCATCTTCTCAATTGCCTCAACCTTCGCTCTATCAATTTCTATACCTCTTTCAGAAAATTTATGCCCGAGGACAATCCCTTCATTAACCATGAAGTGGCATTTCTCCCAATTAAGAACAAGATTAGTTTCTTCACATCTCTGCAAAACTTTATCAAGGTTGTGCAGACAATTATCAAAAGAAGTTCCATAGACAGAAAAGTCATCCATGAACACTTCTACAATTTCCTCACAAAAACCACGAAAGATAGCAAACATGCACCTTTGAAAAGTAGCAGGAGCATTACATAAACCAAAAGGCATACGTCTATAAGCATAAGTTCCGTAAGGGCAAGTAAAAGTAGTTTTTCTTGATCTTGTTGTTTAACAACAATTTGAGAGAAACCAGAATAACCATCAAGAAAACCAAAATGGGTCTTTTTGGACAACCTTTCCAACATTTGATCAATAAAAGGAAGTGGGTAGTGATCTTTCTTAGTAACTTTATTGACTTTTCTAAAATCAATGCACATCCTATAGCCTACTACTATTCTTTGAGGAATAAGCTCATAATTATCATTAGGAACAACGGGAATAACTCCTTTTTTAGGAACACAATGAATAGGACTAACCCATTCACTATCAGCAATAGGGTAAATAATACTAGCATCAAGGAGTTTCAATACCTCATTCCTTACCACTTCCTTCATCCTAGGATTTAAACGTCGTTGGTGCTCTACTACTGGCTTTGCATCTGGTTCTATGTTGATAGAATGCTGACATATAGTAGGTGAAATCCCTTTTAAATCATCCAGAGTATAGCCATAGCTCCTCGGTGTTTCCTCAAAACCTCCAATAGCCTTTCTTCTTCCTTTCCTGAAAGTTTAGCACTAATAATAACATGATATATCTTTTTATCATCAATATAAGCATATTTAAGATCATCAGGGAGAGGTTTTAGATCAAAAACCGGATCCTTTTTAGGTGGCAACGTGGTACCCAAGTCTTCCACATGCAAGTTATGCTTAAGCATCTTAGGCTGATCACGGAGAATCTTTTCAATCTCATTCCTTTCTTCCATGAAGATTTCACTTTCATGATCTTCCATAAATTGCTGCAAAAGAGAAATAGAAGCAAGTTGTTCAACTCTAAAATCCTAATTATGGGTTTCCTCTTCACAAGGTTCTTTAGCAAATTTCGAGAAATTAAACTCATACGATTCCCCAGCAAACTTAGTCAAGATTTTCTCCCTTTTGCAATCTATAATAGCTCCACAAGTACTCAAGAAAGGTCTACCAAAAATAATAGGATAAGTTTTACTAGCAGCTGAACCAAGTACTAGAAAATAAGCAGGGTACTTAATCTTACCACAAAGAACTTCCACGTCTCGTACAATACCAATTGGAGAGATGATCTCTCTATTAGCAAGGTGAATAACCACATCAATCTCTTCCAATTCGCAGGGACTGATTTCATGCATAATTTCTCTGTAAAGCTCATAAGGAATAACACTAGAACTTGCACCAATATCACATAAACCATAATAGCAATGATCACCAATTCTAACAGAAAGCACCGAAACACTAGTTTTTTTAGTTCTATTAGGATGTGAAACAATATTAGAAGCATCCTCACAAAAGACTATGTGTCCATCGTCTATGCTTTTAGTGACGAGGTCTTTCACAATTGCTACCACAGGTTCAACGTTTATTTGTTCATCAGGTTTTACAGTTCTCTTTTCACTTTTGGTGATTACATTAGTTATCATAGGATGATCCTTTACCTTTTCTGGGAAGGGAATCTTCTTGATATAAGGTTTAGGTAAGATGGGATCAATAATGCAATACTCAACACTCCCAATAGGAACACAGTCAACAATATCTTTGTAAGGTGCATGGTATTTATTCCACCCCCTTTTTGGAATTTCAATATAAGAAGCAAAAGCTCTAAAGCAATTCGTAATAACTTACAAATCAAGACCATAAGCATTACTAATATTTTGAAAGTCATCAGTTCCCATAAAAGATTCAATGCATTCATAATCATAATTTATACCCGACTTTCTACCTTTGTCATTCTCCCAAGCTTCAACATTATCTTGAATACGGTCCAGAATATTCCATTTAGCTTCTTCTTCCATGCGAGTGAATGATCCAACACAAGAAGCATCCAATAAATCCTTGTCATGAAGAGAAAGCCTTGCATAGAAGTTATTGATAATAATATTGTTGGGGAGCTCATGAATGGGACATTTGAGCATTAGTAACTTCAATATCGCCCAAGCAAGAGCTGTACTCTCTCCATCAAGATACCAAAAGTTGTATATTTGATTCTGATCTTTATGAATCTCACTAGGAGGATAAAACTTTGAATAAAAGAAAGGCACTATTTCCTCCCATTCAAGAGCTTGGCCATTCTTCAACAGCTTATACCATTCCTTAGCTCTTCCTTTCAGCGATAATGAAAATAACTTCTTCTTAAGTTGATCTGTAGTAATACCTGCACACTTGAACAACCCGCATAATTCATGTATAAAGAGTGAATGATCACCGGGATGGACAGTTCCATCCCAACATAGTAGTTATCCATAACACGATCAATAATTCTTGTAGGTATTTTCAAACCATCATTCTCAGCAGGTGGTGGCTTATCTACTACCTTAGCAGTGGTAGTAGGATTACCAAATAAGAAACTCAGCGAATTATCCATAACAAAAATAAAGCAACTAGCAGAAGTAAACAATACTCATAGTAGAAGTTTCCTTTACCAGTTCCACTCTCCAATAGCGCTTCACTCCCCAGCAACGGTGCCAGAAAATAGTCTTGATGACCCACAAGTATAGGGGGTGTGTCGCAGTATTTTCGATAAGTAAGAGTGTCGAACCCAACGAGGAGCAGAAGGTGCTGGCTAGTGGTATGGATCATGAATTCTTTGCAAATACTTAGCAAATGGATTTTTAGGGGTTTTTGATAGAAGAAGTAAACAAAGTATGAGTAAAAAAAAGACGGTAGGAATAAATGCAGCAAGTGGCCCAATCCTTTATGCAGCAAAGGACAAGCCGGTTGTATTACTTAAGATGACCAAACGTTCTCGAGGACACATGGGAAGACTGTCAAGTGCTTTCGCTTCATATAGTTGATTAATCTTCTCTAGCTTGCTAAGTGTTGTGTGGGTGAGCCTGTGCTAATGTACCGACCTTCCTAGGACTAATACATACTTGTGATTATACCCCTTGCAAACATCTGCAAGTACAAGAAAGTAATTAAGGTAGAAACCTAACCACAACTTTAAACTCTAAGACCCTTACGTCCCTTGTGCAATGGTTTCCTAACGGGGGTTCAGGTTCTGTCACTCCGGCAACCCCTACGATTAGTAGCCAAATACACAATGCATTCCCTTAGGCCCATATAGGTGAAGTGTCATGTAGTCGACGTTCACATGACACCACTAGAAGAAGTACACCATAACTTAAATATCAAACTATTGAATCTTTCTCAACACAACTCCACTACTAACAACATGACTTCTCCCATGTCCTCAAGAACAAAACGAACTACTCACAAGACATCATATGGATCATGATCAGAGATGGAATAATGATGTATAACAATCTGAACATAAACAATAATTCAATGGTTCACTCAATAGCATCAACTACAAAGAGTAATCAACACCGGGAAAGTTTCCCCTAAGAACTAATGCAAGATTCAACGCAATTGTTACAGCAATATGGAGATGGTGATGAGGGTGTTGATGGTGATGTTGGTGGTGATGATGATGATGATGATCCCGATGAAGTCTAGCTTGATGGTGGTGTTGATGGCAACGATCTCCCCTCTCCGAGAAGGAATTCCGACGGTAGAAATCTGTCTGCCGGAGAGATCTTTCTCTCTCGATGTTTTCCGCCCTGCAGAGGCGGCGGAATCTTTCTGTGGTCGCTCCCCGAGTCTTAGGGTTTCGGGAAAATAATATACGCCAGAGGGGAGTGCCAGGGGTGGACCAGGGTGGCCACACCACCTGGTGGCGCGGCCAAGGCTGGCCCACGCCAGGGGGTGGTGTGGCCCCCCTATGGCCCATCTCTAGCCCCCCTTTTGGCTTCCTTCGTCTTCTGGAAAAATAGGATTTTCCATATATTTTCCCGGATTTTCTTATCTTCGCGAAATTTGCCACCAAACATCACCTTTTCCATCAGAATCCTGACTGCAGCGGTCCATGCTCCAAAAGTCATCAACCATGCAAAAACAGATGAAATAACATAAGTATCACCTCTCAATATGAAATATATCAATGAATAAGAGTGAATTATGACATAGAATAGTGATGCAAAATGGACGTATCAGTGTATAGGTGCACTAGTGTAGCGAAGATATAGTGAAATCCATGTGGTATGGATATAAGACAACGGTGCCAGAAAAGAGCTTGATGGCGTGGAAGAGACTAAAGGAAAACTGAAATAAAGATGGAAGCAAGCAAACATGTAACAGATCTAGTTGCAAATGGTGTTTCAATGGTAATAAACAAGGCCTAGGGATCATACTTTCGCTAGTGAACACTCTCATATAAATATATTCTCTTTATGATACTACTCTGAACTACTCTCCGGTTGGACACTCTAATCAATGGTAGGGTTATAATAGCACACCTCAAAGTTCGCTTTCCCCATCTAGATAACCCGGAACTATCACCTTGAGCACTAGATGGTTCCAACAAACACCACAATTTCATAGAGACATCCAACTCCAAATATAACTCATAACAATTATTTGTAATCTCTAGCCTAAGTGCCACCAAGGTGTGCACGCTGTCACTTTCACACACATGGGGAGAGCAGAGATCTATTAAAGCACTTGAGTAGAAATGTAGATCTACTTGATTACAAAGCTCAAGATCAAAATATGATCATGCATAGAGAGAGCTGCACACATAGCTATCAGTAGAACCCTTAGCCTCGAGTAATATCTACTCCCTCATCATCATGGGAATCAGCAACGGCGATGGAGATGGTGGTGGAGATCGACGGAGATGGCTCCGGGGGTACTTCCCCGTCCCGGCAGGGTGCCGGAACAGAGACTTCTGTCCCCCAAATCTCCTCTTCGGTGGCGGCGGCGCTGCAGAACTTTTCATGGCTGGAGGCTGTTCTATTTAGGGTTTTTGCATCGGGAGGCTTCTTATAGGCGAAGAGGCAAGGTCGGTGGAGGCCGGAGGGGCCCACACCACCTGGTCGCGCGACCCGTGGGGACCCGCACCACCCTATGGTGTGGCCGGCCCCTAGCCCCTCTCCGTGTCATCTTCTGGCTCCGTGTTCCCCTCGGTGAAATATTGACTTTGGCTTTTGTCCCATCCAATTATGAGAATATTCATTTTCTAACTTTCCTGGAACCAAAAACAGCAGAAAACAGGCAACTGGCACTGTGGCATCTTGTTAATAGGTTAGTCCAAGAAAGTGTATAAAAAGTACTCCAAAGTGTGGACAAAACATAAGAAAGTAGATATAAACCAAGCATGGAACATCAAAAATTATAGATACGTTAGCAACGTATCAACATCCCCAAGCTTAACTCTTGCTCGTCCTCGAGTAGGTAAGTGATAAAAAGAAAGAATATTTTTTTAGGTGACATGCACCATCATAAACTTGATCAAAGTATTTGTAAAACATTGATAGCTGGGATCATAGTACTTCAACGTAGCATGAAATCTGTAGTTCTAACAATAAGACATAGCAACTATGTTGTAACATGAAAATGCACAAACAAAAGATTCATGAATAACAATGCTTTGCAAGACGTTTGTTTGTTTCACATAAAGAAAACATAGCATAGTGGCATTCAACTTGTCCCTCATAGAGTAGCAAATATAAATGCATAGGACACCTTCAAAGTTCATAAGAGTGACTAGATACAAGTAGTTTAAGAACAAGCAATATCAAGTTATGCATCAATCAACAAGTCTTGGGACAATGCACATAGAACTAAGAATGGCCACTTGTTAGCTTTCATAAAGAGCTTCCAAAAATTATGGTACGTGTTAGCTTTCAGCTCTCATTGCACCTATCATAAGCATCTTTAAGGTTATTAAGGTTAAAGTGACACAACTAAGAGGATATGCTTGACAAGTTATAAGCCGAAATCTCATGCCCCTTACTTACGAAGACCGAACCTCATGCTACTCAACTTTAGTCACAAGTAAGCTCTTGTCATTGTAAGTACATATGTATCATAAAGAACCGCCAACAGGGTACCCCTTGCACATGATACAGGAGCTATCCCATAACCAAAATGACAAGGCAAGCAACCAATGAGCATCTCAACGATCTTTTTATTTGCTATTTGCATAGGTTTTTATTGAGGATGCTTCATAGAGTGCTTATTATGGTGATGCTGCAAGTTTCCACCATGATTAGGCATGGCTTAGGCTAGCGGCCTAGGCATTTCTCTAACACACATACAAACTCCATGATCTTACAAGTTCCACTTTTATTTCACACCGACAGGATCCATCAGCAAAAGAAGATGATATCAACGGGGTACAAAGTACAAGTGCAATGTTGAAAACGTTCCCCATGATACATGGTTCTACTAATTTCAACTTATAAAGTGCAAGCATATACGCAACAAAGATGGACACAATGGGTCAAGTTTATTAATTGCAAGAAAGTAAAGTGTGCCATCAATTTCGTGAGAGCTTTAATCACTAATTTTCACATAACAAGTTTAATTTGGAAGGTAGATAAAAACATGAATATACTTGGAATAGAAATTGTTAATAGGTAGGTATGGTGGACTCTTTGGAATAACTTGGTTTAAGGAGTTGGATGCATGAGTGGAACTCATACTTCGTTACGGAGGCTAGCAAAAGACTGGGAGCGACAAACTAAGAGAGCAATAATGGCCATAATCATGCAGAGCGACAAAACATCATTGATTAAAGCATAAAGTGATATTACAAGTCAAAACCTAAAGGATCATGAAGGCTATGGTGACTTTGGATAGTCATAACATGGTGTGAGCATGTGCCAAGTCAACCTAAATAAAGCATCAAAGGAGAACACCACAATACTATGCTTTAATATGCTAAAACAACGCATGATCCTTCCAAGGCACATTAAGCAATCTCAATTGTTTATAACAAGTCATGCTACAGCAATAATCACTAAGCATAAAGCCAAAACAATATCAAGCATGGCATGACGAAGCATAGGCCACAGTCAAAAACAAGCTCTCTTTACCACTTAAGCATGAACTTTCCTACTCTTTTCCAATCCAAACCAAACTATTTGAAAACCAATGTATGAAAGAGGGGGTCCAACCAATTTATTCAGGAAACTAAGAAAACCAAGAAAATGAAAAACCAAAATGAAAACGAAAAAGAAGACGCTCCAAGAACAACACAACTATGCATGAAACAATAAAAATGAAGTGTTTGGAAGAAACCTGGGTTTTTTATTGATGAAGAAGGGGATGCCTTGGGCATCCCCAAGCTTTGACGCTTGTACTTCTCGGATATTTCTTGGGGTGACACACGTGGCATCCCCAAGCTTGAGATTTAGTCCATTCTTCATCTCATTACTCACTCCTTCCATACACCTGAAAATTTTCCTTCATACAAAACTTCACACAATCTTTATTAGCAACATTAGTGCACTCAAGATAATAAGTCTTTGGGTTCAGTTTCAACACCAATAAAACTTCCATTAAAACACAAGATACTGTAGCACTTCCCTCAAAAAGCTAAATTCCCCAAAAATAACCCAAAAAGGAATCAACAAGAAGCAAATGCAAATAATGGTAGAAATCTGTCAAAACAGACCAGGAGGTAAAAACCAATTTTTTCGAAGACGTTCTGTTGCTCAAATCGAAAAGTGTTGAAATGAAGATAGTTAGATAACAATCTAGGGAAGAAGCACAAAAAATAATATCTCAAACCGACGTACAGAGATTTTACACGAAGTTTTACAATGAAGAACAAAAATCTGTTTCGGGATAGCATCTTTCCCAAGCATTACTTCTCTCTCATTAGAGGTTACTCTTGGCAAAAAAAGCAAATAAAAAGGACAAGGAGCGGTTATTATAGAGGTAATAACTTCCAAGACTCATCTAAAACTTTTGGGTTATCTCCCAATAAGTACTTTTCTTTAGCGCCTTTAAGTTAGGCATGATAGTTTGAGAAGATGCTCACATAAGAAATATGAATTGAAGTAAAAGAGAGCATCAAGAAGCAAATTCAAAGCACATTTAAGTCTAACCCACTTCCTATGCATAGGAATCTTGTAAAGAAACAAGTCATGAAAGCACAAAGCAACAAGCATAGGAAAGCAAAACGAGTGCAACTTCAAGACTTTCAACATAAAGAGGGGAAACCTAATATTATTGAGATGCATAAAACAATGTTTCCCTCTCTCATAATAACTTTCAGTAGCCTCATGGACAAAATTAACAATATAAATATCACATAAAACATTCTTATCATGAACCACATGCATAAAAGAATTAATGCTCTCCACATAAGCATAGTCATTCTTATTAATTATAGTGGGAGCAAATTCAACAAAATAGCTATCATTAATATTCTCATCACCATAATCATCAAATATAGGAGGCATATTGTAATCATAACTAATTTTCTCCTCAATAGTAGGTGGACTGAAAATATCATAATGATCATTGTAATCATCATATATTGGAGGCATAGTATCATCAAAGTAAATTTTCTCCTCCGTGCTTGGGGGACTAAAAATATCATGCTCATCAAAACCAGCTTCCCCAAGCTTAGACTTTTCCATAGCATTAGCAATAATGGTGTCCAAATAATTCATACTAACAACATTTCTATTAGCATGCAAATAAAGTTCCATAGGTTTTTTAATTTTCTCTTCAAACACTTCATGTCCTAACTCAAGATAAATACTATAAAGCTCTCTAATTTTTGTTGTTGTTTTCCATTAAGCCTAACTAGTGAAAACAAGAAACAAAAAGACAAAATTGCAGAATCTAAAGGAAATAACTTCGAGCACTCACACCGGAGGATGTGAGTACCTTTTACCTTACCACCCCAGCAACGGCGCTAGAAAATAGCTTGATGTCTACACACTTCTATTCTTGTAGAGAGTTGTTGGGCCTCCAAGTGTAGAAGTTTGTAGAACAACAATAAGTTTCCCTTAAGTGGATCACCCAAGGTTTATCGAACTCAGGGAGGAAGTGGTTAAAGGTATTCCCTCTCAAGCAATCCCGCAATCAAGATACAATAAGTCTCTTGTGTCCCCAACACACCCAATACACTTGTCAGGTGTATAGGTGCACTAGTTTGGCGAAGAGATAGTGAAATATAAGTGGTATGGATATAAGACAACGGTGCCAGAAAATAGCTTGATGGCATGGAAGAGACTAAAGGAAAACTAAAATAAAGATGGAAGCAAGCAAACATGTAATAGATCTAGTTGCAAATGGTGTTTCAATGCTAAGAAACAAGGCCTAGGGATCATACTTTCGCTAGTGAACAGTCTCATATAAATATATTCTCTTTATGATACTACTCTGAACTACTCTCCGGTTGGACACTCTAATCCATGGTAGGGCTATAACAACACACCTCAAAGTTCGCTTTCCCCATCTAGATAACCCCACATTGTCACCTTGAGTACTAGATGGTTCCAACAAACACCACAATTTCATAGAGACATCCAACTCCAAATATAACTCATAACAAGTATTTGTAATCTCTAGCCTAAGTGCCACCATGGTGTGCATGCTGTCACTTTCACACACATGGGGAGAGCAGAGATCTATTAAAGCACTTGAGTAGCAAGGTAGATCTACTTGATTACAAAGCTCACGATCACAATATGATCATGTATAGAGAGAGATGAACACATAGCTACCGGTAGAACCCTTAGCCTCGAGGAAGATCTACTCCCTCATCATCATGGGAATCAGCAACGACGATGGAGATGGTGGTGGAGATCGATGGAGATGGCTCCGGGGGCACTTCCCCGTCCAACAAGGTGCTGGAACAGAGACTTCTGTCCCTCGAATCTCCTCTTCGGTGGCGGCGGTGCTGCGGAACTTTTCGTGGCTGGAGGCTATTCTATTTAGGGTTTTTTGCATCAGTAGGCTTCTTATAGGCGAAGAGGCAAGGTCGGTGGAGGCCGGAGGGGCCCACACCACCTGGTGGCGCGGCCAGGGAGACCCACGCCACCCTATGGTGTGGCTGGCCCCTGGCCCCTCTCCGTCTCGTCTTCTGGCTCCGTGTTCCCCTCGGTGAAATATTGACTTTGGCTTTTGTCCCATCCAATTCCGAGAATATTCATTTTCTGACTTTCCTGGAACCAAAAACAGCAGAAAACAGGCAACTGGCACTGTGGCATCTTGTTAATAGGTTAGTCCAATAAAGTGTATAAAAAGTACTCCAAAGTGTGGACAAAACATAAGAAAGTAGATATAAACCAAGCATGGAACATCAAAAATTATGGATACGTTAGCAACGTATCACTGGGCTAACCCACTTACTATCAGAAATAGGATATATTATTCCAGCATCTAATAAGCGGATAACCTCTTTTCTTACTACTTCCTTCATTTTCGGATTAGGCGTTCTTTGTGTGTCAACTACAGGTTCAACATCATCAAGCATGGTAATCTTATGTGTTACAATAGATGGATCTATTCCTTTAATATCTCTTAGAGTATATCCAAAGGCTTCACGATGCTTAATCAAGACCGAAATGAGTTTATTTGTTTCATTTTCTTATAGATTTTTACTAATAATAACAAGACATTTATTTTCATTATCTAATAACTCATACCTCATATTGTCTGGAAGTTGTTTCAATTCAATTGGCAGAGGTTCTTCATCTGCTTTTCTTACCAGTTCTTCATAGTCATGTGGATTTTGTGCTTCCGGAAATGAATCAAGGTAATCATCCATGTCTTCTCTCTCCTCATCATCTGGTGCTTCCTCCCAATTAATTAGGCTCCTCTCTAATTCATCTTGTCGAGTACTGAAATGAATTGCAGCCAGCTCAGCAATCGTTTTCTCTTCCTTGATATCTTCCACTTCATATGGCCTCTTCTTTAGTTTGGCGAAGTGGAATGTCATTTCCTCTTCTCCAAACATCATTGAAATAGTCTCCTTCTTATTATCAATTCGATCTTGGGTTATGGAAATAAAAGGCCTGCCTAAAAGAATAGGACAAAAAGAATCTCGAGGCATATCAACAATATGAAAATCAAGGGGCTACATGAGTGATCCAATAAAGACATAGATATTTCTGATAACACCTTCTGGTTTTATATTAGTTCTATTATACAATTTAATAGTAGTGTTTAGCGGTTCCACATCCGGATTATTTAAATTGTAGCGAAGTTCCTCATAAAGTGATGAATGCATAATGTTTATAGTGGAAACTGGCTCACAAATTCCGTATAAGAAAGTTTCTCCACAATATATAGGAGTCATAGGTTTGGAAGTTTTGTTACCTTGTACCTTACGTTTGATGAATTCTGTGGTTTCAAAGTGTAGCATAACCACTTCGTTATCCAATGTTCGTGCTTCCATAATATCCTTCAATATAACATTATTTATATTGGTAGCTTCGGGGTTCTTTTCTGGTTTCTTTAATCTTCTCTTTATTTGTTCTTTCTATTTTTGCTTTTTCTTGAGATTCTCTTGAATAGGTGCAGAGGAGAACTCTTCCATTAGCGCACTTTCTCTTGCACGCTTCTTTTATTCAAGGGGTTTATGGGGTTCCCATTCTGTAGGTACCTATAAATGCCCTACATAATTCTCAATAATTTTCTTGACTGAGTAAGAATCAATACCATTGGTTTTAATCATTGCACAAGTCCTTTAATCTGCAAGGAAATCGTTAACACAAGCATATTCAGAAGAACTATTCGCAATGTTCTCCTCATTTTTAAGATTTTTGTTGTCTCGCTCATTTTCATTATTAAGTTCCAGGCTTCATCATAGGTATAAGATAGAAAACTACCATTAGAACCGGTGTCTAGGTTCATTCTATTTTTATTATTAAGCCCTCCATAAAAAGTGTGAGTGATTAACTAATCAAGCAAATGATGATGGGGGCAATTATCTAGAAAGATTTTGTACCTTAGATACCCTTCATACAAACTCTCATCAGGACTATTTTTGAAATTGATAATAATACCTCTCATCCTGTGAGCTTTGCTTTCTGAGTAATATTTTGATAGGAAATTGGTTGTCAATTCTATCCAAGTCCTTGGTGCTTATGCACAAAAAGATCTATACCAGTCGCAAACATTATTAGAGAGAGTTTGTCTAAACAACTGGGTTTTAACCATATCAAGATTACAGTTGTTGAATATAAAGGAACCAAGAACATCTTCAAAAAATTGTAAGTGTCCATATGGACTCTCTTCATCGGTTCGTGCAAATTTCTTAGAGTGTAGTAGTTCAAATAATAAAGGGTGGATCTCAATTCCATCTAGATTTATGCTTTTACTGACAGTTATAAAAGCGTCCATGGGTGAACCCATTTTCCTTACTACCTCAAGCTGGATTAAATGCTGAGTGTTGTCCATTGTTGTGATCCTGGAACTTAAATTAAAAATTAGCACAACAAAACTAAATAACTAAAAGTAAAGTGACTTATAGCGCTAAGCTCCCCGGCAATGGCGCTAGAAAATAGCTTGATGACTGCAAGTGCACAGATCGTTTGTAGCTAGTTTCGAAATAAAGACATCGATCCCAAAGGGAGCAGTAGGTGAAAGACTAAAATGCTTTTAACTAAAACTAAATGAAGTAATTAAGGAATAATTTTGAGATGCAAGAAAAGTACAATTATTTTTGGGTCTTTAATTGAATGAAGCAATTAAAGTAAAGTAAAACTTAATGCAGAAAGTAAGAACCACGTGTGTAAAAGATCTTGGAACTGCAATAGGGAAAAAGGCATTCTCAGGGAGTGGTGGATACACCGCTAGCAATTTAGACTAAGCAATCAAGATTATTATAACAAATATTCTCATGATATGTATGTATGTGGGAGGAGCTCCATATATGGACTAATAGGCAGCAACCACTGGTCACATCATCCTTCATAACCACAACTGATAGATAAACGACATCAATCGTATTATCCTGTTATTAAGGGATTTCTCCCGTGGCATGGACATGGCTTTATGAGTTCTCCTTGTTTCCCCAAGTTAGTACATAAAGAATGACAACAGCTTTATAGTCACAGTAAGTGTTATCATCCCTTCTTCTACCAACAAGTAATCCCCTTCATCGTGTCCCATAAGAGGGAAATATTAAGGAGTTGCACAACTCTCAACATCAAGATGAAGACAATTAACACATACACATAATGATGTATAACATAATAATCTCTATCTTATCTCAATCATATGCTAGGGTTTCTCCATGTCCCCAAGAACTAATGATCTACTCAGACATGGAGGCAATCAACATCATGGCAATGGTAATGGAAACAATTGTAAATGAATAGTTCTTGTATAAATCCACAACGAGTACAGAAATTACAATAAGATCTAGATGGGGTGAAGATGGGATGGAGGTGATGGTGGTGCAGTGGTTGATGAAGATGAAGATCGATGCCTTGGCCTCCCAGATCTACGTAGGGCAAAGATGGATCCCTTGGGCAAGTTCCCCCTCTATATTCATTCCTGAGGTGAGGTTTTTAGTGATTTATGGGTGTTCTGTATGTTGTCTCCCTAATCCAGTTGCACAGGGTGAAACTATTTGAGGAGGCGGTGGCGGCGCCAACTATACGGCGAGAACTATATGGTCAGAAAATTAATTACTACCGTATAGTTGGTCGTTAAACCTTCTGGATGCCTCGATCGCTTCAGGTTTTCTTTTGGTGTTATTGATATTTCCCAAATAAGCGATTTACGTTGTTTCTGACTCCTTTTATCCCCAATACAACTGCTCCAAGAATCGTGTCCATTGTATCCATCATCTGTCCTGATCCTGGTGAAAATAGACATAAAATAAATACCGTAAAATACCAAGATCCTACCACTATAATGAAAAACAATAATATATAACATGACGCAAATATGCACTCATCAAGTATGCGTCGAGGAAGCAAAGCGACTCTGACCCAGTGGTCGAGTCAATGATCTGGTCCATGCGCGGGAGGATGAACTCCCTATTCGGGCAGGCGTTGTTGAGCTTGGTGTAGACGATGCACATTCTCCAAGTGTTTTTCTTCTTCAGGACCAGGGCTGGGTTTGCCAGCCACTTGGAGTAGTTGATTCTCCAGGCATTGATGAAGCCTGCAGCGAGCAAGCGTTGTACTTCTTCGGCGATTGGCCGGCTGATACGTCCCTTTTGCATCACTATTCTATGTCTTAATTCACTATTATTCATTGATATATTTCATATTGAGAGGTGATAATTATGTTATTTCATCTATTTTTGCATGGTCGATGACTTTTGGAGCATGGACCGCTGCAGTCAGGATTCTGATGGAAAATGTGCTATTTGGAGGCAAAATTCACGAAGATCAGAAAATCCGGGAAAATATACGGAGAATCCTATTTTTCCAGAAGACTAAGGATGCTAGAAGATGGAGTGGTGATGGGCCACAGGGGGCCCACACCACCCCATGGTGCGGGCAGCCCTAGGCCGCGCCAGGAGGTGGTCTGGCCACCCTAGCCCACTCCAGCCTCTCCCCTCTAGCGTATATCATCCTCCCGAAACCCTAAGACTAGAGGAGCGACCACAGAAAGATTCCGCCGCCTCTACGGGGCGGAAAACACCGAGAGAGAAAGATCTCTTCGGCACATAGATTTCTATCAGGGGAATTCCTTCCCGGAGAGGGGAGATCATCACCATCAACACCACCATCAAGCTGGACTTCATCGGGATCATCATCACCACCATCATCACCATCAGCACCCTCATCACCATCTCCATATTGCTGTAACAATTGCGTTGAATCTTGCATAGTTCATAGGGGAAACTTTACCGGTGTTGATTACTCTTTGTAGTTGATGCTATTGAGTGAACCATTGAATTATTGTTTATGTTCAGATTGTTATACATCATTATTCTATCTCTGATCATGATACATATGATGTCTTGTGAGTAGTTCGTTTTGTTCTTGAGGACATGGGAGAAGTCTTGTTGTTAGTAGTGGAGTTGTGTTGAGAAAGATTCGATAGATTGTTATTTAAGTTGTGGTGTACTTCTTCTAGTGGTGTCATGTAAACGTCGACTACATGACACTTCACCTATATGGGCCTAGGGGAATGCATTGTGTATTTGGCTACTAATCGTAGGGGTTGCCGGAGTGACAAAAACCTGAACCCCCATTAGGAAACCATTGCACAAGGGACGTAAGGGTCTTAGAGTTTAAAGATGTGGTTAGGTTTCTACCTTAATTACTTTCTTGTACTTACGGATGTTTGCAAGGGGTATAATCACAAGTATGTATTAGTCTTGGATGGGGCGGTACATTAGCACAGGTTCACCCACACAACACTTAGCAAGCTAAAGAAGATTAATCGACTATATGAAGCGAAAGCACTTGACAGTTTTCCCATGTGTCCTCGAGAACGTTTGGTCGTCTTAAGTAATACAACCGGCTTGTCCTTTGCTGCATAAAGCATTGGGCCACTTGCTGCATTTATTCCTACTATCTTTTGTTTACTCGTACTTTGTTTACTTGCTATATCAAAACCCCCTAAAAATCTGTTTGCTAAGTATTTGTAGAGAATTCCTGATCCATACCACTAGCCAGCACCTTCTGCTCCTCGTTGGGTTTGACACTCTTACTTATCGAAAATACTGCGATACACCCCCTATACTTGTGGGTCATCAAGACTATTTTCTGGCGCCGTTGCCAAGGAGTGAAGCGCTATTGGAGAGTGGAACTGGTAAAGGAAACTTCTACTGTGAGTATTGTTTACTTCTATTAGTTGCTTTATTTTCGTTATGGATAATTCGCTAAGTTTCTTATTTGGTAATGCTACTACCACTGCTAAGGTAGTAGATAAGCCATCACCTGCTGAGAATGATGTTTTCAAAATACCTACAAGAATTATTGATCGTGTTATGGATAACTACTATGTTGGGGATGGAACTGTCCATCCCGTTGATCATTTGTTCTTTATACACGAATTATGCGGGTTGTTCAAGTGTGCAGGTATTACTACAGATCAAGTTAAGAAGAAGTTATTCTCATTATCACTAAAAGGAAGAGCTGAGGAGTGGTATAAGCTGCTGAAGAATGGTCAAGCTCTGGTCAAGTTTTATCCTCCTAGTGAGATTCATAAAGATCGGAATCAAATATACAACTTTTGGCCTCTTGATGGAGAGAGTACAACTCAAGCTTGGGGGAGATTGAAGTTACAAATGCTCAATTGTCCCATTCATGAGCTCCCCAACAATATTATTATCAACAACTTTTATGCAAGACTCCCTCTACATGACAAGGATTTATTGGAAGCTTCTTGTGCTGGATCATTCACTCGTATGGAAGAAGAAGCTAAATGGGATCTTCTAGACCGTATTCAAGACAATGCTGGAGCTTGGGAGAATGAAAAAGGTAGAAAGTTAGGTATACATTATGATTATGAATGCATTGAATCTTTTATGGGAACTGATGACTTTCAAAATATTAAAAATGCTTATGGTCTAGACTCCCAAGCTATTGCTTCTTATTTTAAGGCTTTTGCTTCCTACATTGAAGTGCCTAAAAAGAAGTGGAATAAGTATCATGAACCTTATAAAGATGTTGCTAAGAGTGTTCCTGCAATAAATACTGAAGTTTATACTGCTAATCATGTCTTACCCAAACCATACATTGAGAAAATGCCTTTCCCAGTTAAGGTAAAGGAACATTCTATGATAGCTAGTATGGTTAATGAAAGTACAAGTAAAGCTGTTGAACCTGATAAACAAATGGTTGATGAACCTATAATAGCAAATGTGAAAGACTTTGTCACTAAGTATGAGGAAGAGGGACACACTATCCTTTGTAAGGATACCTCTAATATTGTTTCACAAAGTAGTGTTATGAGAGCTAGTATTCCCGTGTTTTCTGTTAGAATAAGTGATCATTGCTATGATGGTCCTTGTGATAGCTATTTTGTTAAGTTTATGCATGATACTGAAAGCTATTACGAGAGAGGGAAAAGTGTTCTTATGTATCTCAATAATATCAAGTTTCCTCGTTTTATGCTGATTTTTTTTGTGTTGCACATCTTTTGCCTTCTTATGCAAGTTGCCTCTGGTTTCAACAACTTATTTGTTTACAAAATTCCCTTGCATAGGAAGTGGGTTAGACTTAAATGTGTGTGTGTTTTTGCTTCTTAATGCTCTCTTTCACTTCAATTCATATCCCTATGAGAGCTTCTTCAAAATTATCATGCCCATCTTAATGGCTATAAAGAAAGAGCTTTATGGGAGACTACCCAATTTGTTTTTGCTTTTAGTTTATTTTTGTTTCTTTGAGTCTTGGAAATTATTACTTAGGTAATAACCGCTCCTTATCCGTTTTGTTTGGTTTTTGTGTCAAGATCAACCTCTAATGAGAGAGAAGAAAGATTTGGGGAAGTTGCTGTCCCGAAACAGATTTTTGTGCTTCACCGTAAAAATTCGTGAGAGATCTCTGTATGTCGGATTGAGCTGTAATTTTTTGTGCTTCTGACCCAGGTTGTTATTTAACTTTCCTTAGGTTTGCACTTTTTGATTTTAGCAACAGAACATTTTCGAAAAAATTGATCTTTACCTGCTGGTCTATTTTGACAGATTTTGCCACTCTTGCATTTGCTTCTTTATTCGATTTCCTTTTTGAATTATTTTTGGGTTTTCGGAAGGAGTTTCTACAGTAGCTTATGTTTTGATGGTTTTCAGTTGAAGTTGGACTCAAAAGGTTTTATCACTTCACTTATACTAATGTTGCTAATGAGAACTGTGTGAAGTTTTGTGTGAAAGAAATTTCCAGGAAGTGGAGATAATGGTGTAATAAGGAAAATAAAGGTTTTATGACTCAAGTAATAAGTGCATGAAGATGAAGATATTGTTATTCAAGTGCTGAATCCGAAAGAATCTACTAGATACCAAATTCAGAGACCTGTAGAGTCTGTTTTCAAAGAGGTAACAGTTCTGATAAGAAAGTTCCGTGAAAATACTATCCAACCATATTTTTGCAGTTTTTAATCAATAAGGAAAGCTATGAAGCAAAAAAGGGACGGAAACAGAGCCAGGGTGGCTCACACCACCTTGTGGCACGGGCCCACCCCTGGCCGCGCCACCAGGTGGTGAGTCCACCCCAGACTCCGCCTTCGACTCGTTTTCTCCCAGTACCTTCCTTTTGATATGAAACTTCGTAATATATACCCCCCCCGGATCCCCCGAGGGTCGTATATTGTGTTCTCATCATGTTTTTTTTTCGATCTGTTTCTGCCAGGAGATACTCTTTGAAAGTTTAGAAGTACAATAGTGTCCGCCAAGGATAAAGGGAAGGAGCCTATGGAGGAAGATCTCCAAGACCCCAAGCAGGGGCTGGTACCTTTAGTCACTTGCCCTGCATCAACGGAAGCCCTACAAGTCACCAAGGAGTTGTGCGATAAGTACCGAGACTTGAGGAGGAAGGTGGACATGCTTCAATGGGAGAATAATAGGCTTCGCAAGATGCTGGAACATTTCCTCACGTCAACTAAGAAAATATTACCACCACCACCGAAGGAGTAACTCGTCATCAGGTTTGGCATCCCCTTGGTTTGTTCCAAGCTTGGGGGAGTGCCGCGGTATCACATCACTATCTTCTATCTTTTTACCTTTTTAGTAGAGTCATATCATGAATAGAGGAGTTATTATGTAGTATGGTTTGCATTATGGAAGTGTCCCCTCTCTCGTTAGATATGTATCCCTTGGTGTGAGTTGCCGTTATGGAATATTAATGAGAATTTCTATCATCCACTCTTTTGCATAGCTTATATTAGTTTTCAATTCGTGGTTATATGATTGATCTTGTTGTTAGTATTGGTATCACTTTGGGATCATTGAGTTAATTTAGTTGGTTTTGGCAAACCTGGCTCGGTCAGTAGCAACACTATTTCTGAGAGTTGAATGAAAAAGATAGAAGTACTCTAGAGAAAAATAATTTCATCATCTTTCTTTCTTGATTTGCTAATAAGTTTAGTATTCTCTAGTTAAGATCTTTTGTTCTTCCAAGGAAGATTGCATGTTTGTCTTTATCACTTGTATGTTTGGTTGTTTCCTTCAACTCTTATACTTGCTACCCAGCCTTGCTAGCCAAAAACCTGTACTGAGAGGGTATTCTTCTCGTGCATCCACCTCCTTTAAACCAAAACCTTTGCCATTTGTGTCCACCATACCTACCTATTAGCATTCCAAGTAAATTCTTGTTTTATCTATCTCCCAAATTAAACTTTTTATGTGAAAATTACTGATTAAAGCTCTCACGAACTTGATGGCACACTTTACTTTCTTGCATTTAATAAACTTGAACCATTGGGTCCTTCTTTGTTGCATATATGCTTGCGCTTTATGAGTTGAAGATAGCCAAACCATGTATCATGGGGACCGCTTTCAACACTTCATTTGGTACTTTGTACCTAGTTGATATCATGTTCTTTTGCTTATGGATCTCGGCGGTGTGAAATTAGAGTGGAACTTGTAAGATCATGGAGTTTATATGTGTGTTAGAGAAACGCCTGAGCCGCTAGCCTAAGCCATGCCTAATCATGGTGGAAACTTGCAGCATAACTATAGTGAGCATTCTATGAAGCATCCTCAATAAAAACCTATGCAAATAGCAAATAAAAAGATCGCTGAGATGCTCACTGTCTGCTTGCCTTGTCATTTTGATTATGGGATAGCTCCTGTGTCATGTGCAAGGGGTACCCCGTTGGCGGTTCTCAATGATACGCATATATTTACAATGACAAGAGCTTGGTCGTGACTGAAGTTGAGTAGCATGAGGATCGGTACTCATAAGTAAGGGGCATGAGATTTCAACTTATAACTTGTCAAGCATATCCTCTTAGTTATGTCACTTTAACCTTAATCACCTAAAGATGCCTATGATAGGGGCAATGAGAGATGAAAGCTAGTAAGTATCATAATTTTGGGAGCTCTTTATGAGACTTGCAATCCCCGCTTCCCTCTTTGAAGGGCCTTTCTTTTACTTTGTAGTTAAGTCAGTAAACCTACTCCCTTCTATCTCAGCAAGTATTTTGAGTTGTTGTGTTTCATTCATTCATATGATGATTTATGCAACCATTTCTTATGTTCCTTGTTTTGCACATTGCTCTTATCTTGATGTTTACTACTTTGAAAGCTATCTTGACAAACCAGCTATTTGTGAAATCCAGCAAATTATCAACTATTCTTCGACCAAGAGCTAAGTTTGCCATTACCAATTATGATTCGCTTTATCTATCTTTATTGTGTTTCCTTTACTTATTACAAGTTGAGTTATATAATAGTGAGTTTTCTTCTACTATGATCTATGCTTTTGATGAATGTGATGCTTCTTGTCTGTATTCTTTTATCGACTCTTCACTCCATAAACCTGAGGTCATGTTTATTGAGCTCAGTTTCGCTTGGGGACAAGCGAAGTCTAAGCTTGGGGGGAGTTGATATGTCCATTTTGCACCACTATTCTATGTTTTAATTCAATATTATTCATTGATATATTTCATATTGAGAGGTGATACTTATGTTATTTCATCTATTTTTGCATGGTTGATGGCTTTTGGAGCATGGACCGCTGTAGTCAGGATTCTGATGGAAAATATGTTGTTTGGAAGCAAAATTCGCGAAGATCAGAAAATCCGGGAAAATATACGGAAAATCCTATTTTTCCAGAAGACTAAGGATGCCAGAAGATGGAGTGGAGATGGGCCACTGGGGACCCACACCACCCCATGGCACAGGCAGCCCTAGGCCACGCCAGGAGGTGGTGTGGCCACCTTGGCCCACTCCAGCCTCTCCCCTCTGGCGTATATCATCCTCCCGAAATCCTAAGACTAGATGAGCGACCACAGAAAGATTCCATCGCCTCTGCGGGACAGAAAACACCGAGAGAGAAAGATCTCTCCGGCAGACAGATTTCTGCCAGGGGAATTCCTTCCCGGAGAGGGGAGATCATCGCCATCAACACCACCATCAAGCTGGACTTCATCGGGATCATCATCATCATCACCACCATCAGCACCCTCATCACCATCTCCATATTGCTGTAACAATTGCGTTGAACCTTGCATAGTTCATAGGGGAAACTTTCCAGGTGTTGATTACTCTTTGTAGTTGATGCTATTGAGTGAACCGTTGAATTATTGTTTATGTTCAGATTGTTATACATCATTATTCCATCTCTAATCATGATCCATATGATGTCTTGTGAGTAGTTCATTTTGTTCTTGAGGACATGGGAGAAGTCTTGTTGTTAGTAGTGGAGTTGTGTTGAGAAAGATTCGATAGATTGTTATTTAAGTTGTGGTGTACTTCTTCTAGTGGTGTCATGTGAACGTCGACTACATGACACTTCACCTATATGGGCCTAGGGGAATGCATTGTGTATTTGGCTACTAATCGTAGGGGTTGCCGGAGTGACAGAAACCTGAACCACCATTAGGAAACCATTGCACAAGGGACGTAAGGGTCTTAGAGTTTAAAGCTGTGGTTAGGTTTCTACCTTAATTACTTTCTTGTACTTACGGATGTTTGCATGGGGTATAATCACAAGTATGTATTAGTCTTGGATGGGGCGGTACATTAGCACAGGTTCACCCACACAACACTTAGCAAGCTAAAGAAGATTAATCGACTATATGAAGCGAAAGCACTTGACAGTCTTCCCATGTGTCCTCGAGAAAGTTTGGTCATCTTAAGAAATACAACCGGCTTGTCCTTTGCTGCATAAAGGATTGGGCCACTTGCTGCATTTATTCCTACTGTCTTTTATTACTCGTACTTTGTTTACTTGCTATATCAAAAACCCCTAAAAATCCGTTTGCTAAGTATTTGCAGAGAATTCCTAGGTCAATTTCACTGAGCCTTGGGCGTTATTCCCGAGTTACCTCCTTATCTCGGATTGTATGGATTTACGTTCCCTTGGCACATCCAAAGTTTTCACTTGCTGGCCGGGTTACCACCTTATCTCGGATTCGATGGATTTACTTTCCCTTGGGACATTCGAAGTTTCCACTTGCTGTCCGGGTTACCATGTTCTCGTCCGGGTCATTCTTCCTTCTCTCGTACGCTTCCCCACGTGGAAGCTAATCATTAGGTTGCCTCATTTTAAGGGCTAGCCACAGTAAGCGCCGCAGGAATTGTCAGTTATCACTACGCGCGGGTCACGTCATGTCTGCCTCCTCGTTAACTGCATCAATGCGTCGCGTCATGGGATCAGCTACACCCTGTGGCCTTCCTATGGCTCACTGCTGATTGGTCGATCCGGGCCATACACGGCCACACCGTGTGGCGTATCCGCAAAACACGATCCCACTTCCCTCTCGTGGGAGTGGTTAAATAGGGGAGGGGCGCACCCCTTAGGTATTTTCCCCCTTCCGCGCCCCTCTGCCTCTAGTTCTTCTTCTCCGTCTTCTCCCACGACAGCGCCGCCGCCACCGCTTCTAAGTAGCAGCGCCGCCGCCTCACTGCTTCCAGACGTCTCTGCGTCGCTGCCACCGCTGCGCGCCTCCTCTGCCACGGGTCGCTGGCAGTCTAGGCCGTTGCCCCCCACCGTCGCTAGCGCCAGTGAGGGCAGCGAACTTGAGATGACAGAGGAGGAGCTCGCCGTCGCCGAGCAGGAGATGGAGGAAGATGCCACCGCGGCGGACCGTGGTGCGTGGGCTGGGTCCTGGGTCTGCCAGGACGGCCTGGACTGGCTCTACCGCACCAGACGCATCCCCGCAGGCGTCACCGCGCGCCTCGCCTCCGCCGAACTCGCCCCCTCACCCAATCCGAGTAAGTATGTGGTGTTCTTGTCACACTTCCAGCAGGGGTTCGGTTTGCCGGTTAGCGATTTCTTCCATGATTGGTTAAGCACTTACGAACTCCAGCCGCATCACCTTCCTGCCAACGCAATCACCTCTCTTTCTGCTTTCGCCTCCACGATCGAAGGCTATGCCGGATTATGGCCCACGAAGAAGCTATGGATACGGTTCTTCTGCCTTCGTCGTAAAGTAATTCCGAACATTCAACTTGATCCGGAGGATAAGCAGCTCACACAATTCGGGGCTGCGTCCATCTCTCCCTGGAGGCTATCCGTCTTCCCGCGAGTCACCGGGCTGGACTCCTGCAAGGGATAGGCCCGGACTTTCTTTTATGTTCGGAACGAGGGCACTGAGGACTTGATCCGGCTGCTCCCCTATGCTCCGGGTCCTCCTAACCCAGAGTTGTGGGACGCTGTCCCCAAGAAGTCCACGGCCTTGGCCAACCAGGTCAATAAAAGGTTCGTGGAGCTGAAGAAGCTCGGGTTACGCAACGAGGACGCCATGATCACGTTCGTCCGCAACCGGATCTCCCCCCTCCAGAAGCGCACTCACAAGGTGTGTCACATGAGCTAGGGCCACGACCCCAACCGGACCTCGTCCTTTGAGTTGAGCAACACGGAGATCTATCGCCGGGTCAAGGCCCTCTTCACCACCCACAAGGACTTCTCCTCTGAGTGGACGTGGGGAATTGAGCACTTTTGCCGTGATAGGCTTCCCCCCATGGTAAGCTTCATGGCGCAAACTTGCTCCGGATTAAGTCATATGTCGTTCACTGCTGTATTTTAACTCTCTTGTCTGTTCATTTCCTCAGCTATTCCTTCAGCAAACCCTCGAAGATGGCACCGATCCCACTCTTAAGTGGGCGCCTGACCGGGAGACCTCGGACAAGGAAGAGCCGGATCAGGAGATGTTCCTCCCAATGACCGACGCTATAAAGTGACCCACCGGTAAACTCTCTTCCATTAGAGATTGGCCTGATGATGAGGATGACTCAGATGTCGAGGTGATGGAAGCTGTTGACGCTGTCCCCCTTTCTTATGCTTTTCTAGTATCAGCTAAGCCCGGTGGGCAGATCCACGAGGACCCTCCCCTCGCCGTGGGTGACCCTGATCCGGTAGCGCCAAAGAAGAAGCGTGGAGCTGCATCAAGTTCTTCCTCCGGACCTTCTCAGCTCGCCAAAAGGCGAAAGAAGTCCGGAGACAAAACCGCCTCCAAGCCAGCAGCCAAGGCGCCAGAACGAAGGGCTCGGAAGCCCAAGGAGCCCCTGACCTCGGATGCGTAAACCTCTTTTCCCTCTGCAACTTACTCTTCCTTTTATTGTTGTAGTTTCTCATCCGACATTGTTTGATTCGGCAGGGCCGCGGTGGATGTCCCCTAGAGTGGATCTAGCATCGCTTCGCCGCTCCGACTCAGCCCCTCTCCCCCTCGTGGCGACGGGTCACGCCCGCTGAGCCCTATTCCAGAGGGTTCTGCGGCTGCTCCGGGTTTTACTCCACCTCGTCAAGAGGGGGGTAACCTTGGAGCGGGCGAGACTGGCCCAGCCGAGGCAGCGGCATCCACAACTTCGGCTTCGCCGCAACCAGCAACTACTGAGACTACCTCAGCACCAACACCAACTCCAGCACCAGCACCAGCACCAACTCCAGCACCAGCACCAACTCCGGCACCAGCACCAACTCCGGCAGCAAGAGCACCAGCGCCAAGTCCAGCAGCAAGAGCACCAGCGCCAAGCTCCTCGGCCTCGTCCGGGACTTCTCAGTCTCGGCGAGAAAGTACCCAAACAGCTCCTAAAGGGAAATCCGCTACAACTTCTTCCTCTTCCCAGCATCCCAAGGGCAAAAAGGCCCCTGACGCCACCAGGACAGCGTTCGTCGAGGCTGGACAACGCACTCTTGCATCCATGCTTCCCAAGAAGCCTCCAGCACTGAAGGACGCCCCTGCCGAGCCAGCTGATGCGCAACAACTTGTTCTGCACACCAGCCCAGCCCTAGCCCTGGTTGAGAGGAAGGAGGTGCATGCGAAGGGCTTGGTGGCGCCCCATATAACCACCGGCGAGCGATACCCTCCGAGCCTGATTGAATTCGTCATGAATTGGAACAAGGCGGAGTTCGTTCACAACGACGATCTTCCGGAGAAGTTCGGCCCCGCTAAATTCTCTGCTCAAATGAACATAGCCGCTAAGGCAATCAACCTCGCGGGTCGGATGATGGAGGTACGTTACTTGTTTTCCTTAGCCAGTTGTAGATATTAGTAATATAACCATTTGTCCCCGAGCCTTCAGGGGAGTAACTTGTTACTCGGCCGGATGCTCCTTAGAAAACTAACATAGCTGCTTGATAACTTCGAATCTGCACATTCCTAGATCCGGGTTAAGTTCTACTTGGTCCGGATCTTGTACACTTTGAATATGCACACACCTAGAGCCGGGTTAAGTTCCACTTGATCCGGATTTTGTACACTTCGAATATGCACACACCTAGAGCCGGGTTAAGTTCCACTTGGCCCGGATTTTGTACACTTCGAATATGCACACACCTAGAGCCGGGTTAAGTTCCACTTGGCCCAGATTTTGTACACTTCGAATATGCACAAGGCTAAGTTATATCTTTGTACTCTTTGTAGGTGACCACCAACCGCCAGAGCACTGAGTTTCAGCGCCTCCTGGATACTCATAAGATGCTGCGCACGAAGAAAACTGCACTTATCACAGAATACAAGAAAAGGGGTAAATTTCTTCCTTGGCATTTCTCCATTTTTCTTCATCCTCTTCTGCCGAAGTAACCCATCATTCGTTTTCCGCAGCTGGGGTGGAGACTGAGAACTAGCTTATGAGGAAGAATCTGGATCAGATCAAGGGTAAGTTACTTTTGTCCGATCCTGCTATGCTTTCCATCTTCTTTCCTCCTTGGCTCGGCAAACATTCATACCTTGGCTCTGCCGGGTCAATACACTATTTCAGCATCTCTTGAAGATAGTGTGCCCGTGCCTGATATGATGCTGCATTTTCTCGAACAAGCAGGACGGCATCAAGCCGAGCTCAAAAAGAAAGACGATGAGCTCGCCCTCCTCCGGACCAAGGATGATGAGATCGCCAGGCTCAAGGCCGAGATGGAGAAATTGAAAGCACAGCACCAGTCCGAGCTCCAAAAGATTGGCCAGGATTACACTGAAGAGCGCGAGCGCCTCAATCTCCAGATCACCAAGGACCAGGATCTACTCAAGGAGGCTGACACTAAGCTTAATTCGGTGAATGCTGAGCTTGTGCAGCTTCGCAAAAGATGCGATGACTGCACCAGGGAGTTGTCTCGGATCCTCAGCCATATATCACGTAAGCTCCTTTACCTTATCCGATATATTTCTCCGGGTTACTTCACATGTCTTTTCTTTACCTGCTTCTCTTGTCTCGTTTTCAGGCAAATTTCCTGAGGGCACTGCCATTGCGAGCGCCGCTGTTGCTGATTTCCGCTGAGAGAGGGGTACTCCCGTTGCTCCTGACGGTGAAGAAATTCCCTATGACCTGGAGGACCTGTTGGTCAGCCTGTCATCTCGCGTGGAACTCCTCAAGAACTATGGCAAGGATATTCTTGACGTTGCAGTCCGAATCTTCAACACGTTTTGGCCTGGAGAAGACACTCCGGAGACAACCGCAATTCTTGTTGAAAAGCTGATGGAAATCGAGACCCAACTTGACCTATGGAGAGAGTCCGTTGGACGCGCTGCAGTTGATACTGTTCTTCACTACGTAATCACGTGGTACGAGAAGATCGATCTCAACATCCTAGCGCGCATGCCCACCGGATCCCCATGGACCAATGACCTAGAGTGGGTAGCTCGGCGCCAGGCTTGCGCCCATAGCCTCATCGAATATGCTCCCATTCATGAATGGACTGAGGGACCGAGTTTCCTGGAAGCTGCTGGTGATGAAGATGTTGAGAACATTGAAGATGGCCCGGACGAGCATGAAGAGGACGATGCCTTGAATATCTAAGACGACGAAGATGACGCCGAACTTCCTCCTCCTGCTGCCCCTTGAGTGAAAACACCTTAAAATTTATCAGATCCTCGGTATGCCGGGTGGAGTTGTATCCAGTACACATATGATATTTTGCTAATAAGTTTCTTATGCCGGATTAACTTGGGCGTAGTCCCCGAGTTTCACTTTGTTGTTCGTTCAATCTTTTGGCTCGGTTTGTGTCTACCTTGATTCGGTTTTACGACTTACGAATCCGAGCTTCGAAAATTGTTTTAACAATACTTGGAAACTTTAGGCTTAGCTCAAAATAACTCAGCATAATAGTTTGAAAGTAAATACAAGGTTAGTCTGGAAAACAAACGTCAGCTCGATTAAGTTCTTTTCCTTAGTCATTTTTCATGTGTTAGGCAACTCCGAACTTGTTCTCTTGCTTGCCATGAAGCCAATTCTTGTTGGACAGCAGCAAGTCGAAGAGTTGGGTTTTTGCTGCCCACACACTACTAATCCGAGTTAAGTGGAACAACTTACTCCAGCTGACATATAAATAATAAAAGATAACAAATATTATTGAGGCAGTCCCCAAGTTACTGCCCGAGGCGCCAACACTTCATTGATAAGCTCATTGCCGGCAGACATACCGACATATGAGAAGACTCGGATACATACACTTCTTCACTAAGTGTAGAAAGGACGAAGCAGAGCTACATTCCATGGACGCTTAGATTCCTCGCCGGACCTGTCCGCCTTGTTCTTTTCCTGTGGCTTTGCATCTATAAGATAATAAGAATCGTCGTGCAACGCTTTGCTCACAATGAATGGCCCTTCCCATGGGGGGGATAACTTATGCATGCCAGCAGTATGTTGTACCAACCGGAGCACCAAATCGCCTTCCCTAAAAACTCGGGGGCTTACTTTCTGGCTATGATAGTGTCGGAGATTTTGCTGATATATGGCGGATCTGGACAATGCCAGTTCTCTCGCTTCTTCTAGCAGATCAACATCATTTTGCCAGGCTTCTTGCACTTCGGCTTCTGTGTATTGGGTGACCCTAGGCGAATAATGCTCTATGTCGGCTGGTAATACAGCTTCTGCCCCATATACTAGAAAAAATGGCGTATAGCCTGTTGATCGATTCAGAGTTGTTCTTAAACTCCACAGTACCGCCGGTAGTTCTTCTATCCAGCACCCCGCTGATCTTTGCAGCGGCTCAATGAGCCGGGGTTTTATCCCGGATAATACTAATCCGTTGGATCTTTCCACTTGTCCGTTCGATGCGGGGTGGGCTACCGAAGCGACGTCCAGCCGGATCTTCTTATCCCGGCAGAAACGCACAAATGCTCCTTCCGCAAATTTGTGCCATTATCAGTTATGATACTATGAGGATAACCATATCTCAAGATGATGTCTTTGAGAAATGTTACGGCCGTAGCTCCATCACACTTTCTTATAGGCTTCACTTCAATCCACTTCGTAAATTTGTCCACCATAACCAAAATGTGAGTCATATTTCCTCTTGCTAGTTTAAACGGGCCAACCATATCCAAGCACCATACGGCAAATGGCCATGTTATTGGTATGGTCTTGAGCTCCGACATTGGCATATGTGTCTTGGTAGCATACCTCTGACAACCATTGCATTTTCTCACCATATCTTCTGCTTGTTCTAAGGCACTTGGCCAGTAGAATCCATGTCGGAAGGCTTTTGCCACCAAGGCTCGGGACGAGGTATGATGCCCGCACTCCCCTTGATGTATATCTCGGAGGATGTCAAGCCCTTCTTCTGGGTCAACGCATCACTGGAGGACATTGGTCACGCTTCTTTTGTATAGCTCGGAATTGATGATCGTGTATGCCTTAGCTCTCCTCTGAGTTTTCCTGGATAGCACCTCCTCCGTGGGCAAAGTTCCATCTTTCAGGAATTGAAATATAGGTAGTGCCCAAGCTAGTATCACTCGCACAGGGAACATATCCTCATCAATTTCCATTTGATCCACCGGCATAACTTCAACCGGACCACACTGAGCAGTCCCTGGGTCTTGCGAAGCAGTCCCCGGGTTTGCTGAGGCAGTCCCCGGGTTTGCTGAGGCAGTCCCCGGGTTTCACGCACCACCTCCCATGTCAATGTCCATGGGCACAGCTCCGGATTCTGTATCTTCTGGGACGTAAATTGAGTCGGTTTCTGGGGACGACCTGATAGATGATTTTCTGAGGTGCTCTAATGCTACACCTGGTGGAATTGCTTGTCGGGTTGACCCGAGCTTTGACAACATGTCGGCAGCCTCATTTTCTACCCGAGGTACATGGTGAAATTCGCATCCCTCAAAGTAACCAGATATCTTCTGCACATGAAATCTGTACAGTGCCATGTTTGGATCAAGGGCATCCCACAGTCCCGACACTTGCTGTACTACCAAATCCGAGTCGCCAAAGCACAGGATCCAACGTATCCCAATCTCTTTTGCCACTTTGAGCCCATGCACAAGTGCTTCATATTCAGCGACATTGTTTGATGTCGCGAAATGGATCTGCAGCACGTATTTCAGCTAGTCCTTCTTTGGCGAGGTAAGTACAACTCTGGCACCTAGGCCGGTTTTTGTTTTTGACCCGTCAAAGTGCATCCTCCAATAGTTCGGATCTGGCAGGGGTGGTTCATACTGCACCTCGGCCCAGTCTACGAAAAAGTCCACCACAGCTTGTGACTGGATTGCTTCTCTTCTGTCATATTGCGGTGCGTAGGGAGCTAGCTCAATTGCCCATTTTGTGATCCTACCACTCGCATCCTTGTTACTCATTATCTCGGATATGGGAGCTTCACATATTACCCTGATGGGATGCTCCTCAAAGTAATGCTTCAACTTCTTGGCTGCCATATAGACACCATATGCGACCTTTTGATAGTGTGGGTAGTTCTGCTTTGAGGCAGATAACACCTCGCTCAGGTAATACATTAGCCTTTGCACCGACTTACCTTCTTTGTCGCGTTCTACCACTATGACTGCACTTACAACTCGGTTGGTTGTGGCTATATAGAGCAACATTGGCTCCTTTGATAGTGGAGAGGCTAACAGTGGCGCAGTTGCTAACATCTTCTTCAAGTGGGCAAAGGCTTCATTGGCTGGTAGAGAGGCAATGACTTTTCTCCCAACCGACATACAAACCGACTTAATGATGCCAGGCAACCAGTGAACTTCTGGACATCGTTAAGACACTTCGGCAGTTCCATTTGTACGATGGCCCGGATTTTAGTTGGATTAACTTCAATACCTCGGCTGGAGACAAAAAATCCGAGTAACTTTCTAGTCGGGACACCGAAGGTACATTTTTCCGGGTTAAGCTTCATCCGGAACCTTCTTAGGTTCGTGAATGTTTGCCTAATACCGTCAAGGAGCGTCTTGCTTTCCTTGATCTTGATAACCACATCATCGACATACACTTGTACATTTTGACCAATTTGGTCATGCAAACATTTTTGTATACATCTTTGGTACGTTGCCCCTGCATTACGTAAACCAAAAGGCATGGTGCGATAGCAATAAGCCCCATACGGGGTGATAAATGCAGTCTTTATTTGATCATCCGGATTTAGAGGTATCTGGTGGAATCCAGAATATGCATCAATGAATGACAAAAATTCACATCTAGCAGTTGAGTCTATGACCTGATCTATCCTTGGCAGTGGAAATGGATCTTTTGGACACGCCTTGTTTAGGTTCGTGTAATTGATACACATACACCAAACCACTGCCACATTCGGATCGTCTTTCTTCTTCTCGACGAGAACCGGATTAGACAGCCAATCCGGGTAAAGAACTTCCATGATAAATCCTGCAGCTAGCAACCGAGCTATCTCATCTCCAATGACCTTTCTCCTATCCTCGGTGAAGCGGCAGAGAGGTTGCTTCATCGGCCTTGCTCCGGGTCTCACGTTTAAAGAGTGCTCGGCCAACTCCCTCGGAACACCTTGCAAGTCCTGTGTGGACCAAGCAAAAATATCCCGATTCTCATGGAGGAAGTTGACGAGCTCGCTTTCTTATTTGTCACTTAACCCGGCACCAATTGTTACGGTGCGCTATGGGAACATATCATCAACATGAACCTTCTTGGTATCTTTTGTGGCTTGGAACGAGACACTTCCATGCGGGTTACTCAGCGCTGGCATATACTGCTGTGCGGACTGAGCCAATGCCGCCACCTCTTGGATTTTCCTTTTCTCTTGCGCAATCACGAGTGACTCGGCTAGGTTAGACCCGGCCGACGCACACTCAATGGAACGTCGAAAATCCCCAGCAATGGTAATCACTCCGTTTGGCCCAGGCAACTTCATCTTCAAGTAACTAATGTGACAACTTGCCATGAACTTGTTCAGTGCTGGCCTTCCGAGTAACGCGTGATACGCACTTTCCATGTTCACCACTTCGAACTCCAAATTTTCAGTTCGGCAGTTATCTCTCGTTCCGAACAGTACGTCAACCCGGACCTTGCCTATGGGCTCACAAGAAATGCCGGGCACAATACCATGGAAAGTTGTCCTTGTAGCCTGGAGCATGTTCTCCGAGATACCTAACTTGCGCATTGTATCCGCACACATGATGTTAATGCTACTACCATTGTCAATTAGTACCTTGGAGAACCTCACATTAATGTTTGGCCCAATGAATTTCGGATCCAGCACTAACGCATACGAGCCAGGACTTGGCATAAGCTTGGGATGATCTTTGATACTCCAGGTCATTTCCTGATCCGACCAAGGCATATACCTCGTCACTGCGGGCATTACTGCATTCACCTCCATATGTCGACGCTGCAAGCTCTTTCTATCTGTTTCCTCAGTGGTGAACACGCAGTAACTCTGATGATGCTCTCTGTACTCATTCCTCCCCTCATTTCCGGGGTACCTCTGATCCGGTTGAAGCTGGTTTTCCACTTGATGCACTGCATCCCTTCTCTCATGGTTATCATACCTCGGCTGAGGGGGTGGCAACATTAGTTGTTGCGTGTTTGCTCTGGAGAGCAACTGCTGCCGGGGTAACTCCTGCCGAGTTTGATCATTCCGGGGTGCTTGAGCATTCCCCGAACCACCTTGTTCTATTTTGTGCATCCACTCACACTGCCTTGTTGTATGACCTGCTGGGTTATTCGGATTTGGCGTGTGAAATTTACACGGCTGATCCAACATCGACTCATAAGTATACCTCGGACGGTCCTTCTTTTCTTGCCACTGTTTCTTTTGCTCAGGCGTGCAAGTTTTCTTGCCATCATTTCTCGGAGTCCATTGCCCTCCAGTTTTCTGACGTTGATTGCTCCCTGCTCCGGGCTGATCTTGATTCACAGCTGCAACTTGTTGCGAACTGTACCGGTGATCCGGTCTGTCATCTCTTCTTTTACCTCTGTAGTCATTCCTCCGGGATGATCCGACTCCATCTCTCTGGTAGTACTCATAATTTGACTAGTTCGACACGAGCCTCGGTTGAGTCGGATCACCCAGAGCATACGAATCAGCGATCCGGATCATCTCTGCCAAGGTAGTTGGCATTTTCAATTGCAACTTTTGCCATAGCTCGCTCGCATATCTGCACCCTTGCACAAACCATGCTATCGCCTGTGATTCTATAACGCCCTCACATGAGTTTCTCACGGTACACCACCGGGTTAAAAATTCTCTGTCCGTCTCTTTTGGTCTCTTCTTACACATAGTTAGGGTCTGTGGCCTATTTGGCCTCTGATACGTACTCGAGAAGTTGCAGATAAACATTTCTTCAAAATCTATCTAGCAGTTAATACTTCCGGGTGGCAAATTGTTCAACCATACCCTCGCTGGCCCCTCCAACATCTGGGGTACATATCTCACCGCCCATCTCAAGTTGCCCGTAGCGATTTTCATGGCTGTAGCATAGTTTATCAAGCAATCCTCCGGCTTTGTACTGCCATCATACGTCTTTGTGCCTCTAGGTAACTGGAAGTTAGGCACCGGTGGCTCCTTCATGATCCGGGGCCCAAAACACGCAGGACCTGGAGGACCTTGACATTCAATCTGTTCCGACCTATACAATCGGTCCAGTTTTAACCTGGCATCATCCAGCATTAGATCCCTGCTTCCCAATCTCGACCCTATCACATGATAGTCTGGCCTTGGGTATCCTGCATTCACCATTTCCGAATCTCCATCGTTATACCGGTCTTGTTGTCGTGGAGCACCTCTCTGTTGCATACCTCGGCCGGCACTTTGCTCTTGCCTTGGTATATTCCGCTGCTGCGGTTGTCCTGCCGAGTTACGCTGTCCGGCATTGCCATTTACAGCGTTTCCTTGACCGGCATTGCCTTGGTCGCAATTACCTCGGCCAGCTTCACCTCGGCTCACACTCCGTCGATCGTCATTTCTCTGTACTTCCTTTCCTTTCCCTGCCCTTGTCGGGTCATACGGGACGATCTGTTTATTTTTCCTGGCCGAGGTTACTACCTCCTCTCTCCTAGGACCACCATGAGCAGACGATGCGGCTCCTGCAGATTTCTTCGGGTTACCTACCCCCGAATGAACGATCTTAGAGGCCCCAGCTCTCTCCGGGTTAGCCCTGAGCAGTTCCTCATTTTGCCTATTCGTGATCCGAACCAACTCATTGACCCTATCTTGCTGCCTCTGACGGGCTTCACCCGTCAGACCCTCTAGCTCGGATGCAGCTGCATCCGCTACTCTAAGGTTTTTTGCCGGGGTACTATACCTCGGCAGCCCCACGAACAAGTAGTTTTCTGACTCCTCAATCCTAGTATCACCCTCTTTGTTCATTTCACTCATGAGATTTCTCCCCTTTACTTTTACAGCATCAACTTTGTTTGACTTTGCGTACTCACGCAGCGTCATGTTCAACGACTGCTGAGCCGCAGCTATCTTTTTCGCACCCTCTAGAATTTTTTGCCTAGTTTCCTCTAGCTCGGCCTGTTCCTGAGCCGGATCCACTACTGCTGCTACAAGGTTTGCCAAGCTATCCATCGCTTCCCGCAACACATTCTCCGGCCTCTCTAGCGGAGGACCTCTACCTTTTCTTGGTGCTTTGGGCGTTACCTCCGGATCTGGCGTCGGATCCTTGCTTGCACCAGCGCCAGGCGCAGTCATCATCACCTCAGCATGGTTCGGGGAGCGATTGATGCGCGCCCCGTGAACCACGCTAAGGGGCGGCTCGCCCGCCTCAATGACGTGTCGTGGATGAACGCATGATACATCCACAGCAACGTAGACCTTGTGCGCGCCGAGCTTGACGAAGAGGCCATTGCGCAGAAGAGGATGCGTGCCGAAGCAGCCAGCGTTGTCGCTGACGAAATGCAACGCTCCAAAGCGCTGGACGAGCCCGGAGACGATGCGTTCGCCGATACCGATGAGGTTTCCCGTCCGGATCTTCACCCTGTCCATGGTGGGCGCCAACTGTCGTGGTGGTGTCATGGGAGATGCCATGGATAGGCTAAAGGTGGGGACTATACGCACTAGGGGAATCCAGGGAGGGATAGTGAGGTGATTCCACACACAGAAGTTTTATATATGTTCCACTTCCAAGATTTACAAGTGCTCCTAGAGCTGTATTGGGGAGAGGAGGAAGAAGGAACTCTCTTACTCTCACCATCGGCTAACCCGTACAATGCTCAACCCATAGAACCTAAAAACCATCAACCAACCCCCTCTATAGAGGCCCTAGCCCTCCTTATATATGGGTAGCTAGGTCTCCACTTAGGGCATACGTGGAGGCATATTCCAGGGAATATGCCTCCTCCCAAAATAGTAAGCCGACCGGGTTGCTTTTCCCCCGCGTCACAAAGCAGAGGCTACGTGTGCCTCTGCGGCGCCTGCGTCAACCGACATCGGCGTCGTCACCTCTGTCGGCCATGCCTCAGTGGTCCTGCCTCTGTCCGCTTCACTCATGCAGTGCGTACCGAGGCTACTTTTGACCAGCGAGATTCCTTCCTTCTCCTAGAAGCTAGATATGACCCGGATCATAGTTGACCCGGCCACACCCGTTCCTGCATACAAGTTAAATTCTTCTATCCGACTTACAGCTTAAGTCGGTCGGGGCTCATTTAGGTGGACATCCTCTGGTCTGGGTTACTCCGAGATTCGGCATGCCTTGAGGTGACCTGGCCAGCATCCGCTTTAGCCTTGCCGACCCTTGGCTAATTTGGCCTTTATACCCCGGCATGACCCTACCCGAGGGTATCCCCCCAACAGAAGTCGACTCACCCGTCACCACGACGCTTGCCGGTGAGGCGAGTGTTGCTGTAGCGCATTCCGCACTCTCTCCCTTTGTCGTTGCCGCTGGTGCGGTGTCTCCCATCCGACTCGTCGTCAGAGTCTTGGTTGGGATCCTCCTCCGCGTAGCACTTGGCGATTTCGAGGAGGTCGGGGATGTTTTTGATCATCCAGTAGACCCTCTTGATCTTGGCGTCCAGAGGTTCGTACCAGCATGTGTTCTTGAAGCAGTGGATCGTCATGTCCGGGTGGATGCCAAAGGTGTTGATCCACAACTCCTGCCATCATTGCACCTAGTGGCGGGTTGACTCGCGCTATCCCTGGATGCAGTGCTTCAGGTCCTCGATGGTGGTGGTCCGGGTGTAGGAGTCCTCGAAGTGCCTGGCGAAGGCTTCTC
Organism: Avena eriantha; assembly: GCA_910589775.1. Taxonomy (NCBI): domain Eukaryota; kingdom Viridiplantae; phylum Streptophyta; class Magnoliopsida; order Poales; family Poaceae; genus Avena; species Avena eriantha. Next base: position 106,861,227 of record OU342742.1, read on the forward strand.
ACATGTCCTCCCACGAGTCGATGATGTCCATGGGGAGGGTGTTGATGCATTGTCGGGTCGCTCCATCCATCACCAGGGGGAGGTAGCGAGCGGCTAGTAGGTCGATGTGGCCAGTGATCCCCATTGCCATGAGATATATTGAGCCACACCACTAGGTCATACGTCGCGTCGTACTTCTCAATCTCCTTTGGCGCCTTGAAGTTGGCGGGATACTTCTTGCCTCAGATCATTGGTCCGAAGCACTGTGGGCTGACTCGGCTAAGGGAGTCCCTTGGCTCGGGCTCACCGCGGTTGGTGATGGTGTGCTTCAGGTCATTCGGCTGGCATGCTCACCAGGCCTGATTGTTGATGATGTGGGTCCGCGCGTTGATCGGCTGACCGTTGGCGGCGACCATGTTGTTTGCAGGTCACGGCTCGTTAGTGGAGAGCGCAGGATTCACGGCCCGCGATTGGAGCTGCATGGGCTTGGGTGGTGGGCAGTTGTGGATGTTGGCGATCGTTGGACGACCGCTTGAGGCTGCCCTGCTCCCCGACGAGAGGGAGTACATCCGTCCCTACGGGTTTACTCCACTGGCTTGTTGCTCGATGGCCCTAGCGAGTAGGGCCTGGGCGCACTTGATATACAACGTGCCCTGTCCCCTGATGTTGAGATTGGCGATTGCAGAACAGGAGTCCATTGAAGTCCCGAGCTTGGGGTGAGATGATGATCCTCAAATTCTCCATAGGAGGCGTGCGGTCGGGTGGCAGTGGAACTCCGGTCGCAGGTCCACCAGGTGGCAAGCGGTTGCTATCGCCGGGTGGCGCGTTCTCGTAGACCTCGCACTCAGCCGCGCGAGCAGGGTCATACTCGTCGTCGTAGTTCAGGGTGCAGCCCTGGACATTGGAGTTCAGGCGGCTCCTGATGCGGCGCTGGTGGCAGAACGACAGCTCCTGCTCCGTTTGCCGCCCGAGGCTGTATTTATCGTGTTCGGCCTGCTCCACGTGTGTTGCCGCCTCCAGCTGCAGGCAGTACTACTAGACCTCCTCCGACGTTGCGGTCGGCGGGATCGGCGTGGAGAAGGTATCTAGCGGGGCACTCGCGGTGCCTTCCATGTAGATCACATTGAAGCGAGTGGATCTGGCACAAAAGTCGTCAGGGGACTCCGACCTAGAGTCAGAGTCGAAGATCCCGAGGATGGAGGGGTCCTCGAAATCCTCATCGTTACAGGGGTGGCGAGCTCGGCGGCTAGGCAACGAGTCACTTGGATGGGTTGTATGATGGAACGTAAGTTATAGAGAGTACCTTAGGGAGGTTTATATAGGGGGTACCTTGCTAGGGTTTAGAGATATACAACCGAATCAGTTAGGGACTTAGAGGATTTGACCTAATTCAATTGGGCTTAACTATGCTTCTAGGCCTCCAGTTTCCAATCGCCAGGCTTCCCCTTCGGCCGCATTCCAGTCGCCGTCCTGCAGTCCCACTCGCAATGGGCTTGGTCCAGTCGAAACTTCCTACTGGGCATACCCCATTCAGCATATCCCCATCACCAAGGACGGTGAGAAAACATATGATGGCTCAGCAATGCGAGGATCAACATAAAGAGGAAGAATTATTTATCAAAGCGCTGGAAGAAGAAACACAAAGAAGGAAAACTGAAGAAGAGCGTGTACAAGAGATAGCGGCATCAATGAAGGAAGATATTTTAACCATGTTTGCACACTGCAACGTGATTGAGCTAGATACCAAGCTTCACAATTCATTGAAAGGAAGGTAAAAGCTAAAGAAGTTGGTAAGCCATGCACTTTTGGAGGAACTTCCTATTATGGCATTTGTGATATTGGTACAGCTGTTAACGTTATCCCTTTCAATTTTATTTAAAAATTCAAAATTAATTAGCTCTAGCCGAATTGGAAGATATGGATATGACTATAATGCTTATAGATAAAACACTCTGAGACCTTATGGGAGTAATTAGAAATGTTGCAATCTGTATTGGACCTTACAACCCATTGATTTTGTGCTTATTGATATGCCTACTGATGTTTACTACCCCTTCATTTTTGGAAGAACTTTTCTAAATACCACAGGAGCAAACATAGAATGTAAGAGGCAAACTTTGTCTCTCAAGATTGGTGAAGATAAAATGGATTTTCATTTCTCTAAATTTTACCATAAGCCGGCTATTGAAGAATTGGATGATGATGAGTACGAACGTGAGGAAGAAGGTAATATAGTAAATCTTGCCTCAATAGTCATCGAGACTCCTGAGGATGATTTAGGAAGAAGTTTAGTCAATAATAATATCCTTTAAGACATAGAAAAAGCTTAAATAGATGACTATCTTGACTCCACACCTGAGGTGGACATCGAGATTAATCAAAAATATGAAGAACCCATAAGGAAAGGAGACGAGGCTCTTCCTCCTCCAATCCTTAGAACTCTACCAAAGGAACTAAAATATAGGTTTCTTGATGAGACAAATAATTTTCCTGTTATTGTAAGTGCTAACCTCGAAGAGAAAGAGGAGGAAAGCTTAATGAAGGTTCTTTGCCATCGAAATGCTCTTGGATATTCGATGGGTGACTTGAAGGGGATTAGTCCCTCGATAGCCACCCATAGAATATTCATGGAAGAAGGAGCTTAGCTGGTCGCGGACTTTCAACGACCTCTTAAACCTCACATGAAAGAGGAGGTAATAAAAGAAATAATACGTTTGTTGGATGCAGGCATCATCTTTCATGTGGAGGAGAGTGAATGGGTAAGTCATGTTCATTGTGTTCCAAAGAAAGGTGAGTTTACCGTTGTAGAAAATGAACATAATGAAATGGTACCTACTAGGATTGTTGTTGGGCATAAGATGTGCATTGACTATAGGAAACTTACTAAGGAAACTCGGAAGGACATGTACCCTTTACCATTTATAAATCAAACTTTAGAAAGGCTTGCTATGCATTCTCATTTTTGTTACTTAGACAGTTATTTTGGTTTTTCCCAAATCGTTGTTCACCCTGATGATCAACTCAAAACTACTTCCATTTGTCCTCATGGCCTTTATGCTTATCGACATATGCCTTTTGGTCTTTGCAATGCTCCTGCCACTTTTCATAGATGCATGACTGCTATGTTTGCTGATTATGTTGAAAGTATTATGGAAGTATTCATGGACGACTTCTCTGTTTATGGAACTTCCTTTAATCATTGTCTCCGTAATCTTCATAATTTTTTGCAAAGATGTGAAGACACTAACTTAGTCTTGAACTGGGAGAAATTTCATTTTATGGTTCAAGAAGGCATAGTACTCGGCCACATAGTCTCATGTAAGGGCATGAAAGTCGATAAAGCAAAGATTGAAGCAATAGAAATGTTACCCCCTCCTCGAGACATAAAAGGTATAAGAAGCTTCTTAGGTCATGTAGGATTCTATAGAAGATTCATTAAGAATTTTTCAAAAACTGCTAGTCCTTTAACTAACCTTCTTCAAAAGGATGTTTGTTTTTATTTTGATGAAAAGTGTCTTACTTCTTTCGACATATTAAAACAAGCTCTCCTTGAAGATCCCATTATAAAACCACCTAATTGGAAGAAACCTTTTGAGTTGTTTTGTGAAGCTAGTCATCAAGCTATAGGAGCAATTCTTTGTCAGTATGATGGTGATGACCTTAATATCATTAATCATGCTAGTCGCACCTTCAATGAGGCCCAAAAGAACTACCCTATGGTAGAAAAAGAATTCTTCGCATCACTTTTCTCCTATGATAAATTTAGATCTTATATCACGGACTCTAAAGTAAGAGTACACACTTATCGTGTTGGCTTAAAGGAAATCCTAGAAAGGACCGATGTTAAGACAAGAATGATCTGTTGGACTCTACTTCTACAAGAATTTGATTTGCATATCCTACAAAGAAAGGAAGAGATGGAGGAAACATTTATAGACACTAAAGAAGTTTCTCATCCTAAGGAGGTGTCATCCGTGTATATACCTGTGGGAACCACACTACCAAAAAGGAGGTTCTGTATTTCTTCTTGCAAAGGTTTTGGTGATTTTCTACGACCAACTTTATTTGAAGAGAGGAAGAAAAAGATACTCAAATGAGTTCATATTCCCTCAATGATCATAGGTTATGAAATCCTAAAAACATCTTTGTTCTGGATGATTTTCTACTATTTCTCTTTGCATTTTTGATTTCCTCTCGTTTTTCTGAGTTCATTGTCGGTCTTACGAGTTCAGTATGGGCGGGCGGTACGGCCAAATCCCCCTGTACCGATGGTCGTTAAGTCTGTTGATGCTTTTGTTTTGTTTTCACACAGCTGGTACGACTACACTTTATTGGTGTACCCCCCTGTACGGCTGGTCGTTATCTATTCTGTGACCGCCTTCTGCTTTTCGTTTTGTATTCTCGTAAAAAAACTGAAATTGAAAAGTTGCGAAGTCGATACTGACGAGTAGTATGGGCGGAGCCCACCCATACCACTTAGCCAGTTGACTAATTACCGACTTCGAAGTGTGTTGTTTTTGGAAACGACCCAGTACAGGTGCGCCGTACGGGCGTCCGCTCGTACCACGTGGTGGTTACAACCCAAATTTCCTTATTTTGCACTTATTTGTTTCCGTATTTGTTAGGATTCTTTTCTTAGGCGCCCCTTTTCCGCTTAGTATGAATTTTACCTTGCCTCTAACCCTTTATAAGCCTTCCATAAGGGCTTTATCCTTTTATTGGCAATATAGATCTTCTCTGCAATTTACTTCTTCCTCCTAAAAATCTTTGGAACCATGTCCTTCACATGGAGTAACCTTCAAGAGAAGCAAGATCTCTATGGATCATCCTCGGGAATTACGGAAGAAGATAAAGTTGCTAAGCCGTAAGAGAAGGATTTAGAAGACGAGGATGGATTCAAGCTGATGGAAACGCTAAAGGATAGGCACAAGGTGTTCAGCCTAGGCATCGGAAAAGAAGGCGACTTTGATATAGTTCAGTTTGATCTAGAAGGAGATGGGGAACTCTTCTTGAAGAAAGTGAAGAGCCAAGGGGAGGAGATCCAAGCCTCCCTACACAAGCTCGACCGCCGCATCAAGAAGATTGAGGTAAAATCTCCAGGATATTCTAAACATATTGAACTATTGCGTCGCTACCTAGACCATATGGACCTGAAAATAATGAAAGGCCTAGAAGCAAACCTCAACATCAGCCTCAGATCCATCAACACTCAGAAGAAAAAAATAGAGATGTACAAGGCTCTTATTGAGTAGTTGGAGAAAGTCAGTGAGCAACGTCGGATCCGTATCTTGATCTTGGAGACATCAAACAAGATGCTCCATGCAATTCTTCGTGGTTCCGGAGTTTCTCCCCCTTCCAATTAGAGGAGTACTGTGACACCACCGGGATCAGGGTTAAACAAATCCCAGACCTTAGCCTGACATAAGCTAAGGAATTCACAACACACGCAACTCTAGAGAACTCAACACTAGGTCAACTGGCTGAGAAAAGACCTGCCAAAAAGGCACCTAAGTTTTGAGAGACTAGAAGAGATATCAAAACTTTTTTCCAAATCAACACAAGATAAGATGACCTAGAGTTAGGGTGATACCAGATAAGGAGAAAAAGAAGCATACCAGAGTTTTCGCAAATACTTTTCATCTTTGAAATAGTTTTCATAAGCACTAGACTCAACATAGACCAATAGCAAGGTTTTCCTATGGTCGGTACTGCTCTGGTACCAAGAACTGTGAGACCCCCGCGATCAGGGTTAAACAAATCCCAGACCTTAGCCTGACATAAGCTTAATCTAGAGCTCGAGGATATTCAGTGAGAAATCAGTAACACAATAGTACCCCTGCGACACAAAAATTATTACAGCAAGCTCATAACTGAGCGAAGAACCAAAATATTACAAGCAGAGGTCACTAACCACAAACATCAAACAATGTAAGGCAAATTATGCTATTAAGTATAGCAAACTTAACAAATGGCCTAAGAGGCCTGAAGCATAACGATGACGTCCCAGTCCATAGTTTCCAGGCTGCCGGCCGGGAACCCCAAGCCACTCATCGGTGTCGATGTCATACGGAACTCATCTTTAGCGAAACACTTACTCTGAAAGTATCAACAAAGCAAGGGTGAGTACGGGGTGTACTCCGCAAGACTTATGTCTGGTGGGGTTATTTTGCATAAAGCCATCTTTGTTTATAAAACAAGAGGGAGGCGAATCTCGTCTAATCAGAATATTTTAAAAGGGGGATAAGAGAGCGACATCTCCGAAGAATTGATCATCATCTTGATATCCACCAAAGTAATCCTCATCTCACAACTAGGATCACCCCCTCGTACCCATGAGGAAGCATCCTTAACAAACATTATTGCCAAGTTTTACAATTAGGTTATAGTTCTCTATGATCTCACATTCATTCCCAAGTTGTCCATAACCGTGGACACGGCCTTCCGAAAAGATTTAACCCTGCAGGGGTGTACAACTTTACCCACACGTACCAACCGACTCTTAATGCCAAGCTATTAGCCCTCTTCCTGGGAAGGCCGACAGAGGGTGGTTGGACACGACCTTTACCTTGCTTTCGCCGAGACCATGAGTCACGCCCTAAGGAGGGTTCCGCCGTAATGGGCCAAATCGCGAAGCCGGTCCCTAGAGATGTGAGTCGGGGTTGGTTTACCAGGGGCACACATCTACCCCAAGCAACCCCGACCATGCTTACCTACCTGTTATGATGCACCTTCACCCACCAAATCTTTCAAAACGTTTTCTATGCATATGTCGAATGGAACGCCGAACTATGTGACTCATGGAATCTACTAGGCAAGTTAGTTACTCGTGAGGTTTTCCAGGCCCCGTGTGGTTGTACGCTCGTCTCGGTTCCAAAGGAAAGAACTTGGTTCCTAGTAGTGGCGAGCATGGGACTAGAAAAACCACATCCCACCGTGGCCTCCCATACAAGCCTTAGCATGTTTAACCTTTACCACTGATCTTACCTCATAAGTATACCTCGTTCTCCTGTCATACTAGATTCTCTGCAATTGGTACATCATCTAGATGAACCAGCACTGACAGCTATGCATGGCAAAGCAAGACAAACCTAGTTATGCTAGGAGCAGTGGATCAGGTAATATAAGCTCAAGGGAGTAATGCAATAGATAGGATACTCTATCTATCGATAAAACACCATAGTAGAATCGTATGCGTCATGGAAAGAATGAAATACTTTCGAAGCCATAGGATTGTATAATGGTGGGGCTATGCTTGACTTGTTTGTTAATACCAAGATAAGCAGATCTTCGGATATCTTGTACTAGACTTGATTATAGTTGATCAAGTTTTGTTCGTCGGTCTTCGATGGTGTTGATCTCGGTCTTCGATCTCGATATCGTATTCTACCGAAAAGCAGCAAACACCGGAAAGAAAGGGAAACAATCAACACATGGCATCGATGCAATTCTCAAGCAAGGATGATGATATGACAAGTTAAATAGATCTTGTAATGAACCCTAAGAACATGCTTCACAATTTAAGCGGGATCCGAAGGGTCCAAACCCTAATATAGGAAAGACCCCGGAATCACCTACGGGGTTCAATTGGTTCTTCTAATTAAACTTGCAATGAAAGTTGTTAAACAATGCATGATGGTAAGTCTATTGTGTAGATCTCATTTTTCTGAACATTTTGATATATTATTTGTATTTTTCTGAATTACTGATTAAAATATATTAATTTTATATTATTTAAACCTTTTCTAAAATTATTAAACTATATAAAGGATTACTGCGTCATTATGACGTCAGCTCATGACTTTAACTCTTATTACACACGGCTGGGCTAGCCTTAGTGGCTGACCGGTGGGCCAGGGCCCACGTATGCAGCCACCGTGGACAACCTTGGTCGACGCCACGTCGGCTCGACGGAAACTGGCCAGGCGGTGGCCGGCGACGGCAAGGGAGGGCGCGCGGAGCTGCGGGAGCAAGGGCGCTCGAATCGAGGCTTCACGTCGGACCATCTAGTAGCGGCACCGCTACCTATCGGTCACCGGAGTGACGGTGGCGAGGTTTACTGGCGGCGGCAGACGGCAGCACACGGCACGGCGGCGAACTAGAGAGGGAGGGGGACAGCGGAATGGTCCTTCAGGACCGTTAGCTCACCATGGTTGCAGAGAAGCGGTCGGGAGGCAGCTCGAGGGCAGAGGTGGCCGGAATCGATGTTGGAGAGCAGAGGGCGGAGCTCGGGGAGGAAGTGGCGATCGAGGCGATTGGGGGCATCTCCGGCCCGGGCTCTGGTACTGGAAGAACAAGGAGACGGTGGCGGAGCTCGTGGCGGTCTCAGATGGAAGAGGGGAGGCCGGAGTCGATGAAGATGGGCGGCTCTGGCCGGAGCTAGGGTTCCGCCAGGGAGGGGATAAGGAGAGAGGAGGGGAAATAGGGTTCGTCCGGCGGCAGCGATGTATTTGTAGATGGCCGGCGACGTCGGTAGCACGAATCCTGGCGCGTGCGGGCATCGCAGCGCCAGCGAGCGGTGGGCGCGTCGAGAACGAGCTGCTTCGGCGTTGCCATCGAAGACGATGAAGCGGAAAGAAGGCCGAACCGGTACGGGGCCAGGAACATGCTGCAGATGGGCCAGAGGTGTGCCGCGGAAAAGATTGAGGAGAGGGAGAAGTTAGATGGGCTGTATAGTCCATTTGGGCTCCACCTTTTTTTGAATATTTTCAAAAATACCAGAATATTTGTAAACTATAAAAATATTATGGGGCCATATAGTCCATTTGGGCTCCACCTTTTTTGGAGCTTTTCAAAAAAAACCATTTGAGAGGATTTTCAAGAGAGGGAGGAAACTAGGGTTTTAGGGTTTTTTCTTTATTTTCTTCAATGCATATTTTAAAATATGATGCTCATGAATGCACAATCAACCCTAAATATAAAATTAACTAGAACTGGGGCGTTACAGCTCTATCCCCCTTACGAGAATCTCGACCCGAGATTCCAAAGGTAGGAAGAGATGCAAAGAGAGAAAGAAACAGGGTCACTTTAAAGGATAAGAGGGAAACACACTAACAACACACATAGTATTTCATGGTCAACTCATGAAGGAGTGTTCAGAAACAACTCTCACATGACGACATGAAACACATCAAGGTAACGAAGGAAACAAGAGGAGAAGGTTTCAAGTTGTTAGATAGCTGGTCTTCATAAGGATTGAGACCATGGAATTTTAGAAGGGTTTAGGCTTCTGAAAAGGGGAGCTTACAACATAAAGAACAAAACCACAGACTTCGAGAAGTGAACCTCTACTAGACGGCTTAAGTAGAGCTTTCAGGGATACAATGATACAGATAACCAAAGCTGTTGATCTACTTTTGATACAGAAGGATCACTCTTCGTTCAACAGAAGGTCAAGAAAGTAAGGTGTTTTGTGGCGATGACTTGTAAGAGTCACAGGGAACATGCAACAAGAGGAACCATTGATTACCAAAATCATAGTCGCTCTTTGAACATGCTTGATAACGAAGGAAACTCTTTATTCATCCAGGGTCTATCAAAATCTTTGCCAAAGATCATGATATCACTTTAATCCACCAGGATGAAGAGGTAAGAAGATTCCTGATGACACGAGGAAAAAGAAACTTCATTCCCAGACTTCAGTTACTTGGCACAAGGGAAGGCTTGCCAACATAGAAGAGTCTGGAGGATCGACCGAGAGACATTTAGCAACACTACTTTAAATGTTCTCCTTGATGTTCAAGAAGACAAACATCAAGTAAAGGTCGGACTTCGGAGACAAAGGAAACCATAAGCACAACTCCTATAATAAATCATAGAAGATGCCTCATGAAAGGTGGTTGTTATTGCTGATTCAAGAGAATATGACAATAGGCCTTCCAACTAGTTATGTCAACCATTACATCAATCTTGCCAGATTTTTAGAGAGACCCATGTCAATTCCTTGAAGAACACCAACCATCATATCTGCTTGAGATTCAGATTTGGTTAGGTGAGATGATACTTCAGACTCAGCATGTCCGAATAGAAAGTTTGCAACATTTACCACAAAGTTAAAGTTACTGGATTCTCAAGGGATGGACTTCGGTGTTAAGCCCAATAGACTGAGCTAGATTGCTAGACCCATGTATTAGCAACTTATTGAAAGACAACTGCACCTACATGAAGTACTTGCAACGAAATACACATGTGTCCTTGAAGAAACGGAAACAACTTGAAAGTGTAAGATGGTTTACCTAGAGGGGGGTGAATAGGTTTCTAACAAATTCTTTATAATCTTTTGCAAGTTTTAGGCTTTGCGGAATATAAGTGTGCCTAAATGCAAACTAGGTGAGGCAACCTAGATGATGATACAAGATACTTCAAGCACGAAGGCTATCACAAAGTAAATAACACAAGTAAGAGAGGGGTTAAGGAATAACCCACGCACGCGGAGATGAAGATGTATTCCCGTGTTCACCACCTTTGGGAAGGGGGCTAGGTCACGTTGGAGAGGTGTGGGGTTCCACGAAGGTTTCTCCAACGCCACAAAGGCTCACCTTCTTCTCTGAGCCTATCCCACGAAGGAATAGCTCACTTACTCGTGGTAGACTTTTAAGGTAGTCTCCAAACCCTCACAAAATTTCCACGGAGAAAATCACAAGCCGAATGCCTCTGGGCGACCCTAGCCGCCTAGGGTTTCCCACAAACCCAAGAGTAACAAGATAAATCGATGAACTCACAGGGGAATGAAATTTCGCTTGGTGGAAACATAGATTGGGACCTCCTCTTGCTTTCTACCAAAGGGATTTGAGTTTGATTGCGTAGAATGGGAGATCCTCAAGAAATTGTGTTTCAACAAAGGAGAGTGAGAGAGCTCCAAGTATGAGATATGAACTGAATGCCTAACCTCCTCAAGCTGGAAGAAGGGGTATTTATACTCAAGGGAGAAATCTAGCCGTTTGGAGCACTTTCTGCGAAACTCGGTTTTAAGTTCGGTTGGACCGGACCACACACCGGACCACCCGGTCAACCGATCCAAACTGGGATACTCACTGTGTGTGAGCCCGGATAGACTCGATATACGAAACCGAGAATCCCGGTTTGGGTTCGGTTGGCCGGCGCTGGTACCGGACCGTCCGGTGTGGGAACCGGTTCAACCGACCTGAGAACCGAGTTTGGCAGAGATGTCATAAAACTTAGATTTCTTTCTCCTCTCTCTTTGGTGATGGAACAAGTGGGTGTATAGAATGTGTATAAGGCTTAGCAAAACATCCCCAACAAGCTCATAGAGATAACCCCTGTTAATAGTGCGGTGTTCCTACATACTCAAGAAACATATAAAAGGTAAAACTCTCGCACTTCTCTTCATTATCGAAATAGGGGAGTCTTCGATGATCTTCCAACATACCAGCAGACTAAAACCTGTTCAAGACACTGGTAGGTAGCATTAGTCCGCACTAACTACGGTGTCATTGTCAACCAAAAACAATATAGGGTAAATTACCCTTTCAATCTCCCCCTTTTTGGTTGGCGATGACAAACCAAGATAGAGTTCACAAGGATATAATAAAGAGCTATATACCAAGGAATTCCATAGAGACATATGTGAGCTCCCCCATAAAGTGTGCACTTGGTTGAATTTGCGTTTGAATGCAAGGTGCACCTAAATAAAGTATAGAGAGCTTCCCACATGTCTTTATGGAAGCAAGCATAAAAAGACAAGATATAGAGCATGGATATCTATGCAAGGCTAGACAAAATAAAGAAGTACACATAGTCATACACTACTAGGAAACAGCCTATAGATAGACAAGATGTTTAGTGGCGCATAAGCCAAACTATGCGCCACCGGAAAAATCAGTGGCGCACCAGAAAGCATGCGCCACAGAAGTCTGGAAGTTCCGTGGCGCATTTTCTAGAGCATGCGCCACCGAAGATTGGTGGGACCCGCCGGTAGGAGGGATGATCCAAGTTCTGTAGCGCATTCTGTAATATGCGCCATAGAAGAGGAAACTTTTGTGGCGCATATTTCCTCATGCGCCACAGAACATGGAGGAGGGCCCCACCACGGAATCTAATTCACCCAAGTTCTGTGGCGCATGTTGACATATGCGGCACAGATGTGTTTCACTTCTGTGGCGCATATCCCAACATGCGCCACAGAACTTGGGGGTGGGCCCCACAGAGGGAATCTTATTCACCCACTTCTGTGGCGCATATGGGTTTATGCGCCACAAAAGTTTCAGCATCTGTAGCGCATTTCCTCCATATGCGCCATAGATGAGGGCATCCAGATCCATGTTAAAAAGGTGACAAGAGCTAGCTTTCTTATCTATCTATCCCACCACCACCCATTTCACATCTCTACCTCCTCCCAACTCATCTTCCTCCTCCCACACACCCCATCTTACCCATAGTTTCTCCATTTTCTTATATCTAAACCTACTTTAATCCATAGATTGGTAAGTAGAAGCTTCGCTCCAACTTCTAGATCTAAAAGTTCCTTATTACTTTTCTCTCTCACATCTCTCTATTTGTTTACTAATTTCCTCTCCACCAACTTGCATTGTAGATCTAGTTGTCCATACTCTCTCATCGCGCGGTCTCGTCTCGCTATTATTGTGTCTACTATAGGTGAGTACTTGGCCATCATGAACATGTAGGTGAAGCTTGTCGCGCGGGTGGTGTGTGTGTGCGATCCATGGCGAGACGATGCTTGTGTGTGGTGCATGAATGTTTGCAATGGGAGGAAGTTTTTTGTTGTTGTCGGGCCCGGCCGGTGTGGTTGCATGGATGTTTGCCGAAATGTTGATTCATTTCCATTTCGGCAAATTTTTGCACTACCCATATGTCCTAATTTTAGGAAAGGTCATGCCGAATTTTTTCTGGCTAGCATTCATGCATGTGTGTGTTCATATGGTGTGGTTCTCACCTATACTATCTGTTTTGACCGCTCAGGCAACCATGGTCCTCACGATGAGCGAAGGTCGAATTGCTAGGTACAAGAAAGGCGCGAAGGAGGACATGATTCTGAACAACAAGACCATGATAAGTTTTCCATGTCAAACATGCAAACTGCAGCGCTGGATCGACCCTGAATCTGGACAATTGGAGGGTCACCTGCTTAGGCGCGGTTTCATGCGCGACCTCAATGAGGCGCCGTCAGGACATGGTGGTGGTCACAAAGACGTGGGCGGGCGAGAAGACGAAGAGTTTACCGGGCATGATCATCATGACGAAGGAGATGCCAGCGGGCATGATCATCATGACGAAGGAGATGCCGGCGGGCATGCTCAGCATGGAGAAGGAGATGACGACGGGCATGATCATGAAGAAGGAGAAGACGCGAACACACCGACGCTGCTAACTTCGATCTTGCAGGACCCTCATGTTCAAGAACTGCTCCTCAAGGAGACGAGCAACGACAAAGCTGCAGCCAGAGAGAAAGACAAGCTGGCCCAAATGGAGGTAGACAGGATGACTCCATTGTATCCTGGGTGTCGCCCCGAGGATACACGTTTGAGTGTAACACTCAAGGCTCTAGAGATGAAGGCCGAACACAAATGGACCAATGTGAGCTTCAATGCGAACATGGAATACTCGCACGACCGACTTCCTAAGGGGAACACATTGCCAACAAGTATCGAGGAGGCCAAGAAAATCGTGTGCCCTCTCGACCTACCACACATTAAATACCACGCATGCATCAATGCTTGCGTACTTTATCGGAACGAGTACTGTTGGAGATATGCCCAAGAGGCAATAATAAAAGTGGTTATTATTATATCTTTGTGTTTATGACAATTGTTTACATCCCATGCTATAATTGTATTATAAGGAAACGCTAATACATGTGTGTTTTGTAAACGTAAAAGAGTCCCTAGTAAGCCTCTTGTTGAACTAGCTTGTTGATTAATAGATGATCATGGTTTCCTGGTCATGGACATTGGATGTCATTAATAACAAGGTTATATCATTAGGAGAATGATGTGATGGACACACACCCGTAGTAAGTGTAGCATAAGATCAAGTCATTAAGTTCGTATTGCTACAAGCATTCAAATGCATAGTAACCTAACCATTCGACCATGAGGTTATGTTAATCACCATCACCGGATGGGTACTTTGATGGCATCAAACACCACTTCGTAACTGGGTGGTCATAAAGGTGTCGTTGGGTATTCTGAAAGTATGTGTTGAAGCGCATGGACCAAGATTGGGATTTGTCCATCCATATGACGGATAGATATGCTCTGGGCCCTCTCGGTGGAATGTCATCTAGTTAACTTGCAAGCATGTAACTAGGTCACAAGGGATGACATATCATGGAACGAGTAAAGAGTACTTGTCAGTAACGAGGTAGAACTAGGTATGGAGATACCGACGATCAAACCTTGGATAAGTAGAGTATCGCGTGACAAAGGGAATTGGTTTCGTATGTTAATGGTTCTATCAATCACGAAGTCATCATTGAGTAGGTGGGAGCCGTTATGGATCTAGAATGTTTCGGAATGTTCCGGAAGGTTCTAGAAGATTTTTTGGAGTTTACTTGAAAACCAAGAAAGGATAAAAGGATAAAGGGAAATTTAAAAGGGAAACTTGGGGGGGAAGGACTCTCCCCCCAAGCTCCCTTGTGCGCCGTCCTTAGGGGGTGGGCCTAGGGGTGGGAACCCTAGGCCGCACCCCTCCCTCTATATATAGAGGGGTGGAGGCGCCACCCCCCCTTGCTCCTCCACTCTTGCCCCTAGCCGCCTCTCTCCTCCTCCTTCTTTCTGCTCAGGCTTAGGCGAAGCCCTGCAGAATCCTCCACTACACCACCACCACCATGCCGTCGTGCTGCTGGGATTCCGTGGAGAGATCTACTACCTCCGCTGCTCGCTAGAATGGGGAGAGGAAGGTCTGCTTCGACTCCACACGTGTGACCGACTGCGGAAGCGCTGCCGAAATGCGGTGCCGGAAGGATCGTCCACTCGATCTTGAGATCGGCAAGTGATCGACTACATCAACCACGAGATCCAATCTCATAACGCTTTCGGGTCTACAAGGGTTAGTACAGATCTATCTCGTTGCACATGTCTAATAGATTAGATCTTGGCTTTTATCTAGATTAGATCTGGGTTTTGTTCGTTCTTGCGGTAGAATTTTTTTTGTTTTCCATGCTACGAACCCAACAAGTACGCAGATAGAACCATATGTAAATAAGTTACAACCTGATAAGCTTGAACCCAAAGCGGAGAAATGCGTCTTCATAGGATACCCTAAAGCAACAATTGGGTATACCTTCTATCATAGATCCGAAGGCAAAGTTTTCGTTGCCAAGAATGGATCCTTTCTTGACAAGGAGTTTCTCTCGAAGGAAGTGACTGGAAGGAAAGTAGAACTCGATGAGGTTATCGAACCTTCTCTCGGATTTGAGAGTAGCGCAACACTGGAAGATGTTTTTGTGCCGCCTGCACCAATTGGAGAGGAAGCTAATGATGGTGATCATGAAACTTCGAACGAAGTTACTGCTGAACCTCGCAGGTCAACAAGGGTTCGTACCACTCCTGATTGGTATGACTCTGACTTGAACGTCATGTTGGTGGACACCGCTGATGACCCTACGACATATGAAGAAGCTATGGTGAGCCCAGATTCCGACAAATGGCTAGAAGCCATGAAATCCGAAATGGGATCCATGTACGAAAACCAAGTGTGGACTTTGGTGGACTTACCGGATGGCCGTAAGGCTGTCGAGAACAAATGGATTTTCAAGAGAAAAACAGATGCTGATGGTAATGTTACCGTCTGTAAAGCTCGACTTGTCGCGAAAGGGTTCCGATAAATTCAAGGAGTTGACTATGATGAGACATTCTCACTAGTAGCGAAGCTAAAGTCTGTGAGGATTTTGTTAGCAATTGCTGCATATTTCGATTATGAGATTTGGCAGATGGATGTCAAAACGGCGTTCCTTAATGGTGACATTGAGGAAGAGTTGTATATGGTACAACCCAAGGGTTTTGTCGATCCTAGTGATGCTGACAAGGTATGCAAACTTCAGCGCTCCATTTATGGACTGAAGCAAGCATCCCGGAGTTGGAATCAACGTTTTGATAAAGTAATCAAAAACTTTGGATTTATACAAACTTATGGAGAAGCTTGCATTTACAAGAAAGTGAGTGGGAGCTCTGTAGCATTCCTAGTACTATATGTAGATGACATATTGATGATTGGGAATGATATAGAACTTCTTAATAGTGTCAAAGCCTATTTGAATAATAGTTTTTCAATGAAGGATCTTGGCGAAGCGGCATATATTCTAGGCATCAAGATTTATAGAGATAGATCAAGACGCCTAATAGCGCTTTCACAAAGTACATACTTAGACAAAGTTCTAAAGAAGTTTAGAATGGAAGAGAGCAAGAAAGGGTTCGTTCCCATGTTGTCAGGTAAGACCTTGAGTAAGACTCAAAGTCCAGCTACGGCAGAAGATAGAGAAAAGATGAATAATATTCCCTATGCCTCGGCCATAGGTTCTATCATGTATGCCATGCTGTGTACAAGACCGGATATAGCACATGTTGTTAGTTTGACTAGCAGATATCAAAGTGATCCTGGAATGGAACACTGGACAGCGGTCAAGAATATCCTAAAATACCTGAAGAGGACTACGGATATGGTTCTTTCTTATGGAGGTGATGAACAGCTTGTTGTAAACGGTTACACCGATGCTAGTTGGAACATCAATCCGGATGACTCGAAGTCACAGTCGGGATACATATTTATTTTGAATGGTGATGCAGTGAGCTGGAGGAGTGCAAAGCAAAGCGTTGTGGCGAAATCTTCAACTGAATCGGAATACATAGCTGCTTCGGAGGCTGCACAAGAAGCCATATGGATGAAGGAGTTCATTACTGAACTTGGCGTGGTTCCTAGTGCATTGGACCCGATGGCCATCTACTGTGACAACACAGGTGCCATAGCTAATGCACAAGAGCCAAGGTCACATAGCAAGCTGAAGCACATCAAACTACGTTTCCATGCTATTCGCGAGTATGTCCAAGATGGTGACATAAAGATTTGCAAAGTACACACTTATCTGAATGTGGCAGATCCGTTGACTAAACCTCTCCCTAGGGAAAAGCATGACCAACACCAGAACGCCATGGGTGTTAGGTATATTACCATGTAATCTAGATTATTGACTCTGGTGCAAGTGGGAGACTGTTGGAGATATGCCCAAGAGGCAATAATAAAAGTGGTTATTATTATATCTTTGTGTTTATGACAATTGTTTACATCCCATGCTATAATTGTATTATAAGGAAATGCTAATACATGTGTGTTTTGTAAACGTAAAAGAGTCCCTAGTAAGCCTCTTGTTGAACTAGCTTGTTGATTAATAGATGATCATGGTTTCCTGGTCATGGACATTGGATGTCATTAATAACAAGGTTATATCATTAGGAGAATGATGTGATGGACACACACCCGTAGTAAGTGTAGCACAAGATCAAGTCATTAAGTTCGTGTTGCTACAAGCTTTCAAATGCGTAGTAACCTAATCCTTCGACCATGAGGTTATGTTAATCACCATCACCGGATGGGTACTTTGATGGCATCAAACACCACTTCGTAACTGGGTGGTCATAAAGGTGTCGTTGGGTATTCTGAAAGTATGTGTTGAAGCGCATGGACCAAGATTGGGATTTGTCCATCCATATGACGGATAGATATGCTCTGGGCCCTCTCGGTGGAATGTCATCTAGTTAGCTTGCAAGCATGTGACTAGGTCACAAGGGATGACATATCATGGAACGAGTAAAGAGTACTTGTCAGTAACGAGGTAGAACTAGGTATGGAGATACCGACGATCAAACCTTGGATAAGTAGAGTATCGCGCGACAAAGGGAATTGGTTTCGTATGTTAATGGTTCTATCGATCACAAAGTCATTGTTGAGTATGTAGGAGCCGTTATGGATCTCCAGACCCCGCTGATGGTTATTGATCGGAGAGGTGTCTCCATCATGTCTACATATTCACGAACCGTAGGGTGACACACTTAAGGTTCGATGCTGTTTAGGTAGATATGGAATATGCGTTGGAGACCGAATGTTGTTCGGAGTCCTGGATTGGATCTGAGACATCACAAGGAGATCCAGAATTGTCCGGAGAATAAGATTCATATAATGGAGATCATTTTCTAAGTTAGGAAATGTTCCGGAGTATTTATATGGGGATTCTAGAAGGTTTCGGAATGTTCCGGAAGGTTCTAGAAGATTTTTTGGAGTTTACTTGAAAACAAAGAAAGGATAAAAGGATAAAGGGAAATTTAAAAGTGAAACTTGGGGGGGAAGGACTCTCCCCCCAAGCTCCCTTGTGCGCCGTCCCTAGGGGGTGGGCCTAGGGGTGTGAACCCTAGGCCGCACCCCTCCCTCTATATATAGAGGGGTGGAGGCGC
Organism: Avena eriantha; assembly: GCA_910589775.1. Lineage (NCBI taxonomy): Eukaryota > Viridiplantae > Streptophyta > Magnoliopsida > Poales > Poaceae > Avena > Avena eriantha. The sequence goes on from OU342742.1 coordinate 106,879,625, forward strand.
CACCCCCCTTGCTCCTCCACTCTTGCCCCTAGCCGCCTCTCTCCTCCTCCTTCCTTCTGCTCAGGCTTAGGCGAAGCCCTGCAGAATCCTCCACTCCACCACCACCACCACGCCGTCGTGCTGCTGGGATTCTGTGGAGAGATCTACTACCTCCGGTGCTCGCTGGAACGGGGAGAGGAAGGTCTGCTTTGACTCCGCACGTGTGACTGACTGCAGAAACGCTGCCGGAACGCGGCGCCGGAAGGATCGTCCACTCGATCTTGAGATCGGCAAGTGATCGACTACATCAACCACGAGATCCAATCTCGTAACGCTTTCGGGTCTACAAGGGTTAGTACAGATCTATCTCGTTGCACATGTCTAATAGATTAGATCTTGGCTTTTATCTAGATTAGATCTGGGTTTTGTTCGTTCTTGTGGTAGAATTTTTTTGTTTTCCATGCTACGAACGCAACAAGTACGCAGATAGAACCACTTGTTCGGTGTGTGGCCGAGGACGGTACTGAGAGGGAACAAGAAAGTTCCTCGAAAAGTGGCATGGTACTTTCCTATCACCCCTCGTCTGCAGCGATATTTCGTAGATCCTAAGGAAGCAAAGCTCATGCAATGGCACGCGGAAAGAGAGAAACTAGAAGATGATCCAGAGAAGGGCAAGATCCTGACACACCCTTCAAACGCTAGCTAGTGGAACGCATTAGACATCAAGTTCGAAGAGTTCGGGGGCGATGCAAGGAACGTCAGGCTGGGTATGAGCACCGATGGACTCAATCCTTTTGGAAACCAGAGTAGCACGCATAGCACCTGGCCCGTGTTTGTATGGCCATACAACCTCCCCCGTGGCTATGCACGAAGCAAAGGTATGTACACATGAGCATTCTTATTCAAGGGCCGAAACAACCAGGTATCGATATGCATCTATATCTCGGGCTATTGAGAGAGGAGTTAGCCAGCTTGTGGGAGACGCCGGCCCGTACGTGGGACGCCTACACTAAAGAATATTTCCATCTGAGAGCCGCGTTGCTCACGATCGTGCAGGACTATCCTGGTTACGCATATGTATCGGCCCAGGTGAACCACAGACACAATGCATGCGTCAAGTGCATGGATGAGACACCGCATCTCCAGCTACCAAGGGATCCCGAGTCTTCGAAAACCGTGTTCCAAGGTACTCGAAAGTGGCTCCGCATGGATCATCCGTGGAGAAAACATGGTGACCTATTCAATGGTAAGGACGAGCTCGAAAGAGCCCCGCGTCCGAGGAGCGGCGAAGAAATTGAGGAGCTTTTGAATAATTGGGTAGATTGCCCTGCGCCTGGAAAAAAACGACCGAGGACAAAGCCGCTGCTGGGTGTATGGAAAGCAAGGTCTGTTTTCTGGGACCTGCCGTATTGGAAGGTCCTTCACACTCTCCATAGCCTCGATGTAATGCACAACACGGAGAATGTTATCGAGAGTCTTCTTGGCACTCTACTGAACATGCCGGAGAGGACCAAGGATGGGCCGAAAGCAAGAAAGGACCTTAAATTGCTTGGCATAAAGAAAGATCTTCAGTACCCTAATAGTGATGATGATGATGATGATCAAGAAGGGACTCAAGGTTGCCGCAAAAGAGTTAAGAAGAATGAGATGGTGCTTCGCGCTGCCTGCTTCACTCTAAGTCTAGAGGAGCTCGAGCAGTTTTTCAGGTGCCTCTTAGGAGTGAAAGTTCCTCACGGTTACTCAGGGAAGATAAGCAGATATCTGGATGTGGCGAAGAAGAGGTTCAGCGGTATGAAATCTCATGACTGTCATGTGCTGATGACGCAGATACTCCCCGTTGCGATCCGTGGGATAATGAACGAGCATGTCCGTGAGACGTTGTTTGGCCTCTGTAACTTTTTCGACGTCATATCTAGGAAGTCGATCGGTGTGAAGCAGCTCGACAGGCTACAGGAAGAGATAGTGATGATACTATGCGAGCTTGAGATTTACTTCCTGCCCGCATTCTTCGACATCATGGTGCATCTGCTTGGACATGTCGTGGACGACATCAACCAGCTCGGGCCGACATTCCTACACACCATGATGCCGTTTGAAAGGCTAAACGGTGTCATCAAAGGATTCGTTCGCAACAGGTCTCGTCCAGATGGAAGCATAGCCAAGGGCTTTCTGATCTACGAGTGCATCTCCTTCTGCTAGAATTATCTAACCACCGAGAACGAGGATGTTGGAATACCCACAAAGAAGCACCTCGGGAGGCTCGGTGGATATGGTCACCGCGAGGGCTGCCGCTCACTACATGTCGGCATTGATGGTCGACGCACTGATCTTGAAAGGGCACACCGAGTCACGCTACAACACATTGAAGTAGTCGGCCCTTAGGTCGAAGAGCACAGAAGCTTAATCGAGCAGGAGTACGTCGACCAGGGCCGGCCGAGGAAGAAGGGAGACGTAAACAGAGAGCACAACTCCAGCTTCACGGGTTGGTTCAAGAAAAGGCATCTGGACAATCCCCCACAGACGCCTTCTACGGAAGATCAAAAACTCATATTCTCCTTGTCGCAGGGCCCAGGGCACAACCTAAGGACCTATCAGTCATACGACATAAACGGTTACAGATTCTACACCGAGGAAAAGGACAAGAATAGTGAATATCAAAACTTAGGAGTAACCATGTTATCCTTTGCTGATGACGAGACTACTGTGATGAAAAGATTCTACCGAAGGATCGAGGAGATATGGGAGCTCGACTACTGTGGAGAGATCGTACCGATGTTCCGTGTTAGATGGGCCAAGAACGTGGAAAAAGAAGGCTGCTATTTCACCACAATGGTTATACCAGATGCCAAATCAACAAAGAACGCCTCCGCAAAAAATGAGCCTTGGGTACTCGCTAGCCAAGTTGATCAATGCTTTTTTATTATCGACCCGTCAAAGCCCAACCGTGTTGTAGTTAGGAGGCGCAAGAGGAGCATCATCGGAATGGAAGGAGCCGCCAACGAGCAAAACTTCGACAAAAACGGCGACCCGAAGATCGAAGAGGTATTCGACAAGTACTTCGACATGCCTACTACTACTGAAGTAAGAAGGAAGACCACACTGCCTACTAAAGGTTGTCCATTCACAAGAAGAAATCTCAAAGTGCATGGACTAAAATATTCAACCGCGACGAAAAAGGGCAAGAAGATTGTGAAGAGACACTAGCTCGACACATCACATGATTGTATATGTTCGGAGAGAGAGTTTTTTGAATAAATATGAATGTTTGTATATGTTCTTGCTTCATTTTAGACATATATATAATTAAAAACACATTACATGATTGTATATGTTCGGGGAGAGAGTTTTTTGAATAAATATGAATGTTTGTATATGTTCTTGCTTTATTTTAAACAGATCTATAATTAAAAATATATTTTAAAAAAAATAAAAAAGTGTGAGACAGCCAGGATTCGAACCTAGCTGCCTCAGGTTTAGAATGGCACAAGCAAGCAGCAGAGACCACTAAGGCAAGTGTGTGATCTTGTCATACTTCTGTTTCACCCCTTCTCCCCATTCTCAGTGGCGCATATTGCCGAAATGCGCCACAGAACCTCAGGACTTAGCGAAATAAATGGTTCGGTCTGCTTCACCCCTTCTCCCCATTCTCAGTCACACCACCGCGCGCTAGCCCTAGATCGACGACACTGCACATCGCCGTTGCCGGAGCCGCCACCGCCACGCCGCCGGGTGAACCAGTGGAGGAGGAGCCGCCTGACGAACTAGTGGAGGAGGAGCCGCCGTGCCCGCCTGGCGAACTAGTGGGGGAGGAGCCGCCCGACGAACTAGTGGAGGAGGAGCCGCCGCGCCCGCCCGGCGAACCAGTGGAGGAGGAGCCGCCGCACCGTAGCCCGCCACCCTCGTAGTCGTCGACCACCGCAGCAGCAGCACGCACGGTTCGTCCCCCCACCCCCACCCTCCCTCTGAACCCTAGTTCTCACTATGCTGCAGATGAAAATTCTCACAGAAAAATCTTAGCAACCTGCATGCTTTGAAGAAAATACTCTAAACCTTAAAGAAAAATGGCAAGCTCACCTATCCATTTCAATATGCTCCAAGAAAATTCAGTAACAACAGACCGCTTTCTGAATCTGTTTCTCAAATAGATCATAATCCTATTTGTGTGTAAAAGAACCAAAATATGCAGAACCAATATGAGCTCCCTAGACATATCCAGTTCTAAAATGAGCTCCCTAGACATGAATGTACTCTCTGTATCATTGGTTTATTAAAGAAGGAAGCTGTTCAAGAAATATTTCAATTTCTTCATCCTCAACAATATATCCTCAAGACAGAGCATGGCTAGTACCATTTACAGTTTCATGAACCTGATTGTATGGTTTAGTTTAGCTCCTACCAACACTCCTATATTATATAAGAAAACAAGCATTATGGTACGGTACTACTTCCTCTGTTGTATGCAAACAAGCATACAGAGATTTGGAAGTGTACAAACCTAAATTTCTAGTGATGCTTTGTATGGCCAATTTACATCAATTTAGTGATGCTTTGTATATTACATCAATTTCCCCCTGCAAAAAATAAAAGCAAAGATAGATTACATCAATTCTATGTCTCCTTTGATGCCCATATTTTCCTTCCAGTGCTCATGTCATGCTGCCTCCTACTTGCATTTCTGGAGTCTTGCACACCTAAATGTGAGCTTGTTTCAGCTTTCTATCTACGGGCGATAGCTACTTCTGTGCAAATGTTTTGTCGACATGCACCATCACTACTCTTGCTTCTGCATGATGCTCTAATTTCCTACGTAATATATTTCCCATGGAGCATCAACCAGGCCCTGATTCAGATTACTGCTTTACATGTACTATTCACAATTCGGTCTGCTCTGTCTGTCTGTCTGCTCTGGTCAATTATCCATGCTGGTTTGAATTCAGATTACATGCATGGATGTTCAGAGTAGTTCTAAATTCAGAGTACTGTTAATACTGCCTTCTTGCTGCTTTATGTATTCACCAAATGGTCTCTGTAATACATCTGAAGTTAAAATGTGTTAGGAATTTTCTAGGTTCTCTAAAAAAATCACATTGTATAGTACTATTTAACTAGCTAAAGTGTACAAGTGTATATAGTCAAGGATTAGTGCATGGTGTATGTAAAGTGTACAAGGATTAGTTGTTGGGTTAGCTGGAGGTTTAAAGTGCTTAGTGTTTTAAGTGTATAATGATGTAAATTTTAAAGTTTTTTAAGTTCTTATACATGTATCTGTTGGTTCTTACTACTGCTTGCTAAGCTTGCTGGTGCTGCTGGTGCTTGCTATGCTGCTACTGCTTGCCGTGTTGGTGTTGTTACATGCATGGTGCTGCTGTTGTATGCTATATGGTGTTGTCATATGGTGCTCTTGTTACATGGTGCAGTTATATGCTATATGGTGCTGCTGTTATATGGGGATGGGGCTGTCAATATGGGGATGGGGTGTTTTGTCTTGCAGGGATTTTATTTGAGTTGCCCATTTCTCCTGAAGTGTCGATCCACTTCCGTTTTGGTTGAGAAATGGGCACTCCTAGGTCAAAAAATTAGCAAAGGTCATGCCGAATTTTTTGGCCGAGATTTGTGCTAACATTTTGCCTCTTTTAAATAGAGTAGTGCAAACATGTCGAGCAACAAGGAGTATGGCCCTTCTAAGCACATGATCAGTGTCGAAGAACAAGCTAGACAGGCCAACCAGTCATTATGGCAGGGGTCCCAACAGGAGGAGGAGGAGGAGGCGATGAGGATGACACCACCACCGGAGGAGGAGGCGACCGTCACCAGAGCTACTGGGGCCAATGAGGGCGGAGATCCTGATTACGAGGGGGACGAAGACGACTATGATGGAACTAGTGAAGGCAGCGGCGAAGAGGATGACACCACCGATGGCGGCGCCCACACCGATGGCGGCGCCCACACCGATGGCGGCGAGAGGACGGGATGGCGGTAGTGGCAACCCGGCCGCTTCTCAGAAGAAGAAGAAGGAACGGAAGGAGCAGAAGGTGCCAGTGCTCGCCACCGTCTGTGATGAGTTCACTGAGGTCACTGAAAGTGGACAACCCATTGCGCTAGAGGCGATTGCTAAAGGGTACGGCCTGCAACTCGGGTGCATCGTCCGGGAAAGCATGTTGATCAACACGAAGTACCTCAGACATGCTGACCATGCAGCTTTGGTCGATAACCTCCTTAAGAAGCTTCACAAGCGATACAAATTCCCAGAGCAGTTTAGAAACCTCGAGAGAAATAAGAACCCGGTGAACAGACTAGCCCTCACGAAGATGAGCAACGCCTTGAGCAGCTGGAAAACCCGGGTGAAGAATAGCATTGACAAAGGTGAAAGCTGGGAGGTTATTAGTAAGAAAAATCCGATGCTCGACGAAGAGGAGTTTAGGATATTCAAGGCAGATATAGCTACTGCTGATGCTATAAAATGGACTCAATGGGGAAGGAGTATGCGGGAACAGAACATAGGTAACCACCACCTTGGAAGCAGTGGTTACAGGGGGAAACAGGCCATTTGGGACAAGGAGGACGCCGAGCTTGAACGCCTTGGTAAAGACAACCCTTGGCTTAAAATCACGGACTTGCAGCTTAGGCAATTTGTTCGGGCCCACTACTACCTAGACAAGGAAACAGGGGAGTTCATCACCGACGATCCGGAGGTGAAGGAATTCGAGAAGAATCTGGTAAGGAATTTATCGCCGATCTCAAGTCTATAGCGTTCTAATTAAGATAATGAAGCCAAGAATCTAAATGGGTTCACCTTTCCTTGTCTCTGCAGGAGGAGGAACTGAACGCTACTGCCACAGAGTCGTCCCAGGATTCGACGAAGCCGTGGGACACGGTTTTCAACAGGGCGACCAATGCTTACAAGAAGAGGGACAAGGGGTTGCCACCGTCCTCAGCTGGCCGTGTGTCCGGCTTCGGTACGAGCATGAAGTTCAAGGAGTTCTACAAAGAGGACGCCAAGAAAAGAACGGAGAGGAAGAACCAGGATAAAGCCGCTATTGCAGAGCTGAAGATGAAGGTGCAGACACTGGAGGAGAAGGCGGTGGACCAGAAAACGGTGGACAAGTTAGTGGAAGAGAAGCTCCGCTCGATGATCCCCCCTGAGTTTTTCGAGGGGCTTACTGCTTGGAATGCGGGAGGTCGACAGGGGCCGATACCCTGCCCAGCTTAAGCGGCAGCAACTCGGGCATCAATGTTCCCGTGTCGCCGGACCTGGTGACCCCGCCGGCCGTCAACGTCGGGACGCAGCCCCTCGTTTTGGTCACACCGATGCCCCCTCCCGCCAAAGATACCAATAAGGCGCAGCCGACGGCGGTGGTGCTTCGTGAGGCACCCGAGCGGGAGATTGCAGATGATGATAGGCCGGCCGCTGGTATCCGCCGTGTCTCTACATTAGCCGAGATCCACGCCATCACCAAGGTAACTAATTAGTTAGTGCACGTCATCTCCTTTATGACTTTGATGCATGACTGTTGCCATCTCATGACGCCCAACAACATGTTTTTGCCTCAGGACACTTCTTGCGTACTCCTGCTTAAAGATGTCGGCGGTGAGTTGAAGGATGTTGCCAAGGGCACTCTTATACAACCGCACGAGCCACACGATGCACAACAATCCAATGGATGATGACGTGATGAGGGTCAGGTTGGCTCGGGTGTTGCCAGGGTGCGACGACATGGACCCCCCTTTCAACCTCAGGGAGCTGACGAACACAAGACCCTTGGGGAATGCTACAACTGGCCCTTGACATGGCCGAAGACCCAGATTCGTCTTGCGGGGGGGAGCACCGGCGCCACCTCTCGACCGATCATCGTCCGGCCACCACCTCGTAAGCCAGTAGCCGCTGTTGTCGCCACCACCAGCCGTCACCATCAACTCTTGGCAGCGTGTGCACCACCACATGGCAAAGACATTGTGCCGCAACCGCCGTCGCCCCCGCTACCACCACCACATGATGGCACCCATGAAGATGATGATGAATTGGTCAACATTGACGACTTCATCAACACCGGCGCCACCAAAGGATTGTATATGCCTTCTGTGGATGAAGAACCCTTCGCAGCTCGCGACGACCATCAAGCTGGTCGGCCCACTACATGCACGCAGCGCCTGGTCTTCCATGGTCTTTCTCAAGAGACGCTCCGGCCTCCGATCCACCACAAGATAAACCGGGATTGGTTTTCAGCCCCAACACACTCCGAAAGGCGACTGATGAGCAGATGGCAGTGGCTGACAGTGTTGTGAAGAAGAAGCACTACAGGAAGAGAGGTAATAATAATAATAAGAAGGGTGCGAGCCAGCCTCTTCCGAAGAGGATCCGGGGTCAGGACGCCGTCGTCGTACCATCCACACAATTTGACTTGCCCCGAGTGCATGTAGCTGGTGATCCGATATTGACTCCGGATATGATCCACATTGCGGTTGGAGCCATGTTAACTTTGCACGAGGGTGTCAAGACACTAGAGGCCCTCCTTCTTAAAGACGACGATCCAAATTACCCGGTTTTCACGGCCAAGGTGCCATTGGACATGGGCTTCGTCGATGAACCCCCGCGGATATATTCTTCATATCGTTCGAGGACATATTCAAGCTGTTTCTCACGAAACGGCTAGACTATAACTTGGTCCGCCTATACGCGCTCAATCTAGCGCTCACGATCAAGAGAGAAAGTACCCCGGAAATCGCGATAGTGGATCCCTACTACATGCGGGACAACCAGTTGGTCAAAGGATCAGAGACACGGACCAAGGCGACAACGTACCTCGAGAAGTTCATGGTGGAGAACAAGAGGAAGGGCACACTTCTTTTTCCTTTCTTTCCCGAGTAAGTACACACACTCGCTCATCGTCACCGTAACTTATGCATTTCTTATATATTTCTTTCCTTTTCTCTTTTTCCAACATTGCATTCCAATTGTGTTGCGCAGAGACAAATACTACACACTCATCGTCCTTGCCCCGAGGTATTCGCTAGCCACGTATTTCGACTCGGGGAGTTTGATGAAGAAGAAAGACTACACTAGAATAAGGGGTGTTCTCAATGAGGCTCTCGAGGGCTACACCAAGAAGGGATGCACCTTCGTAGATAGGGGGAATGTATCAAGGATGGCAAACACGTGTTCAAGCACGTGCTCGACTTCCCCTGTGTCAAGCAGTCAACTGCTGGTGCCAAGGAGGCCTTCTACGTCCTCCATCACCTTAAAGGCTATGCTCGGGATTGCCATAACCTAATGCTGCCATCTAGTCTCCGAGGATGGGCCGAAACTTTGGCGAAAATCAACGATGCTGATCTAAGAGAAGACTTCCATCGCATTCAGATGAAGTTGTCGCAAATCATCATTGAAGATGTCAACACAAGGGGCGGTGCCCTACAACAAGCCAGAGGGTTGAGTAAGAGGGAGATCGAAGAACGCCTCGTAAGCAGGGTGACAAAAGGACGTGGATGACGAAAGAGGGCTATCTACCATTCCAGAAGCCGCGCCAGAAGAGGAAGTCTTCATCATGCTCGATGTGTGCCTCTAGCATGATCCAGTGTGTGCATATTCTTGATGGACGCCTGCTGTATTAGTGTGTGTGTGTCATAAACTTTACTATCTCGTGGTCGAAATGGTCATTGTTGTTAGACTTAAACTACCTTCTGGTCGTGCTGTCATTGAACTTATTGCTTCTATGATGATCTAACTTTTAGGTTTATGGATCCTTTGTTTTATATTCTATGAACATATATATATATATGGATGTGAAACCTTTATTCATTCTTTTCGTTGTATTTTTACTAATATGCCTTGTCGTCTATAGAGATGGCGACGAGGTGGTATGTGGTGTACATGGGTAGGGTTCCAGGAGTCTACGAGTGGGAGGATTGCCACAAACAAGTGAACAAGTTTAGCGGCAACATCTACAAAGGATACGCGACTAGAGAGGAGGCGATAGCCAAGTGGAGGAACCACTTGTTGAAGAAGAACCGGATGAAGATATTGGTCGGGCCAATGCTCTTGCTCACCATTATCACAGTTGTATTCTATTTGATCCTAGTGTAGACGGCGGTGGCCACTTCATATTTGTAATGTGAGATGATATGAACTTTGTATTCGGCGCTTGTGTAAAAATTTGGCACTTGACACTATATATGTATCTCGATCGAGCTCTAAGTGTTTGTATTATATATATGTCGGTTTTCATGCATCTACTACTTGTGCAATGTATTTTATACTCATCTGGATAAATACTGTATAAATACCTGATTATACACCAGGGAAGTATTTTACTTCAAATACGTGTTATGCAATCAGTGGCGCATATAATTATATAGTCAGTGGCGCATATATGTAAATGCGCCACAGAAGTTCTTCATGTGGCGCATATGAAGAAATGCGCCACAGAGGTGTGGGATTTCTGTGGCACATATCCATATGTGCCACAGGAAGTAGTTATCAGTGGCGAGGTAACAGTGGCGACTAGGATATGCGCCACAGAAGTCCAATTTCCATGCACCACAGATGGGTAGTTTCCTAGTAGTGATAGCACAATAGACATATCCATGGTTCACACACATAACACACACTTGTCCAACATACGGAAGTAAAGCAGATAGTTCCAATCATGAAAGCAAATGGTAAGCACAATGCCATAAGAAGCAAAGATAAGGCAAAGGGCATTGTGCAAACGATGAACCCCAGAAAAAACCCGGCAAGGAACCCGTAGAGACCTAAATGAACTCTACTCTTCTCCCCCATTGGCATCGAAACACCAAAAAGGAAGAGGAGTAGGGTGATGCTAACGGAACCCAACTAGAAGAACGTAGGAGGCGGTGGAGGGTGAACGGGAGCATCTTCGTCTTCAAGGATCTCCTCTTATTCATCATCCTCATTAGCATCAACAGAACCACGACGAGCAGCAGAGGAGGCACTAGGGCCACTATGAGGAAACTAACTGGGGAAGTAGCCGAAGAGCATGTCATCATCAAGGGGCGAGATCTCATAGTTGACATAAGGAACAGGAGTCATCTCGGGACCATCTGGAGGAGGAGTGACATGCTGGGTCACGAGAAACTCATTGTGCCTGCGCCGAGTCTCTTGGCTCACCTGAAGAGCCTTGTGGCTCACATCATAGGACGAGCGGCACATCTGAAACAGCCGCTTGAAGAAAGTGGTAGCACCACCCTTGGGCCTGGGACGTGAGGAGGAGGACTCTCCAACAGAACGACGAGAACCCGACCAAGTACCAAAGTGAGGCTGAGGACCATGGACAGCCTTGGTGCGCTGCTCGGGGGGGCCTCATCGATGGAACCTCAGGAGACTGACCACGAAGAGAAAGAGTAAGCTGCTCTTGTTCCACACGCTCACCAGCCATCACACCAGGAGGCACAACCCTGTTGAGTAGCTTTTATACATAGACGCAGAAGGTGGGGGTCATCCTGTCCAAAGCAGCCCGCTGTAGCTCAAAGTACACAAAATGACAGCCATCAATCTTCCTCAACCTGTCAGGATGACAATAATACAGGAGGTTGTCAAAATACCCACGGCAGTTTGTAGTATCTCCAACTCGAGGAACAAGCGACTAACAAAAGATGCTGGCCAAAGTGTGGTAGTAAAAGTACATGCCAGAGATGCATGGAGGAGCATACTCAGAATCCTTCGGGTAGCAGAAAGCCAGAGAGTCAGCTGGCTTGATCTTCTCACTATGAATGCAAAAGCCACCTGGCTTATCAGAATAGCCCATGACCTCAACCAGATCCGCAAAGGTGGCACGGAAACGCCACGTGCCGGTCATCCACGACATAGTGCAGTCATCATCATCATGAAAATAGACTGTGCAGAAGAACTAACAAATATACTCAGGATAGTAGTCCTCCTTGAGACACACAAGGTCAAAGAGATCCATTTTCTTCAAGGCATCATCAACAAAGCGATAATCTGAGGCAGCATACATGTTGAACCAGTCCACATTGAAAGCAAGAATGTTACCACAGGAGGTGACCTTGAACTGAGTGTAAATGTGATCCCACATCAAGGCTTGAGTCTCAGTCCAAAACTTCTTGTCAGTGCCAGTGTAAGTGCGAGACTTGAAGCGATAGGGATTCTGCTTGCGAAGGGTCCGGTACATAGAAATCTCCATATTCTTTAGGTTTTGAGTAGGTACATCTTCTTCGTCATCTCGCACGACAGGTTTCTTTCCCCTGGTGGCCTTGCTCTTGAAGCGACCAGAACAGGCGTTGCCCTATTCCTCATGCTGCACAGACTGACTAGCTCGACGAGCCCTCTTACCTTGGCCGGTTTCCTCAGGCACATACTCATCACTCACATAGTCATCATCATCGACACCTGTGAAAAAGAGAGAGAGGTTGGGGAGCACAAGGATAAGTACACATGCCAAACAATAAAAACGGAGGAAAAACTTGGATTTGGGTAAGTGCATGGTAGAAAAGAGACATTGCAGAGAGATTCGGTGCCAGGCCCGGTCTGACCGGCTCCAGAACCGGACGGTCCGGTGTCAGCACCGAACAACCGAACCGAAACCGGACGGTCCGGTGTCAGCACCGGACAACCGAACCGGAACCGGACGACCCTATGTCAGATCAGGTCTAACCGGGCGTGGAACCGAGTTGGTCGGGGAGGCCCCAAAACTGCTCTATGCCATGTAAAAGATCTACCCATGTCTCAATACTTGCACAAATACAAACTTCTCAAGAGAGGTAGGCCATGTTTTGACGTGGTTGCAATACAAGAAGGAAGGTGGAAACCCTAACTTGGCAAATCCATCAAAATGTGTAGCAAAACATGGGGATTTGACAAGGAAAAGGGAGAGGAGCAAGGGATTACCCGAGGACATGGCTTCCCATGGAGGAAAGCCCCAAAAGCCCTTAAGGAAGAAGATTGCAAAAATCTCCCAAACCACCACGAGATGGAGAGATTCCTTCGGTGGAGAGCCTCCAAAGGTCCTTCTCCGTGAAATGGTGGCCCGATCTACGAATCCTAGGGGTGGAAACACCCTATGAGAGGGGGGAAGGTGGGAGGGGCGGCAATGGAGAGTGGATGGGTCGGGGGAAGTGAAGGGGTAACTTGTGGAGGAGTGGGGGTGTCCAGGGAAGAAGAAGGGAAAAAGATTTTTGAGTTCGGTCCAACCGAGATGTAAACCGGGCCGCTCGGTGCACAGGCCGGTCAACCGAGCCATAAACCGAATCTGCAGAAATTCTGACACGAGGGAGATTAGGTTTTCAGTCAGGTCAACCGGCTCCACAACCGGAGTACTCGGTTGAAAACCGAACTGGAAACCGAACTCGTTCAGTAAACTTCTGTCTGCAGTCCCGGATAGACTCGGTTGAGAACCGGGATGGAAACCGGACAGTCCGGTTCTGGAGCCTGTTGGACCGGGCCAGAAACCAAACATCAGAAAAAACTTCGGAAAAGTTTGTGAAAACAGAAAATTTTCGAGAATGGCATGTGCAAGCAAGAAGATAGTAGACTCCAAAAGGGTAGAGGAGGCAGGTGATCTAGGCATGCCTATTGGAGAAGAACCAAATCAACACAGTTAATAGCAACAATAGGCATGATTCGAAAATATCAAGAGCCACAAGAGACCAAAGTTGGCAGGGGATTTCTCCCCTATGTTTAAGCACACATGTCATGGCACCTCAAAGATAGATGCTTGGACCCATATCATGACACAAGATCAATTAATATCGCACGCATAGGTATGCATTAAACCAAGACATGGTAGGATGACTATCCCTATGTGTGTTGTGCGACTACGCTACATATCAAGTTAAGAGCTGAAATATAATGCAAGAAGTGAATCAATCCAAGTTTTTGGGATCTAGAATACCAAGTTCTCGCCTCAACATGACAAACCAGGCTTCATCCAAAGGCTTCGTGAAAATATCCGCCAATTGGAACATCGTTCCCACATGAGTGAGATTGATGTCACCATTTGCGACATGGTCACATAGGAAGTGGTGGCGGATGTCAATATGTTTGGTGCAGCAATGTTGGACGGGGTTATTGGCGATCTTTATTGCGCTTTCATTGTCACATAGAAGAGGCACCGTACCAAGAGACACACCATAGTCTTTCAAGGTTTGCGTCATCCATAACAATTGAGCGCAACAAGATGCCACGGAAATGTATTCGGCTTTGGTGGTGGATAAGGCGGTGGATTTTTGTTTCTTGGATGACAACTCACCAACGACCTGCCAATAAATTGGCAAGCCCCGAAGGTCGACTTCCGGTCAAACTTATCACCGAACCAATCGGAATCCAAATAGCCAACAAGCTCAAAGGTTGACCCCTTTGGATACCAAAGCCCAAGAGTAGGAGTGAGAACAAGGTACCTAAAAATCCGTTTGACTGCCATCAAGTGGAACTCCTTAGGAGCGGACTGAAAACGAGCACACATTCCAACACTTAACATGATATCTGGCCTAGAAGCACAAAGGTAGAGCAAGGAGCCAATCATGGAGCGATATACCTTTTGGTCCACATCCTTCTCACCTTCTCCAAGGCCAAGTTGCCCATTGAGTGGCATGGGTGTCTTCATGGGGTTGGCATTGGTCATCTCAAATTTCGCAAGCATGTCCTTCACGTACTTCTCTTGGGAGATGAAGGTGCCTTGAGCAAGTTGCTTCACAATGAAGCCTAATAAGTACTTCAACTCCCCCATCATGGACATCCTAAATTTCTGGGTCATCAACTCGGCAAAGGCTTTGTTATGTGATTCATTAGCTCCACCAAAAATAATATCATCAACATAAATTTGAACAATAAACAAGCCACCCCTTTAACCCGTTTGGTAAAAAGGGTGGAATCGAATTTACCCACGCTAAACCTGTCCATGAGTAGGAAATCCCTAAGGTGATCATACCAAGTACGAGGAGCTTGCTTTAGTCCGTAGAGCGCCTTATGGAGTAGATACACATGGTTGGGAAAGCGTGTGTTTTCGAAACCCGGGGGTTGAGCTACATATGCAACCTCTTTCAAGGGACCATTATGAAATGCACTCTTCGCATCCATTTGATAAAGCTTGAAGTTATGAAAAGATGCATATGCAAGCAAGAGACGAATAGCTTCAAGGCGAGCAACGGGCGCAAAGGTGTCCTCATAGTCAATACCCTCTATTTGGGCATACCCTTGCGCCACTAACCTTGCTTTGTTCCTTGTGATGGTTCCGTTCTCATCTTGCTTGTTCTTGAGTACCCACTTGGTCCCAATAACATTGATGCGATGATCTTTAGGTCTCTCTACAAGAGACCAAACTTCATTGCGGGTGAAGCACTCGAGTTCTTCTTGCATGGCAATGACTCAATCCGGATCTTCTAGAGCTTCATGGACCTTGAGAGGCTCGAAGTTGGACACAAAAGCATGATGGCCACAAGAGATAGTGAGTTGCTTCTTCTTGTTGTGGGTCCTGATTCCTCTAGATATGCTTCCAAGTATATTATTGACTTGGAGTCCACTTGCAATAGAGGAGGACTTGATCTTCCAGATAGTTCCTTCATGATCAACAAATTCATCCTTTGTTGGTCCTTGATCATTAACCGCATCTTGAGCTTGACCTTAATCTTGGGAAATTAGAACGTCTACTTGGTCTTGCTCAACGGGTTGAGGGCTTGGTTCTTGTTCTTCAGTTTGCGAGAGTTGTTCATCATGAGGTACACTTGATGGTTCAACTTGAGTAGAGATTGGCTCTTCTTGAGTTGGGCTTGATTCTCCCCCATCAACATCTTGATCATGAGTGTGATGCTCGGTGGGCAAGATATGCCCAATTCCCATCAACTTAATGACTTGAGAGGAATCTCCATCGCCTACAACATGTGGAACAACTTGCCCCCCTTGGGGACCATTATCTTCCAAAAACTCCACGTCACAAGATACTTCAACACAACCATTGGCTTTGTTGTAGTATCTATAGGCGTGAGAGTTTTCCGCATAACCAACAAAGATACCCTCGATAGTTCTAGATTCGAATTTACCGAGCTTTCCTTTCTTGTCCTTGACGAGGCACTTGCACCCAAAGACTCGGAAGTAGTTGACATTGGGCTTGTTCTTTGTGAGAATCTCGTACGGAGTCATGTCAAAGGGAGCTCGGAGGAAAAGCCGGTTCGAGTAGTGAACCGCGGTGGCGATGGCTTCTCCACAAAAGTTGTGGGTGACTTGTACTCACTCAACATAGTTCTTTCCATCTCAATGGTAGTCCGGTTCTTCCTTTCAACAACGCCATTTTGTTGAGGATTATAAGGATCCGAGAATTCATGCTTGATTCCCTCATCTTGAACAAACTCTTGCAAGGTATAGTTCTTGAATTCGGTGCCATTGTCAGTCCTAATGGTCTTGATCTCCACTCCATGGGTGTGTTGAGATTGCTTGGCAAAGATCATGAAGTACTTGTAGGTCTCATCCTTTGACTTGAGAAGGAATACCCAAGTGTATCTTGAGTAATCATCGACAATGACAAGACCATATCTCCTTCCACCAAGAGAATCATATGTTGATGGTCCGAAGAGATCCAAATGGAGAAGCTCCAAAGGTCTTGACGTGGCCACCTTTGATATTGATGGATGACTCCACCCATGTTGTTTTCTGAAATGCAAGCACTACACACACGATATTTCTCAAAAGACACACCGGTTAGTCCAACAATATGTTCACCCTTTAGGAATTGTTTGAGATTTCTCATGTTGACATGGCCAAGGCGGCGATGCCAAAGCCATCCCTCATCAACTTTGGCCATTAGACATGTAGGAAGAGAATGACTCTCTTGCGAGAGTTCGACCACATAGAGGTCGTCTTCCACATATCCAACAAGGACCAACTTCAGATTATCACTCCTAAAGACTTTCACACAAGTTCTAGAGAAATAGGAATCATAACCGGCATCCGCAAGATGTTTGATGGAAATTAAGTTGTAACCAAGGTTTTCAACAAGCATGACGGTCTCTAGGGACAAGGCCTTGGAGACCACCAACTTGCCAAAACCTAGTATCTTTCCTTTAGAGTTGTCTCCAAAAGTGATGCTTGATGTTGAATTGACATCATGAATAAATTGGGCAAGCGCACTTCTACCTCCGGTCATATGATTGGTGCATCCACTATCAAACACCCATTTTGTTCCACCGGAGGCATACCCCTACAAAATCAATTCTTTGATTTAGGAACACATTGAGTAATGGGTCCCCTAGAATTAGCAACAAGATCTTTTGGTAACCAAATTGAGTACCACCTATAAGCATAACCATTGTGAGGGCCAACATACTTGGCATATACATCTCCTTGAGCTCCCTTACATAGCACATAGGAGGGATTAGATTTTCCCGCAAACTTGTGATTAGGGTTGCCCCTAGTGGCTCCCCCATTCACAACATTCTTCTTTACTTCGTCAACCACCTTGTGCCCTTCACGCACAAAGTTGATCCTTTTAGGTGGGTTGGCACCATTCTTGTCGTTCTTGGGGTCATACCCCATACCTTGCCTTGGAGCTCTTATCGTTTGTCGAGCAAGAATCTCATCAAGAATCTTTCCCTTGGTGATAGGTTTGAGACGCTCCATCTCGAGTTGTTCCCTCAACTTCTTATTCTCCTCAATGAGACTAGCTTGATCCAAGGAAGGGTTAGAAGCACAAGTAATATCCTCAACAATAATAGGATCCTTCAATGTACCAAGAGCTTTCTCATAGGACACTCGAAGTTGATCATGATTCTCCCCAAGTTTTATGAGCTCACGATTGACAAGAAAATTAGCTTTCTCAAGGTTATCAAGGCATTGGTGAGAGAAGCATGAGCAACTTCAAGTTCTTTCTTCGAAGTATCAAGCTCTCGGGACAAGGTGATAACTCTATCTATGGTATCCATATCTTTTCCCTTGTCAAGTTCATAGATTTCAATTCATTCTTTAAGAAGAGAAGTAATGTCCCTTTCGTTTCTTAGCTCGTGCTCAAGAAGATTGAATCTTAGTTTCTCATCATCAATATGAGACTCCAAACTATCAATGGTCTCATCACGTGAATTGACAAGGCTCATTAATTGTTTGAATCTAGCACGAGCATTGCTAGGAAGGGACTTCATGATTTTACACATTTCGTGAACATATTTTTCATCGAATTCATCATCATCACTATCATTGGTACTAATATGATCATCCAAGATGCTAGAGAGAGATGGAGGGGAAGACATTACCTTGGTACTCCTTGCCATGAGGCAAGTACCGGCGACCTTGGGAGTGATGGAGTCATTGGCATAGTCTTTGGTGTAGTCATATGTGAAGAGTGACCCGGGTTCGGCAAACGCCAAACCGTCCACCCCCACAACCTTCTCCTCATCTTCACTCTCTGCATCGGATAGGTACTCTTGGCCAAGAAAGCCTTTGCCATCACGCTTCGTGTTCCTCTTGTATCTCTCGTTGATGGGATTTGGCTTTGATCTTGGCTTGGCACCCTCTTCATAGTTGGGCTTGTCAAGTCTCTTCTCATATGGGCATTTGTTGGCAAAGTGGTCCGACTCATCACAATTGTAGCAATTTCTCTTCTTCTCGCTTGGTTCGGTTGAACTTTTTCTTCTTCGGAACTTCAAGTTCTTGGTGAAGAGAGCAACTTGAGCTAGCATGTCATCGATGCCCTCTCTATCACTATCTTCATCATTTACACCACTTTCTTGTGCATACTTGGCCTTCAGTGCAAGGGATTGAGAGGGCCCAATGGCACGGTTCATCTCCTTGATCTTTTGTCCTTCATCCGCCATATTGTTCGTGGCAACAAGATAGGACACGAGATCATCAGGCGAGAAGTGGCAAGCTGAATCAAGAAGTTGCAAGTTCAAGGCAAGATTCTTGTCGGAGGCGGCAATCATGGAGAGAACCTTGGACTTGATAAGCTCATCATTCAAGTTGAATCCATCTTCATACTTGTCACAATCAAGACCATCAATCTTGACACGGAGGGCAACAAGTCTCTTGTATGCTTCGGCGATGGACTCACCATCATTGTTCATGAACATGCTCATCTCCGACTTGGCGGCTTCATACTTGGACTTTTGGATAAGGGAAGTTCCCTCTTGGAGAATGACAATCCTCTCCCACAACTCCTTTGATGTGGGAATGTTGCTAACTTGATCATAGAGAGTGCGGTGAATGGCACTCCTTATCTTGTCACAAGCCGTTGCATTTAGTTGACGATCATAGTACTCTCCCGGAGTGAGATCATTGGGATCTTGTGGATAGAAGCCCTTGCCCACAATCTCCCAAATCTCCACGCTGCAACTGCGAAGATGAGATTCCATAGAAACTTTCCAATGAGAGAAGTGAGTTCCATCATAATGAGGTGCGGGACCTGAACCATTAATATGAGGCATGGCGTTCTTTTGTTTGGGATATATATACGGAAATGGATTAGGAGGCATGGAGGCTTTCACCGGGTCACTCTCGCTAGAGGCCTCGTTTATAGCCTCCTTACCGGTGTCCATCAGCCTCCCTTGAGGTACTACCGAAGGTCCGGCAAGCATGACCCCCTCGCCCATCCCCGTAAAGAGTCCTTCAAGGGATTGTTTGGCAAAGAGTTCACGGATCTCCTTGACTGAATAAGTCTTTCCCTCAACATCGGAGAAAACCATCTTTTCTCTTAGGCGGTAAAGCCCTTAGAAGAGCACTTGGCTCTGATACCAATTGAAAGTGTAAGATGGTTTACCTAGAGGGGGGGTGAATAGGTTTCTAACAAATCCTTTATAATCTTTTGCAAGTTTCTTTGCGGAATATAAGTGTGCCTAAATGCAAACTAGGTGAGGCAACCTAGATGATGATACAAGATACTTCAAGCACGAAGGCTATCACAAAGTAAACAACACAAGTAAGAGAGGGGTTAAGGAATAACCCAAGAACGCAGAGACGAAGATGTATTCCCGTGTTCACCACCTTTGGGAAGGGGGCTACGTCACGTTGGAGGGGTGTGGGGTTCCACGAAGGATTCTCCAACGCCAGGAAGGCTCACCTTCTTCTCCGAGCCTATCCCACAAAGGAATAGCTCACTTACTCGTGGTAGACTTTTAAGGTAGTCTCCAAACCCTCACAAACTTTCCACGGAGCAAATCACAAGCCGAATGCCTCCGAGCGACCCTAGCCACCTAGGGTTTCCCACAAACCCAAGAGTAACAAGCTAACTCGATGAACTCAAGGGGGAATGAAATTTGGCTTTGTGGAAATGTAGATCGGGACCTCCTCTTGCTTTCTACCAAAGGGATTTGAGTTTGATTGGGTAGAATGGGAGATCCTCAAGAAATTGTGTTTCAACAAAGGAGAGAGAGCTCCAAGTATGAGATATGAACTGAATGCCTAACTTCCTCAAGCTGGAAGAAGAGGTATTTATACTCAAGGGAGAAATCTAGCCGTTTGGAGCACTTTCTGCGAAACTCAGTTTTAAGTTCTGTTGGACCGGACCACACACCGGACCACCCGGTGTACAGCCCGATCAACCGGAATCCAAACCGGGATACTAACTGTGTGTGAGCCCGGATAGACTCGGTATACGAAACCAAGAATCTGGTTTGGGTTCGGTTGATCGGCGCTGGTACCGGACCGTCTCGTCTGGGAACCGGTTCAACCGGCCTGAGAACCGAGTTTGGCTGAGATGTTATCAAACTAAGATTTCTTTCTCCTCTCTCTTTGGTGATGGAACAAGTGGGTGTATAGGATGTGTATAAGGCTTAGAAAAACATCCCCAGCAAGCTCATCGAGATAACCCGTCTTAATAGTGCGGTGTTCCTAAATACTCAAGAAACATATAAAAGGTAAAATGCCGGCACTTCTCTTCATTATCGAAATGGGGGGAGTCTTCGATGATCTTCCAACATACCGGCGAACTAAAACCTATTCAAGACACTGGTAGATAGCATTAGTTCGCACTAACTATGGTGTCATTGTCAACCAAAAACAATATAGGGTAAATTACCCTTTCACAACTCTACTCGAATCCATGGCAACGTCTTCCTACAATTGCGCATGAATCGGAGAAGGTTACTTCTAACACCTAGAACACATTCTTCGAGATGACCCAAAGAAGGTTCTCAAAGAGTTTTCCAACATTAATGCCAAAGGTTCCATATGAATCTATTCTAGCATGGAGAAAATAAGGATATTGTCGATGGGCTCAACAACAAACTTATCAAGATACTCCATTTGAATGAACTCGTATGTTTTATGAACAAAGAAGAATATTGGTCAGACCGAAAGACATGAGGATGTACTCAAGTGAAGCGTCGCGAGAAGAAACATCATCAAGATAGTCCTTGGAACATAGTCTTAGAGCTTTCGCACAAGCCTAAATCTTTGACCGAATAGGTGTACCAGAGTAACGAACTTGGTAACACAATCATCCTTTGCTTAGTGATTGGGTTAACAAATCATGCTAAGAACGACACAAACATCCTTGGAGTTCAAAGCAATAAGAATTGCTAAGAATCTCAGATAGCCACATCATTACGCACACGCATCATTTTTTAGCACAAAAGCTTGAAGGAAGGGTGGTAAAAAGTATGTAAGAGCATCACTTCATTAAGGGATCATGAAACTCAATACAACCTCTTAATATAAAAGGGTGTGATGCGCTAAGGTAGAATAGATAGAAGCTAATAATGCCTCTTATTCTGCGAACTACAACACTTTGACCTGGTCCTAGATATGACAAGGTACCGGAGTTTCTTTCTCCTAACTTCCTGAAATGGTTTGTCTTTATGGAACACAAGAGTATATTGCATCGGTAGACACCAATGAGTAGTACTATTTGGCTACCAATTAGTAGAAAAAGGTCAGAAACAACAAGGGAAAAAGAACATGCTCAGGACAGAATCCCGAGATGTGGATGCATAGATTATCATTCTTCCGAAAACCAATGCATAGAAGGGAGGGTGTGGCAGAGTCACGAGTATAGATGCGAGACTCACGAGGAGTAATATTGTCGTGATCTATTTGATTCGATTAAAGAACATTTGTCGTAACTAGTGGTAGGGGAAGTCCTTAATTGTCACAATTTATTCATGACAAAGACCACAAGCTTGAAGGCTAGAATTGTAGTACCAGCCATCCTGAGGTAATGTGTGAACATCTACAACAGGGATCAATGGAATGGATCTTGGGTTAAAGAGCAGCTTCATGTACCAGATTCACAACACCAGAATTCCAGCACAATCTGGGATCTTCAGTTCAAGTCGAAGGGTGAAAACCCGAGAAAGAAGTAACTACTACTTGGGTGACATAGCGTACACTGCAAGATAGTAATCACGAGGAAGCTTCCAAGAGAAGAAAGAACTTCTGAAGTACCCAAAAAATATGGAGGAGGCACACGAGGCGAAAGGAAACCTCGAAGCCTAGAACAGAACACTGTGGATCCTACAATATAATATTTGTGGGCCCAAAAGATAGATAGATCATGATAGAAAGGAATCTCTCGATTGAAGCAGAGCAAGGGGAAACAAGGAATTCACAACACACGCAACTCTAGAGAACTCAACACTAGGTCAACTGGCTGAGAAAAGACCTGCCAAAAAGGCACCTAAGTTTTGAGAGACTAGAAGAGATATCAAAACTTTTTTCCAAATCAACACAATATAAGATGACCTAGAGTTAGAGCGATACCAGATAAGGAGAAAAAGAAGCATACCAGAGTTTTCGCAAATACTTTTCATCTTTGAAATAGTTTTCATAAGCACTAGACTCAACATCGACCAATAGCAAGGTTTTCCTACGGTCGGTACTGCTTTGATACCAAGAACTGTGAGACCCCCGGGATCAGGGTTAAACAAATCCCAGACCTTAGCCTGACATAAGCTCAATCTAGAGCTCGAGGATATTCAGTGAGAAATCAGTAACACAACAGTACCCTGCGACACAAAAATTATTACAGCAAGCTCATAACTGAGAGAAGAACCAAAATATTGCAAGCAGAGGTCACTAACCACAAACATCAAACAATGGAAGACAAATTATGCTATTAAGTATAGCAAACTTAACAAATGGCCTAAGAGGCCTGAAGCATAACGATGACGTCCCAGTCCATAGATTCCAGGCTGCCGGCCGGGAACCCCAAGCCACTCATTGGTGTCGATGTCATACGGAACTCATCTTTAGCGAAACACTTACTCTGAAAGTATCAACAAAGCAAGGGTGAGTACGGGGTGTACTCCGCAAGACTTATGGCTGGTGGGGTTATTTTGCATAAAGCCATCTTTGTTTATAAAACAAGAGGGAGGTGAATCTCGTCTAATCATAATATTTTAAAAGGGGGATAAGAGAGCGACATCTCCGAAGAATTGATCATCATCTTGATATCCACCAAAGTAATCCTCATCTCACAACTAGGATCACCCCTTCGTACCCATGAGGAAGCATCCTTAACAAACATTAGTTGCCAAGTTTTACGATTAGGTTATAGTTCTCTATGATCTCATGTTCATTCCCAAGTCGTCCATAACCGTGTACACGGCTTTTCGAAAAGATTTAACCCTACAGGGGTGTACAACTTTACCCACACGTACCAACCGACTCTTAATGCCAAGCTATTAGCCCTCTTCCTAGGAAGGCCGGCAGAGGGTGGTTGTACACGACCTTTACCTTGCTTTCGCCGAGACCATGAGTCACGCCCTAAGGGGGGTTCCGCCGTAGCGGGTCAAATCCCGAAGCCAATCCCTAGAGATGTGAGTCAGGGTTGGTTTATCTGGGGCGCCATCTACCCCAAGCAACCCCGGGCACACTTACCTACCTGTTATGATGCACCTTCACCCACCAAATCTTTCAAAACGTTTTATATGCATATGTCGAATGGAACGCCGAACTATGTGACTCATGGAATCTACTAGGCAAGTTAGTTACTCGTGAGGTTTTCCAGGCCCTGTGTGGCTGTACGCTCGTCTCGGTTCCAAAGGAAAGAACTCGATTCCTAGTAGTGGCGAGCATGGGACTAGAAAAACCACATCCCACCATGGCCTCCCATACAAGCCTTAGAATGTTTAACCTTTACCACTAATCTTACCTGATCAGTATACCTCGTTCTCCTGTCATACTAGATTCTCTGGAATTGGTACATCATCTGGATGAACTAGCACTGATAACTATGCATGGCTAAGCAAGACAGATATAAGCTCTAGCAGTGCAAACAAGCCAAACCTAGTTATGCTAGGAGCAGTGGATCGGGTAATATAAGCTCAAGGGAGTAATGCTATAGATAGGATACACTATCTATCGATAAAACACCATAGTAGAATCGTATGCATCATGGCAAGAATGAAATACTTTCGAAGCCATATGATTGTATAATGGTGGGGCTATGCTTGCCTTGTTTCTTGATACCTAGATAAGCAGATCTTCGAATATCTTGTACTGGACTTGATTATAGTGGATCAAGTTTTATTCGTCGGTCTTTGATGGTGTTGATCTCGGTCTTCGATCTCGATATCGTATTCTACCGAAAAGAAGCAAACACCAGAAAGAAAGGGAAACAATCAACACATGGCATCGATGCAATGCTCAAGCAAGGATGATGATATGACAAGTTAAATAGATCTTGTAATGAACCCTAAGAACATGCTTCACAATTTTAGCGGGATCCGAAGGGTCCAAACCCTAATATAGGAAAGACCCCGGAATCACCTACGGGGTTCAATTGGCTCTTCTGATTAAACTTGCAATGAAAGTTGTTAAACAATGCATTATTGTAAGTCTATTGTCTTGTTTTTCTGAACATTTTGATATATTATTTGTATTTTTATGAATTACAGATTAAAATATATTAATTTTATAATATTTATACCTTTTCTAAAATTATTAAACTATATAAAGGATTACTGCATCATTATGACGTCAGCTCATGGCTTTAAATCTTATTACACAGGGCTGGGCTAGCCTCAGTGGCTAACCGATGGGCCAGGGGCCACATATGTAGTCACCGTGGACAACCTTGGTCGACACCACGTCGGCTCGACGGAAACTGGCCAGGCGGTGGCCGGTGACGGTGAGGGAGGGCGCGCGGAGCTGCGGGAGCAAGCGCGCTCGAACCGGGGCTTCACGGCGGACCATCTAGTAGCGGCTCCGCTACCTAATGGTCACCGGAGTGATGGTAGCGAGCTTTATTCGTGGCGGCAGAACGGCAGCGCACGACGCGGCGGCGAACCAGAGAGGGAGGGGACAGCGGAGTGGTCCTTCAGGACCGTTAGCTCACCATGGTTGTAGAGAAGCGGTCGGAGAGGCAGCTCGAGGGCGGAGGTGGCCGGAATCAACGTCATAGAGCGGCGACCGGAGCTCGGGGAGGAGGTGGCGATCGAGGAGATTGGGGGCATCTCCGGCCTGGGCTCTGGTACTGGAAGAACAAGGAGACGGTGGCGGAGCTCATGGTGGTCTCAGATGGAAGAGGGGAGGCCGGAGTCGACGACGATGGACGGCTCTGGCCGGAGCTAGGGTTCGGCTAGGGAGGGGATAAGGAGAGAGGAGGGGAAATAGGGTTCGTCCGGTGGCGGTGAGGTATTTGTAGACGGACGACAACGTCGGTAGCACGAATCCTGGCGCAGGCGGGCATCGCAGTGCCGGCGAGCGGCGGGCGCATCAACAGCAAACTGCTTCGGCATCACTGTCGAAGATGACGAAGCGGAAAGAAGGCCGAACCGATACGAGGCCAGGAACGGGCTGCAGATGGCCCAGAGGTGGGCCGCAGAAAAGATTGAGGAGAGGGAGAAGTTAGATGGGCTGTGGCCCAGACTGCTCTCTGGCTGCATTTTTTTACGGTAACCATTTTTCTTTTCTATTTTCTCACTTGAGTTTGTATTTCCAAATCTAAATCTGTTTTGAATATTTTCAAAAATACCAGAACATTTGTAAACTATAAAAATATAAGGGGCCCTATAGTCCATTTGGGCTCCACCTTTTTTTGGAACTTTTCCAAAAATAAAAACCATTTGAGAGGATTTTCAAGAGAGGGAGGAAACTAGGGTTTTAGGGTTTTGTCTTTATTTTCTTCAATGCATATTTTAAAATATGATGCTCATGAATGCACAATCAACCCTAAATATAAAATTAACTAGAACTGGGGCGTTACAAGTACGCCACGGTATCAAATAATCGCAAGGGATTATTTGATCCACCCGGCTTGATTCCAAGCTTGGGGGGATCTTAGAGAACCTTGTAATCTATCTTACAGTTTTTGCATGTTTAATTTTCTTCATGAATGGTTAGGTTTAAAATTTTCTTTAGTTGCATCAACTTCGAGCTCCCTTTGTTCAAGAGAAGATTTATATCCGTTGAGATTATGAGACTTTATGATAATTGAAGTTGTGTTTGATTCATGATTATTATATAAGATGCTTGAACTTGGTTGAGTGTTATGATACTTGTACATCTTTCATAATTTTAGGGACTTCCACACCAACAAAGGTATTTATTAAGTTATGAGAAGAAGAATTCTGGTAGCATATTATAATTAAGAGTTTTTGAAAGCCATTGAAGTAGTGAGCATGATCAAATAGCTATGTTGAAATAACAAGAGAAAAGAGAGCAAGTAAAAATATAGACATACAACTATCAAAAAAAGAATAAGAAGAAAGTAGCTATCAAAAGAATCAAATGTAAAAAAAAGAGAGAAAATGATCATGAATCTTCATTAGTAAAAATAGTGCTCTATATCTTTAAACTCTATGATTATATGATATGTTGAATCACTAGGAGCTTCTTATAATTTCATCAATATTGGAAAAGGTGTGGAAGCCTCGCAGTTATGTAATGTGTAAGGGTATGGTAATACCCCTGAAGTATCTCTACATCCGATGTTGTATTCCTGCTTCAATTTCTACCTCATTTATTGTAACAACTCGTGTCTCATGAACATGATGATCTTGTCCATAAGTCGCCATCTTGCTCGGGATGAGCAAGAGCCTAGCTTGGGGGAGTTGATGAGTCCAAAATTGAAGCATATTTACCTTTTGTTTTTGCGTGAATAGAGTAGGGATCTTTGTATTTCACACGCTATTTTGTTCTTGTTTCAACAAGATCCCAAATAATGGAGTCATATATGAACATATCAATTAGAGTTGTCATATTGTGTAAATATATGACATTTCTAATTGATAAAAGTCATTTAATGAATTTACCTTCACACCTAGAAGAATACCAAACAAGGAGGAGGCACCAGTATCGATAACGACCACTGGTACGGCGGATCCTGCCCGTACCACCCGCCCGTACCAGGTGCCATCATGACCGCCTCATCAAATACTTTCTCCTGGCAAAGACGAGGGAGAGATCCGACATTCACAGCCACCAGAAACCATGAAAAACCACATCCGAGAGGGATCTGAAGGAGGAAGTTGGCTGGGGCAAAATCCCGGCTGCTTCACGGATCATTGGAGGACAACGCATCATCCCCTTCATCATCCACCGCTGCATATCCATTACTACCATTACTCCCATCTTTCATCTATTAAATCTCTTTGTAATTCCAGATCCAATTATGGTTTGCATTCGATCTACTTCCGTACTTTTATCCATTCATTTGATTATGATGATGTTGTTGATTCCTTCCATGAGTGAGTAGTTCCTTTGTTCTTGGGGAGATGGAGAAACCCTAGCACCATTATGAACTTGTAATAAAGATGATCTATTCTTGTGTCCGTATGACTTGCTTGTCTATGATATAATTATGATTTGTGTTTGATCTCTCTCCTTAGATGGTATGTGTAGTCAGATGCATATCATTTTCCTTAGGGACTAAAGGAAGGGAGAAATCCTTTGGACGTGGCTTGGAAGCATACCCGGAATGCCCCGTGATAGATTGGCGCCGGCTCGTGACCTACACTGTCAAAGGAGGATTAAAGAGGGACTCCCTAAGCTAATTACGATATCCACGTGGAAACCCTTAATTGCAGTGGTTTGTATGGGTGACTACTCTCAGACATCGCAGTGGTTATTTAGAGGTGACCTCACTCTTGGCTCAACAAAGTGGCTTCCTATGAGCTTTGTAGTGAACATCTTATTATGGGGCTCTCTCCACACATATCATGACACAAGGAGTATGTTATCTTGATTACATATAACGATAATACTATGCTAGTGGTGTATCCTACATCCCCAAGAACATTTTAGCCATATTGAGTTCAACTGCGCTTTCACAAATCTGCTACTTGTTTTATTTTACTTATTTTAATTACTTTTCTACAATCAACCATAAACCTTTCAAACACCCTTTACTTGAGATCAAAGATAGCTTATAAGTATACTTTGGTAGAGAGTAACGAGGGGCATAAAGACCTTTAGCAATATCTCTTTGTGGGTTCGATATCTTTACTTCAAAACTAGCTACAATTGGTCTGTGCACTTGCAGTCATCACTCGTGGATCTAGTCGCTTGGCGACCCCAAGTGGTGCTTTGTACTTGGTGTTTTCCCTGAATACGAATGGGGTCGGTTAGGTGAGTCCCCGAGTGTGGTACTTAACCGTTCTAGTCACATGCCCGAGGTAGGTGAGGACACGGTATGCTGTTTGTAACATGTCTCTCCTCCTGACTTGAAAAGTCAGTCACGTGGCGAGTCCAGGGAAAGATCTCATACTTGGTATGTTCCCGAGCCATGTTAGGTTCGTTTTAGACGAGTCCTCGAGCGTGGTACTGTACCCTTCGAGTCACTTTGCGTGAGGGTGAGGAGGACAGTGTGCTATGAAGCGGAGTCGGTAGTCTTCGCTCGGAAAGCTAGTCGAGCAGGGCGACTCCAATGGTGGCTCCAGTTGGCGTTTTCATGGACAGATCAAGGCCCGAATACTTTCAGCTCCCTTGACTCACACTAGTTAACCGTGGCGGTTGCTCAACCAAGGGTTGACTACCGTAATTAGCATATTGTTGTACATACAAGTGCGATTGGGACAAGAAAAGGCGAGTAGACACAATTTGTGCGAGCCAGATTTTTATTCCATCATGTGGTAGCTGAGTACAAGTTTTAGTTATATGTATAGAACTTCCGGAGGAGATTCACATTCCATGGCCACTCGACGTCAAGTTGTCCGTCACCTCGTATGTCGATGAGGTAGTATGCATCATTACGTAGGACTCGCCCTATGGCGAATGGCCCTTCCCATGGGGGAGAGAGCTTGTGCATGCCCTTCTTGTCCTGAATGAGTTGTAGGACGAGGTCGCCCTCCTATAAGGTGCGAGTCCGGACTCGGCGACTATGGTAGCGGTGGAGTCCTTGCTAGTAGATGGTGGTGCAGGAGCGAGCCAGGTCGCAGGCTTCATCGAGCAGATCGACCCCATTTTGATAGGAGACCTTGTTGTCCTCTTCTGCGTAGTGCATGACTTGAGGAAATTCATGTTCCAGGTCGGTCGGCATGACAGGTTTGACGCCATACACCATGAAGAAGGGGGTGAACCCTATCAATCAGTTGATGGAGGTGTGAATGCCCCATAGTACGGAGGGGAGCTCTTCGACCTAGCATCCAGGAGTTCGCTCGAGGGGGACCTGTAGTCTTGGCTTGAGTCCTTGGAGCACGCTTTGATTGGCTCGCTCTGCCTGACCGTTCGACTCTGGGTGGGCGACTGAGGCGAGGTCGAGTCGAATACCATGCTCTTCACAGAACTCAGCCATGGTGCCCTTGGCGAAGTTGGTGCCGTTGTCCATGATGATGCTTTGTGGGTAGTTGTACTGGTAGATCAGCACGCGGAGGAACTTGGTAGCGGTTTTGCCGTCGCGTTTCTTGATCGGCTTTGCCTCGACCCACTTGGTGAATTTTTTGACTATGACCAGGAGGTGGGTGTAGCCTGATGGAGCGGTCTTGAATCGCCCCACCATGTTGATGCCCCACACGGTGAATGGCCACATGATGGGTATTATCTTGAGGGCCGAACTAGGTATGTGCGTCTGGTTGGCGTACTTCTGGCACCCGACGCAGCGCTGGACGATGTCGATGGCATCGGCGTGAGCAGTTAGCTAGTAGAAGCCATGTCGGAAGGCTTTGGCGACTAGCGACCTTGCGCCGACATGGTGGCCATAGTCACTGGTGTGGATGTCTTGTAGGATCTTGCGACCCTCTTCTGGTTGTATGCAATGTTGGTATACTGCTGTTACGCTGCGCTTGTGGAGCTCGCAGTTGATGAGTATGAAGGACTTGAACGACACACGATCATCCGTGCATCAGTCTCGTCGTTGGGAAGGATATTGTGCTCGAGGTAGGCGATGTAGGATGCAGTCCCGTTGCTTGGCTCCATGATCATGGCGACCAGGCGGGTTCGGCCTGCAGCAGTATCCTGATGTCGATCTCCTTCGGGGGAGACCGATGGCTTGTTGATGACATCGAGGAAGATGCCCGGGGGTGGTTGATACGTCCATTATGCATCACCATTCTATATCATAATTCACTATTATTCATTGATATATTTCATATTAAGAGATGGTACTTATGTTATTTCATCTATTTTTGCATGATTGATGATTTTGAGAGGATGAACCACCAAAGCCAGGATTCTGATGGAAAAACCACCATTTGGAGGCAAAATTGGCAAAGATCACAAAATCCCAGAAAATATACGGAAATTCCTATTTTTCAGAAGACGAAGGAAGCCAGAAGGGGAAGTGGAGATGGGCCACAAGGGGCCCACACCACCCCCTGGAGCGGGACAGCCCTAGCCACGCCACCAGGTGGTGTGGCCACCCTGGCCCAGCTCTGGCATTACCCTCTGACGCATATAAGCCCCTCGAAACCCTAAGACATGGGGAGCGACCACAGAAAGATTTGGCCGCCTCTACGGGGCGGAAAACCATAGAGAGAGAAAGATCTCTCCGGCAGGCAGAAATCTGTCGGGAAAATTCCTTCCTAGAGAGGGGAGATCGTCGCCATCAACACCATCATCAAGCTATAATTCATCGGGATCATCATCTTCACCATCATCTCCACCAGCACCATCATCACCACTCCGTACCGCTGTAACAATTGGGTTGAATCTTGCATAGTTCTTTGGGAAAACTTTCCCGGTGTTGATTACTTGTTGTAGTTGATGCTATTGAGTGGAACCATTGAATTATTGTTATGTTCAGATTGTTACTTATCATTATTTCATCTCTGATCTTGATCCATATGATGTCTCGTGAGTAGTTCGTTTAGTTCTTGAGGACATGGGAGAAGTCATGTTGTTAGTAGTGGAATTGTGTTGAGAAAGATTCAATGGTTTGATAATTAAGTTGTGGTGTTATTCTTCTAGTGGTGTCATGTGAACGTCAACTACATGATATTTCACCTTTATGGGCCTAGGGGAATGCATTGTGTATTTGGCTACTAATCGTAGGGGTTGCCGGAGTGACAGAAACCCGAACCCCCATTAGGAAACCTTTGCACAAGGGAGTGTAGGATCTCAGAGTTTAAGGCTCTGGTTAGGTTTCTATCTTAATTACTTTATTGTAGTTGCGGATGCTTGCAAGAGATATAATCACAAGTATGTATTAGTCCTAGGAAGGTCAGTACATTAGCGCAGGTTCACCCACACAACACTTATCCAACTAGAGAAGATTAATCAACTATATGAAGCAAAAGCACTTGACAGTATTCCAATGTGTCCTCGAGAACGTTTGGTCATCTTAAGTAATAAAACCGGCTTGTCCTTTGCTAAAGAAAGGATTTGGCCACTTGCTGCAATTATTATTATTGTATTTTATTTACTCGCACTTTATTTATCTGCATTATCAAAAAAAACCTAAAAATACGTTTGCTAAGTATTTACAGAGAATTCCTGATCCAAGCCACTCGTCAACACCTTCTGCTCCTCGTTGAGTTCGACACTCTTACTTATCGAAAATACCGCGACACACCCCCTATACTTGTGGGTCATCAAGACTATTTTCTGGCGCCATTGCCAAGGAGTGAAGCGCTATTAGAGAGTGGAACTAGTAAAGGAAATTTCTGATGTGAGTATTGTTTATTTCTGTTTGCTACTTTATTCTCAATATGGATAATTCACTTGGTTTCTTATTTCGTAGTGCTACTACCACTGCTAAGGTAGTAGATGAACCTCCACCTGCTGAAAATGATACTTTTAAGATACCTACAAGACTTGTGATCATGTTATGGATAACTACTATTTTGGAGATGGAACTGTCCGTCCCGGTGATCATTTTTTTTATACACGAATTATACGGGTTGTTTAAGTGTGCATGTATTACATCAGATCAAGTTAAGAAAAAACTATTCTTTGTATCACTGAAAGGAAGAGCTGAGGAATGGCATAAGCTGCTAAAGAATGGCCAGTCTCTTGAATGGGAGGAAATTGTACCTCTCTTTTATTCCAAATTTTATCCTCCTAGTGAGATTCATAAAGATCAGAATCAAATATATAACTTTTTGCCTCGTGATGGAGAGAGTACAACTCAAGCTTGGGGGAGATTGAAGTCACTAATGCTCAAATGTCCTACTGATGAGCTACCAAATAATATTATTATCAATAACTTTATGCAAGGCTTTCTCTTCATGATAAGGATCTATTGGATGGTTCTTGCTCCAGATCATTTACGCGTATGGAAGAAGAAGCTAAATGGGATCTTCTAGACCATATTCAAGACAATGCTGAAGCATGGGAGAATGGCAAAAGAAGAAAGTCAGGTATAAATTACGATTATAATTCATTAAATCTTTTATGGGAAATGATGACTTTTATAATATTAGTAAAGCTTATGGTCTTGATTCTAAAAGTATTGCAAATTATTCAAAGGCTTTTGCTCTAGATTTGCTACCAGATTGGAAAAAATGAGGGCCAAAAGGAACAATGAATAAAGAGAGAAGCTGCTCTACATTCACTATCTTTTTGGGAAAAAACACAACTATTGGCGAGAGAGAGGGGGAAAGACGCTCTTAAAATGGTCAATCATAAAAATAACAAAAAATAAAACTTTTAATTTAGGCAACAAGACGCACGTAACCACCAAACGCGCCCCACATGATCCCACACCACCACGTCCCCCATAACGCGTTCCCAACGAACCGGCCCCATGCAGTCCCACATGGCACGGCCCCACACGTCAGCATAACGCGTTCCTGACCAACCGGCCCACGTGGTCCCACACCACGCGGCTCCACAAGTCAGCCAATGGTCAACCTGACAGCAACTGCCGTTCGTGCTATTTGATGAGTTTCCGAGAAGGAGATAGGCAAAAGTGAGAAAAATTAAGCGGTTGGGAAAAAATGAGTACAACTAACGAACCAGGGGCACGAAAATAGAAATACCTAAATAGTATAGACGATAATGGGTCATCTTGTCTCAATAATTTTCTCGTCTCGAAGTATCTGCCAACATCATCCTTGACTTTGATGGCTACACTACCTCCGAACGCAAAACTATGGATTAGAGGACGCCACTCTGCAGAAAATCTTTCATTCTAAGAGTTTGTTGATGAAAAGACCACTTTAATTTATCATAGGATTTTTCAAAATCAATTTTAAACAACACCCCATTCAACCATTTACTATGTAGTTCGTGCACAATTTCATGGAGGATTAGTACACCATTCATGATCTGTCTTCCTTGCATGGAAGCTGTTGCTTAGGTCGAACTACATGGTCAGCCATCGAATTTAGTCTAATCGTTGCGGTTTTTGTGAAATTTTTAAACCTAACGTTAAGAAAACATATAGGCATATATTGTCGTATCCTTTCCGCCTCGTTAACATTATGTAATAAAATTATCTCACCGTAGTTCAGGTGAAACAGGTTTAGTTGTCCAACAAGAAGACAACCAAACAGATCTAGAAGATCCGATTTGATTATATCCCAAAAGTCGATAGAACTAAGATGTTGGAAAACCATCTTCTTAACTTCCTCCTCGGTATAAGGAGCAGTCAAAAAGTTATTCTCCTCAACAGAAACTTGGGGTATGTCTTCCGCTCGAGACTCATCCAGCGAGAAGTTACCTTCCTATGGGGCTTCAAACAGACCTTTATAGTAATTTGTAATGTAAGAATTAAGTTGAGCATGACCTTCGATCATGCCCTCATATGTACAAGTGAATGAATAAGTTTTTTTCGGTGTCTACCATTTTCCGCACCGTGGAAGTATCTTTATTCGAATCTCCTTCTAGAATAAATCTTGCTTTAGATCGCTGGTACTATTTAAGATCCTCTTCTCCTAGAAGACGTGCTATCTCCACATTTGATGGCCCTTGAGCTTAATTTCTTATGCAGATAGCGGTCTAACTTTCGCGGAATCCTCTAACCCATCAATGAAATTCAAGCCGTGTTCCTAGCCCATCCACCGACAAATTTGCGTGTAGCACACATTTTATTATTCCATCTTTGGATTAGGGTATGGCTCCTCATTAGTTCTCCCAAACATTTTTAATCATCTCGTGGAAGCCATCACGGTGTAGCCAACCAAGTTCGAACTTGAATTGGCGTGTACATAGTGGTCTTGACAGTCCGGACATAATCTAACCGAGCTTCAATACATTCTAGTACATGCACGGTTACCAAATGGTCGGTGACTTAGTATTTGAGCCCACCCTCAGTTTTCATGATGAAATCGTCACTGTCAACGCGTTGTACATGGAGCAAACAGAGAAACAAGCTGGCTAACCAACCATCGTCTGAGCAACGACTTAGTTTCCCGGCCCCTCCGTACAGGCTAGACACAAGATTAAGCAAATGATCTCAATTACGTCAGAAGCCTAAGTATAACTTTTTTTGTATGCTTTGACTTTACAGCAAAGATAGTAGAATATATGTAAGTTGCTTGTAGCAAGCGATGTCAGCAGCCGAGATGCGATGCTTTTCTCCATCACTTGCTTTAGCAAGTGAAATAACTGCGAGAAAGTACAACTATATATAGCTAATTCATTAGAAAAAAATACTACAACTAGCTAAATTTAGTATCCGGATTTGTTGTCTCAATTATTGAAAGAGAAGTAAGTAGTTGGTATGCAATTGCGTGGATGTATATTTAATACGTGTCTTCTTGTTTCTGTTACTAGGCCGGTTCGGATGAACGCACGTCATAAACAACTCCTGTTTTCCTCTGATGCAAAAGAAGCCTCATACCGTGCCTATTTGTCCTGGTACACGAGATGACTTCGTGCTGGTCCGAAGCGCTAGTTATGCACACCACGTTGTAGAAAGTGATCGGAGCTTCATTTTAAAGGGAAAAAATGTTGGGAAGACTGGCACCAGATCTAGTATTAATCTTACCGATAAGGTCGCGTAGACCAAAGAATAAGAGAAACCTTTCTACACCCTTTGGAGGAAGGTACAAGAGGTCTGACTAACCGAGGGCACTAAGGATAGAGTCTCCTTGAATCCGACAACGAAAAGTATTCATGGGTATATTTGGCGCAATTTGAGATCAACACCACATCTTTCATGAAGCCAGCAGTGTTGGACCCCTCAAAAAATGCAAATTCTTTGCTTGGTAGATCCTAATATCATATAGAGTGTTGACCGCGGATCACATTAATCGACGAGGTTAGCCAAATTGCACCCTTTGCCAACTTTTTAAGAGGGAACTGGAAACAAGTGTAGGTACTCCCTTGAATATGAAGATGCATAAATGAGTGGCTTGGCTTGATGGATTTCCACATCTCCTAGTGGAGTAATTTCACCAGAGTGGAGGAGTGGTGGTGTTCCATCACCGGAGTGAATGGCTGGCGGCGCAAGGGTTTATCCTCTTTCGTGCTTCTCGCCATTTGGCGAACTTAGAATGAACAAAACACAATACTGTCTTAGGAGCTTTGCTTCTATGCCATCCATAATTATCCATTACTCAAAGTAGTGCTGCTCTTTGGGGGTCGTGGGTGCGAAACAGTTGAGCCCTCCATGCCACGAGGGTAGGCTTTGTAACCGAGACGCTTTGCTAGTTTCTTATAATTCTCAACTTATTATTAATCAATGAAATATGCAAAGTTTGTGTCTTGTTTGAGATGAAAAATGAATCACGGGAATATTCATTATTTGTTTCGAAGTGGCATAGCATAAACCAAGAAATCCCCACGGTAAAAGAAATGACGGGGCCATAAGGGAAAGAAACCCTCACCGTGTTTCATTAGAAAAAATAGGTGTGTATGCACCGGGGATGCGAGGAGGCTCGAACATGGGCAGGCAAGGGCATCTCAACACACCCAAGTCACTGGCAGTTCAGAGCAAGCCCAGAGTAACTTCCCTACTCTTCTCTCACAAAGTCACACAACTCACACCTAACCATACCGAGAAAGGATATTTCTGTTAGAGTATTGTACGTACACGGTTATTGTGGTAGTTTAGGATAGTTAGGATCCTAACCTAACTTGTCTTATACTCGAAGTTGATCCCTGTATGCCTATATATACTCGCCCATGAGTCTCAATAATATAACCATCATATTCCGCCAATCTCTCTCCCTCTCTATCCTTCTACATGGTATCAGAGCGGCAAGATCCTTGACCTAGCCGCCGTACACGCTTCCGCGCCGCGCTGCCCACGGGGAGGTCGATCTCCATGTTGTCTGCCAGGGGCTGCGTGATCCGTATATAGGGTTCTTCCGCCGTTCCGTGATCGGCTGCCCTGTAAATACACAGGGTTTGATACTCGAGTTGAAGCGGTAAATCAATCTGCTAAGTGCTACGAGAAGAATCTGGCCTGCGCACGTTCGCCGTGATAGGCTTTGATCTCTCCTTGGACTATGAATTATAGTCGGGTCGTGCAACAGAAATGATGTTTCTTGCGAAAACAACAGAAATAATATTGACCTGTAAAAAAATTGAAAATATTATTTTATCTTATTGAGACGATCGTAAAGCCAAATCTAGTGTTTAATTTTATCCATGGATGGAGGATTAAAGATCTCGTACAAATACCTCCATCAACCACTACAACTTTGTGCTTGCATCATCTTATGTTCTCTTTGTTAGATAACAAACACTATGCCTGCATGTTGCTGCGAAAGAACAAAAATGAATTACTTAAAAAATATGACAATAACGCATCGGCAATATGCTCGCACTGTTACCGTACTTTGTAAACAACACTATTTTTTTTGGATTTAAACTGGACATGTTGGTTGCACAAATTCGCTAATCTTCTCCTTCTAAGGGGACACCGGCATGACCTATTCCCTACATTTGTGCATCAGTGTCATCGATGCCTCTTTGAGGGACATCTAGTTTCTTTATGAACATATGTTAATTTTGCAGGTGGGTACATACGAAGAACCCTCATCAACTCTAGTCTTATTAGGCGGAAGGCTAGATTTTTTTTTGATAAAGGGCGTGTTATCGTAAGATGACATTTTTAGGCAGCTATGGCGGGCATTAGCCAACCTGAACCGTTTTCAATAAAAGATCGAAACTAGATAAGAACGCAATGGCAACCACATCAAGAACATAACACTTACACAAGAACTGGCAGCAAAACAAGAGGAAAACCAGACTTGAGCAAAGTCCACAATAGATCAAGCATTAAACTTAGCACACAACAACCTCACAAGATATCGTGAAGAGCATGAAGGAGTGATGTTGGATTAACCGAAAGGATCATGTAGTCGAGACTATCCAAAGAAGCGAAACCCGCTTGCCAAGTGACCACTCTACACCTTGCAGAACTAGGAGAGTCATAGTCTCCATTGAAGGGCATCTCCCTGTTGATGTCACCACCAAAGGGCAGGGTTCCACCAAAACTACCATTGCACCTACTCTTGGCCTCGAACACGATAACCATCACAAAATGAGTGAACATGAGCACAACGTGAGGCCACGAGAACCTCATATGCCATTGAAGGACCACGACCACCAAGACCTCATCGCTGGCACGAACATCCTAGAGAGTAGGTCAACCAAAGATGCATGAAGGACCAACGAACATAGCTTGGCACAAAGACGAAGAGCATTGCAAGAAGACTAGAGCTTGCCGTGCACACCCAAGCTAGAAGCACCAATGCTTATAGGGGATAGGGAACCACGACAATTTTTCCAATCAAGGTAACGACGCCCTTAGGCGTCATAGTCACCATATGAGTTTCACTAATCCCTCTTATCCCAAACAGCCCTCCAGGATTAGTGAAACTCCACGTCACCTCCATGGATGACAACGACGCCCATAGGCGATGCCATTGCAGGCTTTCACCTAGAACTCCAACTCCACCATGAGAAGCCCCTGGATGCCGAAAACCCCGACTGCCTCATACACATGTGGATCTAGAAGGAAGGATTCAACCCCAAAAACAGTGGGAGGCCGGAGAAATCCAGAGTCTAGACCTAGATTTGACCTGTAATGCAGCCGCGGCCTATCCAAGCACCGATGTCGTCGAGCTAAGGAAAGTGCTAGAGCTAAAGGAGGAACCAAAAGGAGCAAATTTGAGCGAAAGAGGGTGCACTGATGTCTGGAATAACATGCGGTGAACAAGGATTTGGTGGAGGCAAAGGGTGGCTACTAGGACACGCAGCTAGTAGGAGGCCAGTGCCGAGGACAATGGGGGAGATGGTGGGGTGGGGTTATTGGGGAATATGAGAAGACATACCGAGCGATGGAGGTGGGTTAGCTGTGGTGTGGGGGCGAGCTTCTGGCCACCTGTGAGCGATGGTGACAACATGGGATAAGTATTGAGTGTCGAACCCATGAGGAGCAGAAGGTAAACTATCTATTCTCTAAATCCCTATAACCGACCTATATGGCCCTTTGTGCAATGCAATAAAATAAAGATGCAATGCTCTTTTTTACTTGGAGCTACTACTATAAAACTACAAACTAAAAGAACTAAGTGCTGAAAGAAAAGATGCAAGTAAAGCTTATGCAAGGTGGTGTGGATGAAGGTAACTCAAGGGAGAAAATGTTCTAGGCATATGGTTATTTCATTTGTTCGATTTTCACAACTAGTGAAGCACATGGATAGTCTATTGTTTCTTCTAGAGAGGAGGTATAAATAGGTGAAACCATGAACACTAGCAAATACACCCCTAGTGATCGGTCCTAAGGCCATTTTCGAGCAAGCAAGGGAGTTATTAAGACATGAAGTCCAACCATCGCTGTAATTTTTAAGGTCCCCGTTAGTTTATACCTCGTTGAATTAACACATTATTAATGGTCATGCATATAAAAGGCAGGACGAGGTTTCTGTTACTCCGACCATCCCTGACCTAGCACTACATGCAATGGTGACAACCTTATGAATTCCCCAATACATGTGTGCACTCATATATTAGTACAGAATACCATCATAGAAGATAACAAACTTGTATGCAACCATAAACAAACTATTTCACCATAGCCATCAACAAGTCACTACTCAAATCTAGACATAGAGATAAATAGATCATGGGAAAATGATAGATTGATCTCAACATCATGTTTTCTAATAGATTACAACGAGGATATGCATATGATAAAGGTTTTTTGCCTTAGATGTTGATGAAGAACACACAGGAGGGGGTGGAGCCACCCAGAGCGATTCTGGAAGTGGTTCCCCCCTTCGATCTCCGCCGATGGTGGACTTCTATCTTCTATGTTTCTTGGTTTTAGATCTCTGCTTCCGTGCATCACGAGAAGAAAAATCTGAGGGTATATATAAATGGTTTTAGGTCAAAATGTTCGCGATCGTTAATAGCCATCAGTCCTCGGGCAATCCTTAATACAAAATGTGCCAAAGCGGAAAAAATGCTTCTTCGTAGCCATCAGTCTGACCCAAAAGTGTGAGTCTCCTAGCTTCCAAAGCACTTGAGACAACGCCTTTGAGCCAACATATTTCCTCCTTAGGAGGGTTTGCCATACACCGTCCTTAGTAAATAGCTTGAAAAGCCATTTACCCAGTAGAGTGGTATTCTTGACCTCAAGGTCATGAATCCCTAATTCACCTTGGTATTTGGGACGACAAACCACACTTCATTTGGCTAGTCGGTATTTATTTTCTCGCCATCTCCTTGCCAAAAATAATCTAGATCGGAAATAATATAATCTATATAAGACTCCTTTAGGAAGCTGAAAGAAAGAGATCATATATAGTACCATTTTACTCACTACTGAATTTATGAGCACCAATCTTCTGCCTAGAGATAGCAATTTTCCTTTCCAACTTCTTAGTATTTTTTGTAGTTTTTTGTCGATGTGTTTCCACTCAGCATTTGCGAGTCTCTGATAATGAATCGGTATCCCCAAATAGTAGATTGGAAACTAACCTTCCCGGTAGCCAAAAAGATTAGCATAAAGGTGGGCCTCATATTGAGCCTCTCCGAAGCAAAACAATTCACTCTTATGGATATTAGTATTTATACTAGAAAGGTTCTCGAAGGCTGCTAATATTAATTTCATATTATTAGCTTTTTCCATGTCACGTTCCATAAATAGAATCGTGTCATCGGTGTATTAAAGGATAGAAAGTCCACCATCGACGGGATGAGGAACTACCCCTTCAACCTGGCAATCAACTTTTGCACCCTCAATCAAGATGGCCAACATATTTGCCACTATATTAAATAGTATAGGCGGTAATGGGTCACCTTGTCTAAATCATTTTCTCGTCTCAAAGTATCTGCCAACATCAGACTTTGATGGCCACACTACCTCCAGACACAAAACTATGGATTAGAGCACGCCACTCTGTAGAAAACCTTTCATTCTAAGAGTTTGCTGATGAAAAGACCACTTTAATTTATCATAGGTTTTTAAAAATCAATTTTAAACAACACCCCATTCAACTACTTACTATGTTGTTCGTGCACACTTTCATGGAGGATTACTACACCATCCATGATGTGTCTTCATTGCATGGAAGTTGTTTGCTTAGGTCGAACTACATGGTTAGCCATCGAGTTTAGCCTAATCGTTACGGTTTTTGTGAAAATTTTAAATCTAACTTTAAGAAGTCATATAGGCATATATTGTTGTATCCTTTCCGCCTCGTTAACCTTACGTAATAAAATTATCTCACCGTAGTTCAGGCGAAACAGGTCTAGTTGTCCAACAAGAAGACAACCAATCAGATCTAGAAGATCCGATTTGATTATATCCTAAAAGTTGATAGAACTAATATGGAAAGCCATCCGTCCCGGGGCATTGTTGTGTTCCATTTGGAAAATCACCTTCTTAACTTCCTCCTTGGTATAAGGAGCAGTCAAAAAGATATTCTCCGCAATAGAAACTTGGGGTATGTCTTCTGTTCGGGACTCATCCAACGAGAAGTTACCTTCCTATGGGGCTTCAAACAAACCTTTATAGTAATTTATAATGTAAGACTTAAGTTGCTCATGACCTTCGATCGACAAGTGAATGAATAAGTTTTTTCTAGTGTTTACCATTTGCCACACTGTGGAAGTATCTTGTATTCGAATCTTCTTCTAGAATAAATCTAGCTTTAGATCACTGGTACTATTTGAGCTCTCTTCTCCTAGAAGATGTGCTATCTTCGCATTTGATGGCTTTTGAGCTTAATTTCTTATGCAGATAGCGGTCTAACTTTCGCGAAATCCTCTAACCCATCAATGAAAGATGAAAGTTGAAGCTTCTTCTTCTTGAGAATCCAAGCCGTGTGCCTAGCCTATCCACCAAGAAATTTTCATGTAGCATAAGTTATATTATTTCATCATTGGATTAGGGAATGGCTCCTCACTGGTTCTCCCAAACATTCTTAACCATCTCGTGGAAGCCATCACGGTGCAGCCAACCAAGTTCAAACTTGAATTGGCGTGTACACTGTGGTCTTGACAGTCCAGACATGATCTAACAGAGCTTCAATACGTTCTAGTACACACACAGTTACCAAACAATCGGTGACTTAGTAGTTGTGCCCACCCTCCGTTTTCGTGAGTCAACGTGTTGTACATGGAGCAAACAGAGAAGCAAGATGGCTAACCAACCATGGTCCGAGCAACGACTTATTTTTCCCGGCCCCTCCGTACAGGCTAGACACAAGATTAAGCAAATGATCTCACTTACGTCACAAGCCTAAGTACAACCTTTTTTATATGCTTTGACTTTACAGTGGATCTAGTAGAATATGTAAGTTGCTTGTAGTAGGCGATGTCAGCAGCCGAGATGCGCTGCTTTTCTCCGTCGCTTGCTTTAACAACTGAAATAAGTGCGAGGAAGTACATCTATATAGCTAATTCATTAGCAAAAAAAAATACTACAACTAGCTAAATTTAGCTTCTGGATTTGTTGTCTCAATTATTGAAAGCTAATTAAGTCGTTGGTATGCAATTGCGTGGATGTATATTTAATATGTTTCTTCTTGTTTCTATAGCTAGACCGGTTGAACGCACGTCATAAACAACTCATGTTTTCCTTTGATGCAAAAGAAGTCCCACAGTGTGCCTCTTTGTCCTAGTATACGAGATGACTTCGTGTTGGTCCGAAGCGCTAGTTATGCACACCACGTTGTAGAAAGTGATCAGAGCTTAATTTTAAAGAGATTTTTTGGGAAGACTGGCACCGGATCTACAACCTTACCGATAAGTTAGCGTAGACCAATGAATAAGAGGAAGCTTTCTACACCCTTTGGAGCAAGCTATAAGAGGTTCAACTAACCGAGGGCATTAAGGACAGAGTCTCTTGGAATCCGACCAACGAAAAGTATTCCTGGGCATATTTGGCGCAATTCGAGACGAGCACCACATCTTTCATGAAGCCTACGGTGTTGGACCCCTCAAAAAATGCAAATTATTTGCTTAGTAGATCCTAGTATCAAATAGAGTGTTGACCGCGGATCACCTTAATCGACGAGGTTAGCCAAATTGCGCTCTTTGCCAACTTTTTAAAGGGAACTGGAAACCATGACACATCTTATATTCAGTGTAGGTACTCCCTTGAATATGAAGATGCATAAATGAGTGGCTTGGCTTGGTGGATTTCGACATCTCCTAGTGGAATAATTTCACCACAGTGGAGGAGTGGTGGTGTTCCATCACCGGGGTGAATGGCTGGCGGGCGCAAGGTTTTATTATTTTTCGTGCTTCTCGCCGTTTGGGGAACTTAGAACAAACAAGACACAATAGTGTTTTAGGAGCTTTGCTTCTATGCCATTCATAATTATCACTAGTACTCAAAGTAGCGCTGCTCTTTGGGGGCTGTGGGTGCGAAACATTTGAGCCCTCCATGCCGCGAGGGTAGGATTTGTAACCGAGACACTTTGCTAGTTTCTTGTAACTCTCGACTTCTTCTTAATCAATGAAATATGCAAAGTTTTTGTCTTGTTTGAAAATAAAAATTAGTCAGATGAATATTCGTTATTTTGTCGAAGTGGCATAGCGCAAACCAAGCAAGCCCCAGAGTAGAAAAAGAATGATCTGGGGTAAGGGGAAGAAACCCTCATCGTGTTTCATTAGAAGAAATAGGTGTGACGCACCAAGAATGCGAGAAGGCAAACCTTGGCAGTCAAGGGCATATCAAAAAACACCCAAGTCACTGGGCTACGCCTCAGCGGAGTAACCTCCCTACTCTTCTCTCACAAAGTCACAACTCACACCTAACCAGCAGACGCACAAAAACGACCAGGATGAGGATGGAAAGCAGACGTCTCTCTCACCGAAAGCTCCGCCGGCGTGAGCTCATCACCAGTGACCAGTGGGCACAGGAGTTCAGACCCCTCACTCTTCCGAGCTACGGACGGAGTATCGAGTAGCTAGTTTAACAAAGCCAGTCCCATCCTAGATGCTTCACAATGTTTCTATCCGATAGAAAAGCGGGGAGCTCACGTTGGAATCCAAATGAAGCCGTCAGCCAGCACGGTCCGTAAGGTAGGCTACGCTTCGTTCGTAACAAGTACGCGGCGTCCGTGCGGTGCGGTCCAAATGACGAGCTAGCGCATGGAACGGTCTCCAGAGCGACGCGAGCAGGTTCAACGGCGCGTCTTGACAAAGCAAAAGCTGCCCCATCATAGTACTAGTAGCACTATCAGTAGCAGTACTTGATTTATTACAAGGTCGATCAAGAAATTTTCGCACAGGGCATGCAACAGTAGACTTTTTTTTTCTGGGCTGTGGCTATAAATACGAGCCGGACCTCCTCACCATATATCCCACATTCCGACGCTTGCTTCCAACACCTTATCATCTTTCTTCCGTCTTCTTTCTCCCACCGGCCGGACCCGATCGATCCTGTGCTCTACTCTTGGATAATGGCTCATGGCAAGAGGTCTAGGCAGCAAGCCGAGGCAACGACCTCCGTCAGCCTGCTGGACCTGGACAGCAGCGACATGGCGCGCATCCTGATGCTCTTCTCCGCCCACCACCACCACCACGGCTACCACGGCGTCACCACCGGACCGTCGTCGCCCGAGAGGGTGTTCGAGTGCAAGACCTGCAACCGCCAGTTCCCGTCCTTCCAGGCGCTCGGCGGCCACCGGGCCAGCCACAAGAAGCCGCGCCTGGCGGACGGCGCCGAGCCGCCCAAGCCCAAGGTGCACGGATGCTCCATCTGCGGGCTCCAGTTCGCCGTCGGCCACGCGCTCGGCGGCCACATGCGCCGCCACCGCGCCGTCGCGGCGGCAGGGGATGGGCTCGGTCTTGGCCTCAGCCTCGGTCTCGGTCTCGGACTCGGGCCCAAAGATGATGGCGAGAAGAAGAACACAACGGCGACGGCCGAGCTGGTGCTTGACCTGAACTTGCCGGCACTGGAGGAGGACCCGTCGGCCGATCGCGCCAACAGGCAGCTGGGGCTCGCCGTGGACTTCCCCTTGGTGGTTGACTTCCGACGTTAACAAGATATATACTATTCAATTCTGATCTATATACAGTGGTACAATTTTTGGTGTTCAATATTTGCGTTGAGCTGCTCGAGAAGTCAACAACCCTTCGCGCATTAGAAGTACTTCTCTAACCATATTAACATGATTTGACTTCTCGCGGTACACATGTGATAACACTTTTTCCCCGGGAGTTTTGTTTCTTTATGCTCT
Source organism: Avena eriantha (assembly GCA_910589775.1). Lineage (NCBI taxonomy): Eukaryota > Viridiplantae > Streptophyta > Magnoliopsida > Poales > Poaceae > Avena > Avena eriantha. Next base: position 106,924,463 of record OU342742.1, read on the forward strand.
TCCGCCTTGCGGCTGACCACAAGCAATTTAAATGTACTAACATCTTCAATTGTGAAAATATTTATAAAGGGGTTCATTTCTACTACTTCCAGCGCCCACATGATGTAAGTCGTTTAATACTCCATCTGTTTCAAAATATAAAATGTTTTAGTTTTGTGAAAACAATATATCTATCACTTTTGCTTCGGTGTCCCTCCCTTCCCAAAACTTTGAAGGGTAAGGTGGTCTTTTACCATTAATTGCTGATTATTAGTTGCTAAACCAAATTAGATTATGTTTGTCCGCTAAGCCCATACACATTATTTACGTGTACCAACTAAAACTGTCTGCCCCCAAAATACTCACCGCCCTTTTGACGGGTTAACCAGCACAATGGTGACGAGCCGTCACACAACCTGATTTAGTGAACGTTGTAAAAACCGCGGTGCGTGAAGCGGGCAAGTGGAGGTCCTTGTCACGAACCATGCCTGTCGCCGTTATAGTGTGCATGATCGCTGAACTGCATGTGCCAGTAAGCATGGTCGTGTCCACTCCGGCAAGACGTGCACGTATACGTAATACAATATACTAGACTAGTAAGGTGATGATTTTAGATGGACTTTGATAATCACCTCTACCAATTCTAAATCGTGTCTACGCGTGTATGGTTTAGTAACTAATAATCAGTAATTAGTAGTAAAAGACCATCTTACCCTTTAAAGTATGGGGAGGGGGACACCGAAGCAAACTTCTCTTTTTAGTGTTTAGGTTTAGAGTAAACCTCTCTGAACCTACATACTCCCTCCGTCCCAAAATAAGTGACGTGGGTTTGTCTAGATTCAGATGTATCTAGACACGTTTTAGTATATAGGTACATTCAAATTTAGACAAACTCAAGTCACTTATTTTGGGACGGAGGGAGTATTAAAAGGGTCTAGATACATTATCTTCATAAAGCTAAAACATGTTATATTATAAAACGGAGGGAGTTGCATTTAGCGTCGCTATTTCAAAGACGGTCAAGATTAAAGTACTTTTCCGCAGCCCAAATCAAGGCCCAGAATGGGTCAATGTTAGGGTGCTCTTTACTCTCTTTAGGTTAAAAAAAGTTGAACTAATTTTTAAAATAATGATATCATTGAAAAAGTTAGTTTATTTTATTACAATAAATAGGGTATGAGTTGCCCTAACATTGACCCAATTGGTAAAATTGCTCCAAAGTTCCAAATGAAATAACCTCTCCTGATTCCCCGCTCTGATGGCTAAATCACTTAACATGCTATTTCCCCCCTTGATTTTAGCTGAATTGACCAAACACTACCAACTTCAGCAAAATAATTAGTTCTACACCACTGGACGAATTGGACGCATTTGATGATATTGTTAGGTCTAGTAATTTTGTAGTCTCCACTTTATCCCCGTGAGGAGGAGAGGCGCAACTAATGATTTTGTCTATTTAGTGACAATGCAGTTACACCTCTTGGCCTCCTCGGAAGCGACAAAATAAATGGTCAACTAAGTCTACCTCCAAGCCCGACGTGACACGCGTGCTCTTGGAAGGCATGCCAAGAGTTAGACACATTCTGGTTGCGTTCTGTTACTCCTTACCCATTCGCCACAACACATCTATTTGGATAACAATGAAATTTAACTAACCATACAAGTTTTGGTCAAATGTGAGTTGAAATGATATTGCACGCTAACTGTTTGTTGAACGGACTATATGAGAACTTATGGTAGACAATCTAAATTTATTAAACTGTTGCAGATAAAGCACACCATGTAGAAGATAATTAGCAGGTATTCGATGTTTTTTTAATTGTCCATCCTTAGAATCTAGGTTCGCCCGCTCTTTCTTTCAAGGTGTGCACACTGTCATGAAAGGCAGACTGAATGGTGCCGTCAGCCCGTCCAGCGACCAGATTGAACTCATGCACACATTTTGTGCTACATTGTACTGTCGTGGACATAAGCTTTCAGACATTGTTGCTGATCAAGCTGTGTTTGACCATGTCAACGACATGAATGCTTCGACACGTGCACTCCGGGCATGCGAAATGTCTAGACGTTCTGTCTTCCCTACCATGCCATGTATGACCGTATACATTTTCCACCATGCGTCTATTTAGATAGAAATGTAATCTCCATGGTTAGACAGGAATCTAAGGCATGTTTGGATCAAACACGAGTTAAAATAATATTGCACGGTAGATGTTTGTTGAATTGACAAGATGGGAACTTAGGGCACAAACTCTAAATTTATTAAATGATTATAGATACAACATAGCAAGTAAAAAAATAATCATCAATTATTTGATGTTTCTCTGCTTGTCCCTGGCAGTTTTTACGGTACCTTTTACTACTAGGAGGAGAGCGAGTAGTATGATTCGCATCCAACGGTGGATTTGTACGGGTATATTAGACTTTTTCCTACCGTCGTTTTGTGACAGCAAGAACATACTCTGCCGACCACGACGGGTTCCGTGGCAATGAGGAGATCAACTCCGGGTTGATGAAGGAGGAGCCCACGGCATCCGAGAAATTCCGCCGCCTGCCGACTTGGTGCATCCGAGATTGACTCCATCGCGGTGTTCAATGATCTGATGACCCCAAACCGACAGTGAATGCGGTGACCCAGCATACCACTGCATGATGAGTACACTATAGTTATTGACATAACACCAATGAAACGCCATTCACTAGTATTACGTCCCTCAGAGTGGTACACCAGAAACATAGCAGGTCCAAGACATGACTATAGATTACAACTCAACTCCTTACAAAAAATCCAGAGAACACTCTAGGTTAAAGAGAGAGAAAGAAGCTTCTTACAAAGAAGAAATAGAAATAATAACTCCGAACTATCTGGCTAAAAGACTAGCATCTAACCTATCTGGCTTGCAATTGCTACTAATTTAATGCTCTACAGAAGTAGGTTTTATGGCTAGAGTATCTATTCCTATCTAATCAAGATATTTGTCTTCACTTCAGTTGATGTACATGTTGACTTCATTGACTTTATTGAAGAGCTTGAGTTATCGATGATGGTTTCTTGAGCAGAAACTGATGTTGACGTAGTCTTCAATGGATTAGACCTAACAAGGGTTAAGAAGGTACGGTTGAGTACGAGTGTACTCAGCAAGTTCACTAAAAAGGAGTGTATGATGCACTATCTCTACAGCCACAGACCAAAGGTCGTAGGCAATGCAGGTTTTCGTAAACATTTCTTCAAAGATTGCTTTTATTCTGAAAACTATGTTCGACAGCCTTCACAGGTTGACCAGAACCTTTGTGGGGTTCCTTTCCTGCCGCGTTCGTGGCTCCTTCCCGAAACAGGGAGTAACATGTCACAGTTCTTACACTCTGCAGAGGTGCATTCCTTTACCCATGAGAGACCAACTCCTTGTTGCATATCCGAGCGATCTTTCCCGTCCACAATTCCTTGATGTGGGCCCAGTAGGTGATCCAAGCCAATCGCTGCCCTTCCCCGCGACCCCGCATGAAGACACGATCCCCAAGATGGACTACCACGGTTACTCTTTGGGTAGCCTCTCGAAGACTCTGTAAGCAGCTCTGTCTGGCGGTCACCATCAGCTATGGTCAACTCAGACCAAGACAGCTATGCACAGATAATCTAGACACCTAGCTCGCGGGGAACTAAGGGGTCCCACCCATGTGCTGGATTCTCTGGACACTCCACGAGAAATCAACAGCCTCACGATAAGGTCATCCTGATATGTTGCTAACGTATCCATAATTTTTGATATTCCATGCTTGGTTTTTATCTACTTTCTTATGTTTTGTTCCAACTTTGGAGTATTTTTATACACTTTCTTGGACTAACCTATTAACAAGATACCACAGTGCCAGTTGCCTGTTTTCTAATGTTTTTGGTTCCAAGAAAGTCAGAAAATGAATATTCTCGGAATTGGACAGGACAAAAGCCAAAGTTGTTATTTTTCCGGAAGACTCACGGAGCCAGAAGGAGAGTCGGAGAGGGGCCACAGGGTGGCCACACCACCCCTAGGCGCGGGCCCCCCTTGGCAGCGTGCACACCATGAGAGTCGGAGAGTCAGAAGACTCTCTGCTCTCCCATGTGTGTGAAAGTGACAGCGTGCACACCATGGTGATACTTAGGCTAGAGATTACAAATACTTGTCATGAGATATATTTGGAGTTGGATGTTTCTATGAAATTGTGGTGTTTGTGGGAACCATCTAGAGCTCAAGGTGACAGTGTGGGGTTATCTAGATGGGGAAATCGAACTTTGAGGAGTGCTGTTATAACCCTACCATGGATTAGAGTGTCCAACCGGAGAGTAGTTCAGAGTAGTATCATGAAGAGAAGATATTTATATGAGAGTGTTCACTAGTGAAAGTATGATCCCTAGGCCTTGTTTATAAGCACTGAAACACCGTTTGCTATTAGATCTGTTACATGTTTGCTTTCTTCCATCTTTATTTCAGTTTGCCTTTAGTCTCTTCCACGCCAGCAAGCTATTTTCTATCACCATTACCACTTATAATTATCTATACCACTTGTATTTCACTATCTCTTCGCCGAACTAATGCACCTATACACCTGACAAGTGTATTGGGTGTGTTGGGGACACAAGAGACTTCTTGTATCTTGATTGCCGGGTTGCTTGAGAGGGAATACCTTTGAACACTTCCTCCCTGAGTTCGATAAACCTTGGGTGATCCACTTGAGGGAAAACTTGCTGTTGTTCTACAAACCTCAGCACTTGGAGGCCCAACAACTATCTACAAGAATAGAAGTGCGTAGACATCAAGCTATTTTCTGGCGCCGTTGCCGGGGAGGTAAGGTAAAAGGTACTCACATCCTCCGGTGTGAGTGCTCGAAGTTATTTCCTTTAGATTTTGTAATTTTGTCTTTTTTTTCTTGTTTTCACTAGTTAGGCTTAATGGAAAACAACAACAAAATTAGAGAGCTTTATAGTATTTATCTTGAGTTAGGACATGAAGTGTTTGAAGATAAAATTAAAAAACCTATGGAACTTTATTTGCATGCTAATAGCAATGCTATTAGTATGAATTCTTTGGACACCATTATTGCTAATGCTATGGAAAAGTCTAAGCTTGGGGAAGCTGGTTTATATGAAAATGATCTTTTTAGTTCCCCAGCTTTGGAAGATAGCTATTCTATTGCTTATGATGATACCAAACCTCCAATATATGATGATTACAAGGATGAATATAATATTTTCAGTCCACCTACTATTGGAGGAAATTAATTATGATTACAATATGCCTCCTATATTTGATGATTATGATGATGAAAATAATAATGATAGCTATTTTGTTGAATTTGCTCCCACTATAATTAATAAGAATGACTATGCTTATAGGGAGATTAATAATTATTTTATGCATGTGGCTCATGATAAGAATGTTTTATGTGATATTTATATTGTTAATTTTATTCATGATGCTACTGAAAGTTATTATGAGAGAGGGAAACATGGTTTTATGCATCTCAATAATATTATGTTCCCCTCTTTATGTTGAAAGTTTTGAAGTTGCAATTGTTTTGCTTTCCTATGCTTGTTGCTTTGTGCTTTTATGACTTGTTTCTTTACAAGATTCTTATGCATAGGAAGTGGGTTAGACTTAAATGTGTTTTGAGTTTGCTTCTTGATGCTCTCTTTTACTTCAATTCATATTTCTTATGTGAGCATCTTCTCAAACTATCATGCCTAACTTAAAGGCGTTAAACAAAAGTACTTATTCGGAGATAACCCAAAAGTTTTAGATAAGTCTTGGAAGTTATTACTTCAGTAATAACCGCTCTGTGTCTTTTTTATTTGCTTTTTGTGCCAAGAGTAACCTCTAATGAGAGGGAAGTAATGCTTGGGAAAGTTGCTGTCCCGAAACAGATTTCTGTTGTTCACCGTAAAAATTCGTGTACAATCTCTGTACGTCGTTTTGAGGTGTGAATTTTTGTGCTTCTACCCCAGGTTGTTATATAACTTTCGTTAGTTCAAGACTTTTCTATCTGAGCAACAGAAGGTCTTCGAAAAAATTCGTATTTACCTGCTGGTTTGTTTTGACAGATTTCTGCCATTTTCTGCATTTGCTTCTTGTTGGTTCCTTTTTGAGTTCTTTTGGGGAATTGAGATTTTTGAGGGATGTGATACAGTAGCTAGTGTTTTAATGGAAGTTTTATTGGTGTTATAACTGAACCTAAACGACCTATTATCTTGAGTGCACTAATGTTGCTAATGAAGATTGTGTGAAGTTTTGTATGAAGGAAATTTTGAGGTGTAGAGAAAGAATGATGTAATGAGATGAAAAATGGACAAAAGCTCAAGCTTGGGGATGCACCCCGTATCATCCCAAGAAATATTCAAGAGGTACAAGCGTCAAAGCTTGGGGATGCCCAAGGCATCCCCTTCTTCAACAATAAAAATTCCAGGTTTCTTCCAAACACTTCATTTTTATTGTTTCATGCACAGTTGTGTTGTTCTTGGAGTGTCTTCTTTTTCGTTTTTGTTTTGGTTTTTAGTTTGCTTGGTTTGATTAGTTTTCTGAATAAATTGGTTGGACCCCCTCTTTCATACATTGGTTTTCAAATAGTTTGTTTTGGTTTGGAAAAGAGTAGGAAAAGTTCATGCTTAAGTGGTAAAGAGAGCTTGTTTTTGACTGTGGCATATGCTTTGTCATGCCATGCTTGATAGTGTTTTGGATTTAGTCTTAGTATTCTTTGTTGTAGCATGACATGTTATAAACAATTGAGATTGCTTAATGTTCCTTTGAAGAATCATGCGTTGTTTTAGCATATTAAATCATAGTATTGTGGTATTCTCCTTTGATGCTTTATTTGGGTTGACTTGGCACATGCTCACACCATGTTATGACTATCCCAAGTCACCATATCCTTGATGATCCTTTAGTTTTCGACTTGTAGTATCACTTTATGCTTTGATTAATGATGTTTTGTTGCTCTGCATGATTATGGCCATTATTGCTCGCTTGATTGGTCGCTCCCAGTCTTTTGCTAGCCTCCATAACCAAGTATGAGTTCCACTCATGCATCCAACTCCCTAAACCAAGTTATTCCAAAGAGTCCACCATACCTACCTATTAGCATATGCTATTCCAAGTATATTCATGTTTTTATCTACCTTCCAAATTAAACTTGTTATGAGAAAACTAGTGATTAAATCTCTCACGAACTTGACGGCACACTTTACTTTTCTTGCCCTTAATAAACTTGAACCATTGTGTCGTCTATGTCGTATATGCTTGCACTTATTTGTTGGGGATTAGCAGAACCATGCTGTCATGGGGAATGCTTTCAACATTGCACGGGCACTTTGTACCTAGTTGATATCATGCTCTTTTGTATATGGATGTCATCGGTGTGAAATGAAAGGGGAGCTTGTAAGTCCATGGAGTTATGTATATGTGTTATAGAAATGCCTGGGCCGCTGGTCTAATCCATGCTGACATGGTGGAAACCTGCAGCGTAACCATAATGAGCTGTCTATGAAGCATTCTTCTTATAAAAAAAAGAGTCATATATTGAGAAAAAAGAGAAAAAGAAAAAAAAGAGATTATGAAAAGAGGAAAGAGAGAAAAAAAGCACCATATTCCCATGGTAAATAAGAAGATTGTTGAGATGCTCGTTGTCTGCTTGCCTTATCATTTTGATATGGGGATTCTTCCGTATCATTGGGCAAGGGGTACCCCATTGGCGGTTCTCTATGATACACATGTACTTATGATGACAAGAACTTACCGGTGACTAAACTTGAGTAGCATGAGGAGCGACCCTCGTATTCATGGGACATGAGATTTCCAAGTTATACTTTGTCAAGCATATACTCCATGGTTTGTTCACTTTAACCTTAATCACTGCAAGATGCTTATGATAGGGGCAATGAGAGCTGAAAGCTATTAAGTACCATAATTTTTGGAAGCTCTTTATGAGATTTGAAATCCCTACTTCCTTCTATGAAGACCTTTCTTCCACTATATATATTGAGTCTCCACCTTTTATCTTTATGCACCTACCTTGAGAGCATAGTGGCCATTCTTAGTTCTATGTGCATTGTCCCAAGACTTGTTGATTGATGCATACCTTGATATTGCTTGTTTTAAACTATTTGTATCTCGTCACTCTTATGAACTTTGAAGGTGTCCTATGCATTTATGTTTGCTACTCTATGAGGGACAAGCTGAATACCATTATGCTATGTTTTCTTTATGTGAAACAAACAAATGTCTTGCAAAGCATTGTTATTCATGAATATTTTGTTTATGCCTTTTCATGGTGCAACATAGTTTCTTTGCCTTATTGCTAGAACTTTGTCTTCCATGTTATGATTAAAGTATTATGATCCCAGTTTTTTGAATGTTTTACAAATACTTTGATCAAGTTTATGATGGTGCATGTCACCTCAAAAATTATTCTTTCTTTTTATCACTTACCTACTCGAGGACGAGCAGGAGTTAAGCTTGGGGATGTTGATACGTTGCTAACGTATCCATAATTTTTGATGTTCCATGCTTGGTTTTTATCTACTTTCTTTTGTTTTGTTCCAACTTTGGAGCATTTTTATACACTTTCTTGGACTAACCTATTAACAAGATGCCACAGTGCTAGTTGCCTGTTTTCTACTGTTTTTGGTCTAGGAAAGTCAGAAAATGAATATTCTCGGAATTGGACCAGACAAAAGCCAAAGTTGTTATTTTCCCAGAAGACTCACAGAGCCAGAAGGAGAGTCGGAGAGGGGCCACAGGGTGGCCACACCACCCCTAGGCGTGGGTCCCCCTTGGCCGCGCTAGGGCATGGTGTGGGCCCCCTGGCCGGCCATCGACCTTGCCTCTTTCGCCTATATATCTCCCCCGAAGCAAAAACCCTAGATCATCAATCAGAAATCCACGAAAAGTTCCACAGCGCCGCCGCCACCGAAGGGGAGATCCGGGGGACAGAAAGTCTGTGTTCCGGAACCCTGCCGGGATGGGGAAGTGCCCCTAGAGCCATCTGCATCGATCTCCACCACCATCTCCATCACCATTGCTGATTCCCATGATGAGGAGGGAGTAGTTCTCTCTCGAGGCTAAGGGTTCGACCGGTAGCTATGTGTTCATCTCTCTCTATGCATGATCTTATTGTTATCATGAGCTTGTAATCTATAGATCTACCTTGATACTCAAGTGCTTTAATATATCTCTGCTCTCCCCATGTGTGTGAAAGTGACAGCGTGCACACCATGGTGGCACTTAGGCTAGAGATTACAAATACTTGTTATGAGTTATATTTGGAGTAGGATGTTTATATGAAATTGTGGTGTTTGTTGGAACCATCTAGAGCTCAAGGTGATAGTGTGGGGTTATCTAGATGGGGAAAGCGAACTTTGAGGAGTGTTGTTATAGCCCTACCATCGATTAGAGTGTCCAACCGGAGAGTAGTTCAGAGTATCATCAAGAGAAGATATTTATATGAGAGTGTTCACTAGTGAAAGTATGATCCCCGGGCCTTGTTTCTAAGAACTGAAACACCGTTTGCTATTAGATCTGTTACATGTTTGGTTGCTTCATCTTTATTTCAGTTTGCCTTTAGTCTCTTCCATGCCAGCAAGATATTTTCTATCACCATTACAACTTATAATTATCTACCACTTGTATTTCACTATCTCTTTGGCGAACTAGTGCACCTATACACCTGATAAGTGTATTGGGCGTGTTGGGGACACAAGAGACTTCTTGTATCTTGATTGCAGGGTTGCTTGAGAGGGAATACCTTTGAACACTTCCTCCCTGAGTTCGATAAACCTTGGGTGATCCACTTAAGGGAAAACTTGCTGCTATTCTACAAACCTCTGCACTTGGAGGCCCAAAAACTGTCTACAAGAATAGAAGTGCGTAGACATCACATCCGTCCATGCGAAAGGAAGAAGATCGAGCTAACTTCTCTGTCCCATTCTAGATATCATGGTTACCGCATAATATACAACGCTAGAATCAGTGGCGACATTGGTTGTTAAGTCCTAGATATTATGTTCCTTTACCACTAGAACTGTATCAGTAGATTATTACCTCTTGGTAAATAATCCATAATCATATTATTATGAAAATAGTGTTTTCTGACCTTTTTGAAATGAAGGTGATGACAACATTTGAGTTACAAGCATAGGAAATAATCAAAGGACATGAGCAAGTTGTGAACTTGCCTTTTGTGATTGATAGATCATGCACTCACGGTCTTGGAGATAATAGAAGATCCAAATTCTGTAAACAGCATCACTGGTCTGGTAAGGACTAATGTTTAAAGAAGCAATATGATGTGATGCATAAGTAATGTAATGCAGTTTGCAAAATCCCGAAGTAATATTCAATATGGTGAATAGGTTAAGTTTGGGTGATTTCTTAAAGATTTAGTTTGTCTATAAGTTTACTTAAACAAATATATAAATATAAGGAGCTTAATACTAACATGTATGATTTAAAGTAAGTATAATAACTCATGATTAGAGTTATTTGATGTTATGCAATCATTATGGAAGTTCATGTTTTAGGTTGATCAGAGTTGAAGAACTTATTATGAGATTGTTGTTTGAAGTGGCAAAACAAATAACTTTTGAAGAAAAGGTTTCTTTGATAAGGTTTAACCAATCTTTATGGTTAATATAATATGATCGGTGTCATTTGTCTTTGTTTGATAAGTTTGGATCTGAGATGCCTTATGACTTAATTTGGAACATACAAAAGTTAACTATGAAAACATAGTTAGATATAGGGTGTGATGTGTTTAAAAGTATTAATAAGCTTTAAACTTTCCAACAATCATGTTTGACAGTATAGGATCATTCACTTTCAGCTTAAGTGAATGATGAGTTTAAATGTGATTTGTTATTATGAATATAGTTTGTCTTATTGAGGAAAGTAAATTTAGATGATTTAAATAAACTATTAGAGCTAGAATCATGTTTAAGAATAGTTTAAGAGATAGATAACATTTAGTTTTATGATGTTCAAAATTTTACTTAAAATTGTTGGTTTAGATTGGATTTTTGATTTTAAAAGTGTTTTATAAGTTATACTGAAGTTTTATTATAGATCCAATTTATAGTTTTGGATTTAGTATTTAATTATTAGGGATTTAAGGTGTTATATGTAGAATTGCGATTATTAGTATTTAAGGAATGTTTTTATAGAATTTACAAAATAGGTATTTTATAAAATAGATAGGGATTTATTACTTTAAAATCTTGGAACCCATTGGACTAATATATTGAGTATTTTTCTAATAAAGTATATTTATTTAAGATCTTAAAAATTATTTTTATTTATTTTTATGTATTATTATTATTTTAACAAAATTCTATTAAGGATTAAATAAATAAGTTAGTATTTTTATAAAATAGTAGATTTATTTTCATATGCAAAAACGATTTTTACTCATTTTGAGAACTTTTCCTATTTTATTAACTTTTAATTAGAGTTTTACTATCCTTAACATTTATTTGTCTTTTATTTAACTTCAACAAGTAAGGTTTATTATTTGCTTATTTGGTTGTTCTACCCTCTTAGCAAAAGTTTGAAATTTTCTTTAATTAAAAAGAAAATTATTAGTTAAAGTCTTTTGAATTTTCATAAACATTATACTTGGTATTTTTATAATGATTAGTATTATTTTAGAAGTTTAAAATTTAATTTATTTAGTTTTAACTCTTTTAAATATTTAACTAAAAGTTCTTTAAGAATATAAGACTTTATTTTTATCAAATTAAATTTACCTTTAAAAAAAATACAAACTAGTATTTTTCTATAATAGCAGTCCCTTTTAGAATTGTAAAAATGAATTTTATTCAATTTAATGTGTTTGATATATTGTTATAAAATCCCAAAGGAATATATACCTTAATATTTATAATTTTAAATTAAATTACCTAAAACTCAATTTGTTATTTTTTCTTAAATAAAGGACATTTCTATGAGTCCATTGATATTTTGTTTATATTTTTAGTATTTTTATTTTATTTCTTAGAGCCATTTAAGTCCTAGGGGTATTTTGGTCATTTGACAATTAAATTAGATTTTTTCCTTTTAAAACTAGACCTAGCCCATTGGGCTGGCCCAACCCTGACCCGGCCCAACCCGGCTGGTCAAACTCTATCCACTGAGGGGTACTGGACCACACCGGCCCAATACGCACCCCTCACTCCTCTTGTTCCCTCGTGTTCTTCCTCGACCTGCTGTGGCGTGGTGTTGCCGACGCCGTTGTCGCTCGATTACCGCCGCCCTAGGCCTCCTCGACCGTCGCCGTGGTGCATGGCGAGGTAGTCGGTGCAGCTCCACCGACTGGTCTATCTCGATTCATCTTTGGTCTCCTCTCCCGCCCAGGTTGACTCCACCCCAGACCCTAGGGTTTGGTCACTACTAGGAAAACGGCTATAGGTAATCCGCACATCCGTGGCGCACGTGCTAGTGGTGCCCCACGGCTAAAATAGGCGTGGCGCACTGCCGACAGGTTCCCTACGGGTAACTACAGTAAGTGTGGCGCACATGTGCGTGGTGCACCATGGATGTGTGTGGGCCAGGGCACTGCCGACCGTAGACCACATAGCCGTAGCGCACCTGCGGCTAGTGCGCTTTGGGTGTGGCCGACAGTTGTGGCGTAGTTGGGCACCATGCGCTACAGGAAAAATCAGGCCACACTGTTGTGCAACTGGGAAAACACGTATGTGGCGCACGGCAGGTACGTGCGCCACGACTGTTCTTTATGCCTGTGGCGGACCGCGCCATGTGCGCCACGGATGTGCGTGCTGCCTGCTACATTTTGGCAGATAAACTTTTGCACATTGCCTAGATCCACCATCTCCCACTTCACTTTCCCCTCCTTCTTCCTCTTTGGATCTCGCCCCCTCCTCCTTACCACCTCAATTTATCCACTCTTTCACCATTTTTAGCTTGTAAAACTTACCTTGGATGCTACATACATAATAGAGGAAAGCTCTCCTTCCGGCCACCATCTCTCGGTCTCTCACCTCTCCTTCGAGATCTTCTCGCGGTCTCTCGTCTCGGTAAGTTGTCTATGTAAGAGGATGTGTTTATGTGTATGGATGATATTGTCACATATCTATGCAGAGGATCGATGCTCTCATGTATTCGGAGAGCATGCATGCATGCTGTCTCATATATTGGCACTGTTTTGCCAAAATGTTGATTTATTTCCATTTTGGCAAGACTTTGGCATTTCGCAAAGGTCCGAATTTTAGGATAGGTCATGCCAAAATTTTCCATCGACCATTGCATGCATGCATTGGTTCTGTGGTTGTAATAAACTTCTAATTTTACCGCGTACACCACGCAGGCAACCAAGGTCCGCATAATGAGCGAAGGCATTGTGGCTAGATTTTTGGAATGCGCGATGGCCGACATGATACGAAATAACATGACGGAGATAAGATGTCCGTGCAGAAGATGCAAACTCAATTGGTTGATCGACCCAGATTCCGGAAATCTGTAGGCGCACCTGCTCCGCCATGGTTTCATGGATGGCTACACTCGGTGGATAAGTGACGACGAAGACGATGAGGCCGTAAATGGGGCGGCAGAAAATGAGGAAGGCAGGAAACATGATCATGATCACGGCGAGGACGGGCGAGATGAAGAAGAGTCTCTTGGAGATGGTGAAGGTGTGAAAGCAGACCAGGATGATGATGATCTAGATGCCAGAGCAGACGATGGAACACCGTCAGGCTGGGTGCAGGACCCTTATGTTCAAGAACTGCTTCTCAAGCAGACAAGTAACGCCAGGGCTGCCGCTAGAGAGAAAGCCAAACTTGCGCAACTTGAGAAAGACGCGGTTACTCCATTGTATGAAGGATGCAAGCCCGATGATACCCAGTTGAATGTAACACTCAAGGCTATGGAGATGAAGGCAAAACACAAATGGACCGACGCAAGCTTCGACGATATGATGGCATTCTGCAGCGCTATACCGACGAAAAGTGGTATGGTACTTTCCTATCACTCCTCGTCTGCAGCGCTATTTCGCAGACCCTAAGGAAGCAAATCTCATGCGCTGGCATGCGGAAAGAAAGAAGCCAGGAGATGATGATGACCCTAAAAAGGACGAGGTGCTGACGCACCCTTCAGATGCTAGCCAGTGGAAAGCATTAGACCTAGAATTCCCAGAATTCGGTGGAGATTCAAGGAACATCAGGCTAGGTGCAAGCACCGATGGACTCAATCCGTTCGCCGCCAGAGCAGCATGCACAACACTTGGCCTGTGTTTGTATGGATGTACAACCTCCCTCCCTGGTTGTGCATGAAAAAGAAGTACATACAAATGAGTATGCTAATTCAAGGGCCAAAAAAACCTGGTACCGATATCAATCTATATATCGGGATGTTGAAAGAGGAGCTAGCCATGTTATGGGAATCCAGAGCCAATATGTATGACGCTGTCGCACAAGATTATTTCACTATGAGAGCCGCGTTGGTCACTACGGTGCAAGACTATCCAGGTTGTGTATATTTCTCGGGGCAGGTTATCCAAGGATTCTATGCATGCATTAGGTGCATGGATAACACGATCTATCTCCAACTAGAGAAAGATCTAGGGTCTCCGAAAACCGTGTTCATGGGGAACCGGAGGTGGCTTGGAAAGAATGATGCATGGAGAAAATATGGAGATCTGTTCGCTGGGAAATCCGAGACCCGAGGAATCCCAGAGCGGAGGAGCAGCGAAGAAGTGGATGAATTGCTGAAAAACTGGAAAGAGTGTCCTAAACCGGGAAAGAAGCGAAAGAGGCAGCATGACAATCCGTTGATGAAGGTATGGAAAACAAGGTCTGTCTTTTGGGAGTTGCCATACTGGAAGTTTCTCCGCACGCGTCATAGCCTTGACATCATGCATATCACGAAGAATGTGTGCGAGAGTCTGGTCGCCACCCTAATCAACATGCCAGATAGGACGAAAGATGGTCCTAAAGCAAGGAACGACTTGATATTCATGGGCATCCGGAAGGATCTTCACGAAGGACGCCCTACTCCTAATGATCAGGAAGATGATGATGATCATCAGTCGAAGGCGACACAAGGTCGTCGAAAGGGTAAAAAGGTCAAGAAGAACGAATATTACTGCCCCCTTCGTGCTTCACACTAAGCCAAGATGAGATCAAATAGTTTTTCAAGTGCCTTCTAGGAGTCAAATTTCCTTACGGCTACGCGGGCAAGATAAGCAGGTATCTAGACGAGGCTAAGCAGAGGTTTAGTGGGATGAAGTCTCACGACTGTGCCATGCTAATGACGCAGATACTTCCGGTTACACTACGAGTTATAATGGACGAGCATGTCCGAGAAACATTGTTTGGGCTCTGCAAGTTTTTCGACGTCATCTCTCAAAAGTCAATTGGCGTGAAACAGCTCGGGAGGCTACAAGAGGAGATCGTGGTGATACTATGCGAGCTCGAGATCTACTTACCGCCCACATTCTTCGACATTATGGTGCATCTGCTGGTCCATATCGTGGAGGATATCATCGAACTCGGGCCGATGTTCCTCCGCAGAATGATGGCGTTCGAAAGGATGAACGGACACATCAAAGGATACGTTCGCAACAGGTCCCGTCTAGATGGAAGCATAGCCAAGGGCCTTCTGGCCGAAGAGTGCATCTCTTTCTGCATGAATTATCTAGGCACCGAGAACCCTGTCGGCCTTCCCGTCAATAGGCACCTTGGCAAGCTTGACAGATCGGGTCACCGAGAGGGTCGTCGCATACTACATGCAGACTTCGATTGTTGATGTGCAGACTTTGATAGAGCAAACCTGGTCACGCTACAACATTTAGAACTGGTCGATCCTTGGGTACAAAAGCACAAAAGGTCAATTGAGAAGAAGTAGAGTGACCGGGGCATACAGAGGACGCAAGGAGAAATAATCAAAGAGCACAACTCAGATTTCACGCGTTTGTTTAGGCAGACGCTCCTAGATAATCCCCCGCAATCGCATTCTACGGAGGAAAACATCATATTCACCTTGTCGCAGGGACCCATGCACAACCTGGTGACCTATCAGGCGTATGATATCAACGGCTACACATTCTACATGGAGGAAAAGGACAACAAGTGTGACTATCAGAACTCAGGCGTAACATCGGAATTCTACACTGATGACAACGTGAAGGAAATATTTTATGAAAGGATCGAGGAGATCTGGGAGCTGGACTACTATGGAGAAAAGGTGCCGATGTTTCGTGTCAGATGGGCCAAGTGTGTCGACAGAGAAGACCGGTATTTCACAACCATGTTAATACCCGAAGTAGCCAAATCCAAGGCCGTCGGTGCGAATGTCGCCGCGAAAAATGAACAGTGGGTACTGGCTAGCAAAGTGGACCAATGTTTTTTATTACCGACCCGACAAAGCCTAGTCGTGTTGTCGTGAGGAGAGGAAAAAGATACATCATCGGAATGGATGGAGTCGCCAACGAGCAAGACTTCGACCAGTACGGCGATCCAAAGGTTGAAGATGACGACGACTACGATGATGAAACATACATCACAAGAATAAAAAGGACAATCTTACCCAAAAAAGGTAGCTCGTTCGAGCGAACAAACATAAAAGTACCGGGGTTAAATTATTCAACCGCGACAAAGAAGGCAAAAAGATTGTAAAACGCTAGCTCAAAAAAGATTGTAAAACACATGCTCAAAAAAGATTGTATTGATGCATATGGATGGCATATTATTAATGGACACATTATTATTTAATTTCTTTCTACTTTGAATCAGTTTTGTACCACTTTTATGATATATATGTACCACTTTTGTCATATAAAACATATAACATATATTTTATATAGTTTACATAATTTTTGGGATATTTTTTAACATTTTAAAGTAGTTTTTTTAAAAAAAAGGGGGGCACCAAGGTTCGAACCTAGGTGCTCACACAGGTTTAGATTCGAGCATAGGGCGGAACCAGTGGGATACGGCAGTGCTAGTGTCAACAACAGGGCGACCGCCCTCTTAGTTGACTTGACACGGCAATTAGCCATAGCGCACCCTTACCTAGTGCGCTACAGGTAAACGACTTCACCGTAGCGCACTAGGTAAGGGTGCGCTACAGCTAAGTGCCGTGACAAGTCAACTTCATGCACACGTCCCTCTCCCATATATCCTCAAATAGATAGAGAACCGCCTGCCAAGCTACCGACGCGCCGCCGCTGCTCGATCTGCCTATTGCCGCACTCGCCTCGCTAACTACCTCTACCGAGGAGGAGGTCGTGGAAGAGGAGAGGAGGCCACCATGTCCGAGGAGGAGGAGAGGAGGCCTCCGCGTGTCCTAGGAGGAGGAGGCCATCGCGCGTCCTAGGAGGAGGAGGCCGCCACGCAGTATGTTGAGGAGTAGGCCATGGAGGAGCGCGTCCAAGGAGGAGGATGCCGTGGAGGAGCTCCGTCCGTGCTCTTCGTCGTCGTCTGCATGCTCTTTGTCGTCGTCATCTTTGAGGTGAGCGTCCCCTCTCTCCCCTCTATCTGACCTAGATACTGCCCTAGGAACACCACTGCCCTAGGTTGATTTGTTGCAGTAGGTTGATTTGTAGGTTAGCTTGTAGTTAGCAGTAGGTTTTATTTGTTCATACATTGGCTAGGTTAGCTTGTACTTATCTTGTAGTTTGAAGTAGCTTGTAGTTAGCAGTAGGTTAGTTAGTAGTAGGTTAGCTTGTAGTTGCTATAGTAGGTTAGCGGTAGTAGGTTAGCAATAGGTTAGTAAGAAATGGAGTAGTAGTTGTTGTAGTAGGTTAGTCTATCTAGCAAGCAAGCAGTAGTAGGTTAGCAAGAAAGCAGTAGTAGGTTAGTTGATGATGTAGGTTAGAATTTTATTTCCTGTTCTTGTTACTTAGTAAAATGAATAGAATGAAATAGAAAATGAATAGAATTTTATTTCCTGTTCTTGAATAGAATGAAACAGAAAATGAATTTTATTTCCTGTAATTTGCTTGTTGTCAATTGCTTTCTGTCATTTGCTTGCTTGCTATCATTTGTGCTTCTATGTTATATGTTGTAGGATTGCAGCAAATGACAGCAAGCATTAAAGTGCACTTGGTTATGATCTGCAGCACTTGTATGAAGCACTTTGTTATTGTTGAAGCACTTGAAATTGTGCTTGTGCTTGTATGAAGCACTTTCTTATGTCGTGTATGCAGGTGCTTGTATCAAATGAGTCCTGATTTTCGCCAAAATGTTGATTAACTTATGTTTCGGCAGAAATCGGGCACTCCTAGTTTAACAAAAATTAGCAAAGGTCATGCCGGATTTTTCCACGCACTTTACTAACCATTATTTGCCTTTTATTAGTGCAAACATGAGTGACAACGACAGGGCTGGCTCTTCTCACCGTATCAACGCTGAAGGAGAAGTGAGACCTCAAAAGAGAACCTTGTCATTCTGGGAGGAGGTCGAGCGGCTAGAAAGAATGACAGAGGGCGATGAAGAATACAACCCTTCCGAGAGTGACGATGATGAGATGGAAGACACAAAGGAAGAAGAAGTGGCTGAAGGAACGGCGGATGATGAAACCACTGATGGTGGTGAGGGCACAACAAGTGGTAGTAATCCGCCTAAGAAGAAGAAGGAAAGGCGCTCGAACACGGTCGGCACCATCAAAGAGGAAATTACCGAAGTGAGCCCAACAGGGATTCCTTTGGCGCCCGACCATGTTGTCAAAGGGTACGGTGGGAAAGTGGCGGCTATCACCCGGACCGCCATCTCGATCAACACCGAGAATCTCCGGCATAAAGATAATGGCCATTTGCGCACACTCCTCTTCGAGAAGCTGCACGCAAGATACAAGTTCCCCCTTCAGTATCGGAACACAGATTATCATGGGAATGAAGTAAATAAATCCGCCCTCACAAAGATGAGCATCGCCCTGGCCAATTGGAGAACCCGGATAAAGAAGAAGATATTTAAAGAAGGGAATAGTCTCGAGGAGATCCAGAAGATTGACCCGCAGATCACCGAAGACCAATTCTAGGAATTCAAGGCCAAGTGTAAATCTGAAGCAGCCAAGGCCTCGAGTAGGCGGGTAAAGGAATTATAGGTGATGAATATAGGTCACCACCATCTTGGATCTGGTAGTTACAGAGCTGCGGAGCCCAAATGGGATAAGGAGGACGACGGGTATAAAGCTAAGGAGATACCTAACCCCTTTTCGAAATTCGAAAACAGGCAGCTTCGAAACTTTATTAGGGCTCGTTACCATGTGGACCCCAAAACCAAAGAACTCACCGCGGAAACTAAGGTGAAGGACTTTGAGGTTCTTGTGGTAAGTAATTTAATTACCGCGGATCAAGTCGATTGCATTCGAATCGATCAAGTCGAATTTCTAAACGGTTCACGTTACTTCTTCTGCAGGAGCAGGAAATTGCTAGTCAGGGATCCCATGGTTCCTCATCCCACGGGTCGACGGCGGCCACCCGGTGGGATAACCCTTTTAACAGGGCGATGAACTGGGCCAAGAAAATCACGCCGGTTACAAAGAAGCCATCATCGGCTGGCCGTCTGGCCGGCTTCGGGGCTAAGAATTGGGTGGATCATTTTGGTCCACCCCCAAGGACGCGTGTGGAGGGAAGGAGCGACGAGGAAAACCGCGAGGTTCAGGAACTTAAGGAACAAGTGGCGCGGATCCCGCAGATCGTCCAAGACAACCTGGCAATCACCCTCACCTCCATCCTGCCTACCTTGGTGGAGTCAATAGCGAACTGGAGTGCGGGTGGTCGACAAGGGTCGTGCCCGATTCCAAGCATGGTCAGTAGCCACTCAAACAATGCGGCGCTGGCGAATCTGGTGAATTATGTGTTCGTGACTCCGCCCGCTAGCACGGCGGCACCGGAAGCATTGGTGACTCCCCCTTCCATCACCGCGGCGCCGAAGCTTAATGCACCCGGTAGGGAGAATACACCGGCGGCCGGCACCGCGCCATTAAGCAGCCCCTCCGTCTCTTGCATGCCCATCGTCGTATGCGGTGCCTCGACATTAGCCGAGCTCGACGCCATCACGGTAAACCAAATACTTTACCTCCTTGCCATTTATTACTCTTATGGCATCTTTTTAATGCCATACATGTTTTTCACAGACGGATGTTCCATGCACTCTCTTAGGCTTCGTAAACAACGAGTTGAGGGATGTTACCAAGGGTACCATCATTCAACCCTTGCACCGCACGTTCCACTCAAAGCCAATGCTAGATAGCATGCATAGGGTTAATTCCAGGTACTAAGGGGCTGCGACGACCTGGAACCTCCCATTCAACCCCCAGGAGTGGATGAAGAAGAGTCGGCTGTCCTCAGAAGTTGCTTCGGTTTGTTCCTGCTATGGCCAAAGAGCATGATTCGTTTGGGGACGGCCGGGGCCATCACCCCACAGATACCAACACCACCTGCCATGCCAGCGCCAAGCCATGGCAAGACCCCCACACCGCTACCGCCGTCACCTCCACGCGATTGTTCGGCTGGTCATATTGACATGACCATGGCGCATGATCCGAACGAGGATGACGAAGATGACTTCAATGATTTCATCAACACTAATCTTTTCCCCAGCGACCTAAACGAAGACCCAGCTGGTGGCCCCGTAGAGAAAGCCACTTGCAACAAACGTCTCTTTGGTTCTCAGGAGACGCCTCCAGCTTGCACCTTCACCGAGCCAACAGATACATCCAACCGGCCCTTTATTCTAAGCCCTGACACACTACATAGGGCGATCGATGCTCAGATTGTGGTGCCTACTCACTTCCCAAAAGGCAAGTGATACATTGCAAATGTATCTATAATTTTTGATGTTCCATGCTTGGTTTTATCCACTTTCTTGTGTTTCGTTCCAACTTTAGAGTACTTTTTATATGATTTCTTGGACTAACCTATTAACAAGAGCCACAATGCCAGCTGCCTATTTTCTGCTGTTTTTGGTTCCAGGAAAATCAGAAAATGAATATTCTCGGAATTGGACGGGACAAAAGCCAAAGTGCCTATTTTTCCGGAAGGGATCAAGTGCCAGAATACGAGACGGAGAGGGGCCAGAGGGCGGCCACACCACCTGGCCACGTGGCCAGGCCTGGCCCGTGCCAGGGGGTGGTGTGGCCAGCCCAGGCACCCCCCGGCCTCCCCTAGAGTTTGTAGCCGCCGTCAAAAATCCACGAAAGAGTTTGTAGACGGCGTCATCTCCATCCCTAGATCGGGAGGGATCTGAAGCTCTTCCCAGCACCCTGCCGGAGAGGGGAATTCACCCTAGAGGCTTTCTTCATCACCATGCAAGCCTCCGGTGTGATGCATGAGTAGTTCATCCTTGGACTACGGATCCATGTAGTAGCTAGATGGCTGGTTTCTCCTCCTTTGTGCTTTCATGTTTAGATCTTGTGAGCTCCGTTCATGATCAAGATCATCTATTTGTAATTCATACATGTTGTGTTTGCGGGGATCCGATGGATATTGAGATGCTATTTCAGATTGATTATTGATTCTATCATGTCTTTGTTATTTGAGATCTTGCATGCTTTTCGTTGTTAGTAGCTATCTTGGCCAAGTAGATGCTAGCAACTCCAAGAGTTAGTATTTATGCTCGATAGTAGGTTCATGCCTCTGGTAATCTGGGGAAGTGACAGAAATCTCTAAGGTACTAGATGTGTTGTTGCTACTAGGGAGAAAATAACAATCCTTTGTTCATAGAATAATCGTATTGTTTACTTTACACGCAGTTCATAAAGCAATAATCTGTTGCTTGCAACTTAATACTGGAGGGGGTTCGGATGATAACCTGAACGTGTATTATTAGTCATAGATGCAGTTGGATGGCGGTCTATGTATTATGTTGTAATGCCCAATCAAGTCTCAAAGGAGTCAAGATGATTAGTATATGCATGTATTGCTTTCTCGGTGTTTGTCAATTGCCCCGCTGTAATTTGTTCACCCAGCATGTTATCTATCTAAGGAGAGCCACCTCTAGTGAACTATGGATCATGGTCCTTTTTATTTACATACAATCTACAATCTTTTACTGTTTTGTGTTTACTTTCTGCAAACTTTTACTTCTTTCCATTTGATACGTTTAATCCTTTGTTTTTCGCAAAAACACGGTGAGATTGACAACCTCATCGCAAGTTGGGGACAAAGTTCTGTGGTTGTGTTGTGTAGGCCTCCACGTTGCTACTAGCACCGGTAGTGCGCCCTGCCAAAGCTCAGCTAGTAACACCTTTGGGGTGTTTCCTTGCTCCTACTGGTTCGATTAAACCTTGGTTTCATAACTGAGGGAAACTTGCTGCTGTGCTCATCATACCTTCCTCTTGGGGTTCCCAACGAGCTCTACATCAACCACGCACCAGCACTTTTCTGGGCACCATACACAGAGCCATCAAGCATTTTTCTGGCGCCGTTGCCGGGGAGTCAAGGACATTTTCACAAGGGGAGTCCCTCATAACCAATCTCTTTACTTTGTTGTTTTTGTTTTGCTTAGTTTCTTTTTTCTTTGTTTGCTTGTTTTGTTCTTCAGAAAACAAAAAAAATAGTTCCTTTCTTAAGTTGCCTTAATGACTAGCTCTGCTCCAATCACTATTTCATTTTGGATAGCTCACTCAGTTTCCTATTTGGGAACAGTTTTATGACTGCTAAGGTAATAGATGAACCACCGCCTGGTAGAACCTCCATGGAAGAAGAAATTACTGAACCTGAAAGCTCATTAGATGAAAAAGATGAGGAGAGTGATGAACAAAAGGAGGAAGAATGGATCTACCCATGCCTACCTTCTAATGATAGTAACTCTTTATCCCTTACATTATTTGATTGTCCCCCATGCTTATCAAAGGAGGGTGAATGTTATGTTCCCAAGGATTCTTTTGAAAATATTGATAATAAAGCTCTAGTGCTTGTAGATCATGAAAAGCATGCCTTATGTGATAGTTATATTGTTGAGTTTATTCATGAGGCTACTGAAAATTATTATGACAAAGGAAAATATGGTTGTAGAAGTTTTTATGGTAATGAAACACCTCTCTATGTGCTAAAAGTTTTGAAGTTACTTTTGTTTTATCTTCCTATGCCTGTCACTTTGTTCTTTGTGTATTTATTTGCATACAAGATTCCTATTCATAGGAAGTGGATTAGACTTAAATGTGTTTTGAATTTGCTTCTTGATGCTCTCTTTTACTTCAATTCATATTTCCTATGAGAGCATCTTCTCAAATTTTTATGCCTAACTTAAAGGCGTTAAAGAAAAGTACTTGTCGGGAGATAACCCAAGAGTTTTAGTTGAGTCTTAGAAGTTATTACCTCTGTAATAACCTCTCCTTATCCTTTTTATTTGCTTTTTGTGCCAAGAGTAACCTCTAATGAGAGAGAAGTAATGATTGGGAAAGTTGCTGTCCCGAAACAGATTTCTGAGCTTCACCATAAAAATTCCTGAGAGAGCTCTGTACGTCAGATTGAGCTGTAATGTTTTGCGCTTCTGTCCCAGGTTGTTATCTAACTTTCGTTGGTTCAAATTTTTTTGATTTGAGCAACAGAAGGTCTTCTAAAAAAATCATCTTTACCTGTTGGTCTGTTTTGACAAATTTCTGCCATTTTCTGCATTTGCTTCTTGTTAGTTCCTTCTTGAGTTCCTTTGGGAAATTGAGCTTTTTGAGGGAAGTGCTATAGTAGCTAGTGTTCTAATGGAAGTTTATTTTGTGTTAGAACTGAACCTTGAGACTTATTTATCTTAAGTGCACTAATGTTGCTAATGAGATTGTGTGAAGTTTTGTATGAAGGAAAATTTCAGGTGTATGGAAGGAATGAGTAATGAGATGAAGGATGGACTAAAGCTCAATCTTGGGGATGCCACGCGTGTCACCCCAAGAAATATCCAAGAAGTACAAGTGTCAAAACTTGGGGATGCCAAAGGCATCCCCTTCTTCATCAATAAAAATCCCAGGTTTCTTCCAAATGCTTCATTTTTATTGTTTCATGCACAGTTGTGTTTTTCATGGAGCGTCTTCCTTTTTGTTTTTGTTTTGGTTTTTAGTTTGCTTGGTTTGTTTAGTGTTCTGAATAAATTGGTTGGACCCCCTCTTTCATACTTTGGTTTGCAAATAGTTTGGTTTGGTTTAGGAAAGAGTAGGAAAGCGCATACTTATGTGGTAAAAAGAGCTTGTTTTTGACTGTGGCCTATGCTTTGTCATGCCATGCTTGATATTGTTTTGGCTTTATGCTTAGTATTCTTTGCTGTAGCATACCTTGTTATAAACAATTGAGATTTCTTAATGTGCCTTGGATGAATCATGCGTTGTTTTAGCATATTAAAGCATAGTATAGTGGTATTCTCCTTTGATGCTTTATTTGGGTTGACTTGGCACATGCTCACACCATGTTATGACTATCCAAAGTCACCATAGCCTTTTTGATCCTTTAGTTTTCAACTTGTAGTATCACTTTATGCTTTGATCAATGATGTTTTGTCGCTCTGCATGATTATGGCCACTATTGCTCTCTTAGTTTGTCGCTCCCAGTCTTTTGCTAGCCTCCACAACAAAAGTATAAGTTCCCCTCATGCATCCAACTCCCTAAACCAAGTTTTTCCAAATAGTCCACCATACCTACCTACTAGCTTATTCTATTCCAAGTATATTCATGCTTTTGTTTACCTTTCACTTGTTATGAGAAAACTAGTGATTAAAGCTCTCACGAACTTCATGGCACACTTTACTTTTTGCCTCTAATAAACTTGAACCATTGGGTCCTTCTTTGTTGTGTATATGCTTGCGCTTTATAAGTTGAAATTAGTAGAACCATGTTTCACGGGGAACGTTTTCAACATTGCACTTGTACTTTGTACCCTGTTGATATCATGTTCTTTTGCTTATGGATCCCGGCGGTGTGAAATAAATGTGGAACTTGTAAGATCATGGAGTTTGTATGTGTGTTAGAGAAACGCTTGGGCCACTAGCCTAAGCCATGCCTAATCATGGTGGAAACTTTCATCATCACCATAATGAGCACTCTATGAAGCATCCTTAATAAAAACCTATGCAAATAGCAAATAAAAAGATCGCTGAGATGCTCATTGTCTGCTTGCCTTGTCATTTTGATTATGGGAAAGCTCCCGTATCATGTGCAAGGGGTACCCCATTGGCGGTTCTTAATGATACACATATACTTACAATGACAAGAGCTTACTCGTGACTGAAGTTGAGTAGCATGAGGATCGGTATTCGTAAGTAAGGGGCATGAGATTTCGGTTTATAACTTGTCAAGCATATCCTCTTAGTTGTGTCACTTTAACCTTAATCACCTTCAAGATGCTTATGATAGGGGCAATGAGAGCTGAAAGCTACAAGTACCATAATTTTTGGAAGCTCTTTATGAGACTTGAATCCCTACTTCCTTTTACAAAAGGCTTTTCTTCCACCATTATATTGAGTCTCCACCTTCTTTCTTTATGCACCTACTTTGAGAGCATAGTGGCCATTCTTAGTTCTATGTGCATTGTCCCAAGACTAGTTGATTGATGCATAACTTGTTATTGCTAGTTTGAAACTATTGTATCTAGTCACTCTTATGAACTTTGAAGGTGTCCTATGCATTTATATTTGCTAATCTATTGAGGGACAAGCTGAATACTATTATGCTATATTTTCTTTATGTGAAACAAACAAACGTATTGCAAAGCATTGTTATTCATGAATCTTTTGTTTGTGCCTTTCCATGTTGCATCATAGTTTCTTTGCCTGTTGCTAGAACTTTGTCTTTCATGTTATGATTGAAGTACTATGATCCCAGCTTTGAGTTTTGCAAAAACTTTGATCAAGTCTTTGATGGTGCATGTCACCTCAAAAATTATTTATTTTTATCACTTACCTACTCGAGGACGAGTAGGAGTTAAGCTTGGGGATGTTGATACATTGCAAATGTATCTATATTTTTTGATGTTCCGTGCTTGGTTTTATCCACTTTCTTGTGTTTCGTTCCAACTTTGGAGTACTTTTTTTATGATTTCTTGGACTAACCTATTAACAAGAGCCACAGTGCCAGCTACCTGTTTTCTGCTGTTTTTGGTTCCAGGAAAGTCAAAAAATGAATAATCTCGAAATTGGACGGGACAAAAGCCAAAGTGCCTATTTTTCCCGAAGGGATCAAGTGCCAGAATACGAGATGGAGAGGGGCCAGAGGGCGGCCAAGCCTGGGCCGCGCCAGGGGTGGTGTGGCCAGCCCAGCCACCCCCTCGGCCTCCCCTTCTGACTATAAGTTGCCCTTAGGACGAAAACCCTAAGTACCCGATCAAAAATCCACGAAAGAGTCTGTAGCTGCCGTCATCTCCATCCCTAGATCGGGAGGGATCTGAAGCTCTTCCCGGCACCCTGCCGGAGAGGGGAATTCACCCTGGAGGCTTTCTTCATCACCACGCAAGCCTCCGGTGTGATGCGTGAGTAGTTCATCCTTGGACTACGGATCCATGTAGTAGCTAGATGGCTAGTTTCTCCTCCTTTGTGCTTTCATGTTTAGATCTTGTGAGCTCCGTTCATGATCAAGATCATCTATTTGTAATTCATACATGTTGTGTTTGTGGGGATCCGATGGATATTGAGATGCTATTTCAGATTGATTATTGATTCTATCATGTCTTTGTTATTTGAGATCTTGCATGCTTTCTGTTGTTAGTAGCTATCTTGGCCAAGCAGATGCTAGCAACTCCAAGAGTTAGTATTTATGTTCGATAGTGGGTTCATGCCCCTGGTAATCTGGGGATGTGACAGAAATCTCTAAGGTACTAGATGTGCTATTGCTACTAGGGAGAAAACAACAATCCTTTGTTCATAGAACAATCGTATTGTTTACTTTACACGCAGTTCGTAAAGCAATAATCTGTTGCTTGCAACTTAATACTGGAGGGGGTTCGTATGATAACCTGAAGGTGAATTATTAGTCATAGATGCAGTTGGATGGCAGTCTATGTATTATGTTGTAATGCCCAATCAAGTCTCAAAGGAGTCAAGATGATTAGTATATGCATGTATTGCTTTCTCGGTGTTTGTCAATTGCCCTGCTGTAATTTGTTCACCCAGCATGTTATCTATCTAAGGAGAGCCACCTCTAGTGAACTATGGATCCCGGTCCTTTTTATTTACATACAATCTACAATCTTTTACTGTTTTGTGTTTACTTTCTGCAAACTTTTACTTCTTTCCATTCGATACGTTTAATCCTTCATTTTCTGCAAAACACGGTGAGATTGACAACCTCATCGCAAGTTGGGGACAAAGTTCTGTGGTTGTGTTGTGCATGCCTCCACGTTGCTACTAGCATCGGTAGTGCGCCCTGCCAAAGCTCAGCTAGTAACACCTTTGTGGTGTTTCCTTGCTCCTACTGGTTCGATTAAACCTTGGTTTCATAACTAAGGGAATCTTGCTGCTGTGCTCATCATACCTTCCTCTTGGGGTTCCCAACGAGCTCTACATCAACCATGCACCAGCAGTTTTCTGGGCGCCATACACAGAGCCATCAGCAAGAAGGCCAGGAAAAGAAAATCTCGCAGCTCGAGCCAGCCGGTTGCGTCAACTGCGAATCCGATCAGGTTTCAGGACGGGCCACCAAGACCCAAGGGTATTATGTGGAGGATGCATGTGGCGGGTGAGCCCATGCTAACTAAGAAATTGCTCAGGCTCGCCACTTCAGAAATGAGGAGTGTGCATGACGGTGTGCTGACGATAGAGAGACGCCTTCTTGCGGAGAAAGATCCCTCGCACCCGGTATTCGTGGTTAAGGTTCCACAAGGCTTGGGCTTTGTCGATAATGTCCCCGCGGATCTGTTCTTCCTACGGTTTGACGACATCTTCAATATGTTCCACCTGTATCCGCTGCACTATAGCATGGTACGCCTGTTTTCTCTCAGCCTGGCCATTCAGATCATTAGAGAGAACACCCCGGGCATCGCTATAGTGGACCCCTACTACATGCATGATGGCTACTTGGGAAGCGCCATTGAACGACGATTCGTGGCCTCGTACCTCCAAGGCATCTTGGTGGCGAATAAGACAAAGGAATACATTCTCGTGCCTTTCTTTCCCGAGTAAGTCATTATTCACTCGCCGCCATAAAATGCTTTATTAGATTTTCATCATTCTTTTTCCAACACATTCCGTTTGATTTGTTTTGCGTAGAGATCAACACTGCACACTCATCTGCTTGTCACCGAAACATTCGCAAGCCACATATTTCGACTCAGGGAGTCAAGAAAAGAAGAAAAACTACGGCAAGATCAAGGAAGTTCTGGATGATGCTCTCACCGGCTATGGCTCAGCGGAAGGCGCCACCTTCGTGCGTAAGAAGCTCAAGTTTGGCAGGCACGTCTTGACCCATGTGACGGAATTCCTCTGCGTGAAGCAGCCGTCAGGCAGTCAGAAGGAAGCCTACTATGCACTCCATCACATGAGGGCGTTCCTACTAGAGCAACAGAATTCTACGCTACCAGATCATCTCAAACGGTGGGCCGAAGCCAAGGCCAGGATCAATGATTCAGATATTAGACAAGAGATGTGTCACATCCAGAAATAGTTTGGGGCAATCATCAGCCGTGATGTCATGACTTCAGGGGGGGCTTCTACGGAGACAATCCCCCGAATAACCGTGACGTAGTAGATCGCCTAAAGATGCAGGGTGACTATAGGGCGTTCATGATGAAACAAGGCGTCCTCCTGTTCCCTGAGCCGAGCCAGAAGTCTTGATGTGTTAGTCTAGTTGTAGTTCTTTATCCCCACAAGTACTTGTGTGTGTCGACATGTACATGCTACTACTTATTAGGGTTATGAATCAACACTTACTTTGTTACCTTATTTGATAAGTATATCTTTATATGCGACTTTTACTTATTTTTTCACCCACAATTTAATTATTATTGCCAACTTGTAGATGACGTGGTATGTCGTGTACAAGGGACGGGTTCCCGGAGTCTACGATGATTAGGAAGACTGCCGGAGACAGGTGCACCATTTCAGCGGCAATAGCTACAAAGGGTACAACACTATGGCAGAGGCAGAAGCTAGATACGCGGGCTATCTAGCGGGAGTTAGGACGAGGAACCGTATGAAGACCTACACCTCCGTCGCGATGATGCTTATCATCCTTGGTTATTTGTCCTGCATGTTCCTACTTTAGATGTCTAGGCGAGCTTCCGAGCTCTAACTTGGTTGAGATATGTATTCATGTCATCAGTAGCTACTTTGTAACTTGATCGAAACAATGTAACTTATACTGTGTATTTATGTATATGAATTATCTATATGTATTTGTTTCTATCTTGTGTGTGTATTTATTTCTGTATTGTATATCTGTGTATTTATTTCTGTACTGTATATCTGTGTATTTATTTCTGTACTGTATATCTGTGTATATCAGTTGTATTGTATATAATCTGTATTGAATATCATCTGTATTGAATATCATCCGTATTGAGTATTTTTTTAAAGCTCAGCCGTGGCGCACATATACTTGGTTAGTGGCGCACGTTGTCAAATATTAGTAGCGCACTACATCATGCGCCACAGGAAAAATAGTGGAAATGCACTGCCTTTTACAGCTGTGGCGCACCAAGCAGTGCGCTACTACTAACTCGAGATACCTGTAGCGCACCTGGCAGTGCGCTATGAGCACTTTTTAGCCGTAGCACAGAACTCGTGGCGCACCCCTAGTGCGCCACGGAAGGGGAAAACAGGTGTGCCACGGACGTGCGTTTTCCTAGTAGTGGGTGACCGCCAGTGATGTGATGCTCCGCCGCCTCCATGATGATGTGCTGTGGCTCTACGGATTGGGAGTTGCTATTAGTTCTGTAAGATAAATTTTTATCTAGACCTGGTTACTGTCATTGCACAAATGGGGATGCTGCCACTCTAATCTAGCCTTGTATCTTATTAGTGATGATGGTTAACAAGTTTCAGTACCGGAACATGTATTTGGCTATCTGGGAATTATCATTGATGTCTCTGGTGATACTTCATCTATGTAAGAGAATGATTCCTAATTAATATATTAGAAAGATGATTGAATATTCTTTTTAAATGACCTAGATTATGTAATCACTGGGTAGGATATGCTTGGTTAGGGCAAATCCTTTGGACGCCTTCCTTGGAATAATACACATGGGTTTATTCTAGTTCTGGCTTTATTCTACATATGTTCCTGCCTTGATGCTAAAATGAGTTGAAAACTCCTGCTGGATTTATTGGCTTATGATACTCAATAATTTCATTATGCATGTGATGCTGGTCTGAGGCAATACTAGATAGAAACTAAGGTTTTTATCTTATGTGTCCCTCTCAAGTGTGCTTTGGTACTCAATTTAGAACAATGATTCTTATAGACTTTTAAAAAATGATTTGCTAAACCATGTTGTGTATTATAGAGCTTTAATATGAACTACTTTCTGAGGTGCTGCCATCCTTTGGGTGTACCCAGAAACACTCAGTTAAAGCTGATGAATAAGTGGATGGATAAGCATGTTTTATTATCCAAGATCAATGATTCATAGGCTGAGATCTTGGTAGTGTTTGCGAAGATTAACTGTTTGGCTTTAATTAAAATCCTTCTATGATGGATACACCCCACTTGGGTGAATCTGAGAGGATCATGTATAAAACAACACATGGTCATCTGAGAATTAGCATGTGATGGTTTTGTATAATGCACCACACAGGTTGTTTGCTGCTGCTGTGATGGTGTTGCTTGTGGCTTGAGCTGGTGGACTGGTCCTTGATGGCTTGATCTTGGGCTGCACCTCCTAGTGTTGTGCCTGCTCCTCCTAGTCTCCAGTGATCTGGAACTTGCCTTTGCTATCCTCCTGCACCACCCCCTCCTTATGTCACCATCTTGTGGTGAACTGCTGGTTGATTTGGTAGAGTGGCTGGTGGTTTTGTTAAGGCTTTGGCAAGCTCAATGAACTCTGAGCATGTGCTTGAGAAGGAGGAATGGTTGCATGTAGCTGTGCTTCGACTGAGTGCTCTGTTTGAGTGCTTGTACTGCTGTTGCTGTCTTGACAGCACACTCCATGCATTTTGGTGACTGAGCTGTATGGATGTGTGGTCTGGTCATGTGGATCAGTTCAAGTGAAAGTATCTTCACCTGTTACCCTTTTACTTATTACTGTTTTGGTGAAATTTGCCCCTTTCTCCTTGGCTTATGATGTGGTACTAAAGCTTTTTAGATGAAATAGAATAGATACTACATAGTGGTGAAACTTGCCCCTTTACCTATACTCAATGATGTAAAAAGAACAGTGCACCAAACTATTCACTACTGAGAGTAAAACTACTAACTAACCCTTTATTTTCTTTTCTTGTTTTATTAGTCTTTGTTTTCAGGTACCAAGGGGAAATACAGGAAGATGTAGGAATTTAGTTGTGGGTGTTTTCTTTATTCTTTTGTAATTTAGTTATTCCTTTATAAAAGACATTGTAATATATATATTGTTTTGTAATAAAGAATTATTTTAGTTATATTATTTCTGTAATTCCTTTTTATATTATTTGTTTCATGTACCTTATTTTCATTCTTTTATTGTAAAAGAATAACAATACTATATGTATATATGTAATAATAAAGATCATCCTTTTCCATTATTAAGTCTTATTTATTATTCATTTTAATTACTCATTGTAATATTTGTATAAGATTAATGAATTCAAAAACTCATTTCTTTATTTACAATCTAATTCAAATTTCTTTTGAATTCAATTTAATCATTTGTATTTTCAAATATGAAAAGATTCCCCTAAAACACAAAGATACAGTAGTGGTCATGTCAAAGTCTATAGCACTTGCCCAGATGTTTCCATCAGAATAAGAGAGATCTCGATCATTCTGTAGCCTTTTGGTTTTGCGCAAAAATTCTTCGGATTTTCCTACGCATGAATGCAATGCACACACCTCATCTCAGCTTATTTATCATTTCTAATGCTGGGATGTTACAGAGAAGGCGTATGTTCTAAGGTCGGAGATTGCCGTGGCTTGGCGCCGAGGCTACGGGCGCATGGCGAGGTGCCCTTCCATGGGAATTTGCTGAAGGTAGAAGACATTGATACGGGGTTTCTCGCATGAATCGAGCAACACCCCAAACTCCATTCCTCGCATGATTTAGTCGCTTCCATCCGACCCATCTGTTCGACGAGCTCGCTGCAATTCGAATACACGACTGTGCTCCTGCTCCTCCAACGCTGGCGTGCATATGCAAGTAAATCGCCGCTATCCCGCAGAATCTAATGTACTGCTGGTTGCTGTCATTCTCACGCGGCCTGATGCTTCTCCAATTTCACCGTCCATGATTTGGTTAGCGCCAAGAACTGTCCCTTAATACTTTCAGTTGCCATATTTATTTTGTAACTATTGCGGGGAACCTACAAGATTTGTTTGGAAATTATCAATTTTAATCCTGTGAGGCCACCAGTACAATCATACTACCCGCGTCTTGGTTAGTAGTATGAATTTGTTGGAAATATGCCCTAGAGACAAATAGTAGTAAGGACTATTATCATATTTCATATAGTTTATGATTAAGTTTTATATCATGCTATATTTGTATTGAGTGGGAACATCAATACACATGTGATATACAAACAACCAGGGGTTCCCAGTGAAACTCTAGTCACTGGTTCATTGGTCAATGGATGATCATGTTTCCTGATCATGTGGCATTTATGCCAGTTGGAAATGAGGTCATCTCATTCCGAGAATGAGATGATGAACCAATACCCAACCTAAACATCGTGACCCGATCATGTCACGAAGTTCAAGTTACGATGATTAGAAATGGATCCTTGTAGACTATTCCTTAGACCATGAGGCTATATCAATCACTGTCTCCCGAGCGTGCTTAGATAACATCAAACGCCATCTGGTAATACGGTGGTTATAAAGATGTGTTCAGGTACTCGGAGGAAACCGTAGAGGAAATATATGTCAAGAGCGGGATTTGTCCGTCCATGTGACGGGAAGATACTCAAGGGCCCACTTGGAGAAGTTATATCCAATAGTTGCGCAGCGTGTGATTTGATCACGGGGACATCACTTGTCGAAACGAGTCAAGTAGCATTGTTCAGTAACGAGATTGAACATGACATGGTGATGTCATTTATTAGATCTCAGACAATGCAAGTATCGAGTGACAAAGGGAATAAGACATGACTATCCCGGTTCAAATGATGAAAGATCTTCGTGGAACGCATAGGGGTCACATGGCCATCCAGGTCCCTCTGTCGATCATTGGTGCGGGAGTGTCCCGACCATGTCTGGAGTGTTCCCGAACCGTGGGGTATCACGCTTAAGGGCTTGATGATGCTTAGAGAGTGTTTATAGGATCGGTGGAATCACCAAAGAAGAGTAGGGAGAAAACCGAAAGGGTTTCGGTAAGTCCGGAGTGGAGGTGGAAGGTGTTCCATAGCCACGGAGGTTGAATAATATGTGAATGAATGTTAAATATTGATTTAATCATTTATTCATAATTATTTAATAAAGAGAAAATCAATTAAAGGTCAACGAGGCTTAATGGGCCAATTTCCGGAGGGAGGGGGCCCATTAGGGAAAGGAGAGAGGGAGAAGGGGCAAGGGGGCTGGCCAGCTGGGCCTAGCCCCCCGCGCGGGGCCCACTAGGGGCTGGCCGGCGGCCTCCCCACCCCTCCTCTCCTTTAGTCCCACCTCGGGACTTTGAGGGAGGGTGTACCCCTCCTGAGAATATCATTTTGCGGCCAAAAGTTGGGGTGTACAGGCAACGCGGTACCCAAGTTCCCTGAAATCAGCCGGGGTGACTACAGTTGGTGTGCCAAATACTCAGAGGGTCTTTTTCGGCATGAATTTAACTTTACGTTTCAATACAAAAAATCAGGCTAACGGCCATCAAGTTGGCCCCCCTGTCAGTTCTCACCGTTATGTCGCTCCCGTCGCTTAGGCGGGGTGGCTGTCCCGTAGGCTTGCAGCGTTGGCACAGTGGATAGGACAACACCCCCTACCCAGTGTCTTGACGTGACAAAACAGGGCACATGTATCAGCGTTATAATTATTTTTTGTTTACTCAGAAGCTGGAACGGCCACCGCCACGCGTCTCTCCTTGGACTTCCGTCCCAATCGTTAACCACTACCTTAAAAGAGCATTGACGTTTCCACCGTTCCCCTGCCTCGCAGAAACCACTCTTCTTCTTCCTATCATCTACTATCTTCTTCCCGTCTTCTCCTTGCCGCCATGGAAGATCTACGCACTCTAGAGACAAGCTTCACTACCCATGATAATAAGAAGATAGACGTTGTCTACACCAACAAGGAGGAGACAGTGGTGCGTGTCCTGAGGATGTATGAGGGTTGGCTTGGGATAGACGAGGACAAGTTTGTGGGATTGGACCTCGAGTACACCCCGGAGAACCCATATGAAGGGAGTGAAGTCGCCGTCGTTCAACTGGCCATGCGGAAACACGTCCTCGACTACCACCTCTCCCGGTTTGTAGATCTGCTCTCTGTAGCTAACCGCTTTTAGGGTTTTCTCCTCTTGTTCTTTATCCACTTGCTCATCTTGCAACTACTGGATTTTATTTAGGACCAAATAAATTAGGGTTTTCCTATGTCTCAATCGACTGAGATTTTCTTTAGTCTCAATCACCTAAGAAAAGTGCAACCGTAGTTAAAAGAAATGTGCAACTCGTTCAGTTGATTGAGAAATAGCAAAACTGAATAAATTATGACAATACAATGTTGAGAGTCTTGATCTTGCATTTACTAAACTTTTCAAAATTATATTGAGATGATGATCTTGCATTGACAAAATATATGTAGTTACAAATTTTAGTGATGACAAACTACATACTTTTAGGACTGACAGGAAATGTCCGGCGCTGCGCCCTTCCTTATAGAAAAGCGAATTGTTTTCTGCACTGTCGATAAAACAACTGATTTTTCGAAATTGTATCAAGAGGAAATTATAATTCTTGCGCACAAGTGGATCGATATTCAGAGTCTTGTCAAGATCCTAGGGGGCTCGAGGAAGGATGGAATGGCATCACTCGCAACTAGAATCCTCGATGAGTCGTACGACAAAATGAAGGAAGATTTCCCTATGGATAGGCACGATTTCTGGGACGAGTGGCTGTTGTCTGATATAAACCTGAAGTATGCAGCCCTAGATGCTTACGTGACCTACCAGCTGTATAAGAAGATCCATTTTTTTCTACGTTAACTCATGTTTTGCTCTATTTGCAAGAGGGAAGACGAGCTTAGGGGAGCCCTTTGTAGAAAATGCAGAATAGCTGAGGTTGAAGCTGCATATGCAAAGAAATTGGCTGCATCTCAAGCAGCTGACAGAGAGGCAGCAGAAGCAGCTGAAAGAGAGCTTGCAGTTGAAGAAGCAGCTGACAGAGAGGCTGCAGCTGAAGCGGCAAACAGAGAGGCAGCATCTTCTAGCGGCAACAATCAGGCCTATGATGCACCACTAATTGTGCCGCAGGACGCTGAAGATAGGGAAGCCAAGTCAGATGCTAGGTGGGACAAAGCAGTTCGTGAGCTGTGGAGTACCTGGAATGGTCGCAGTTCGTCGCCTAGGAACGATGCCAAGCGCCTCAAGTGGTTTGATGAGGAGTGAATTAAATTTTACTTGTCAGTGTTATGTTTCTGTTTTGTGGAACTCAGTTAGCTTGCTAAGATGTCTAGCGCCTCAAGTGATACTAGTAAAATAAATTTAACCCTCACTGTGTTATGTTTATGTATGTGTCTTGTAGCTTGTCAAGATGGTAGCTTCTTAACTGGCAGTTTGAAAGAGTGCCCTTTTCCTCTCTCGCTAAACAGATATGTTTCATTTTGACCAAATTGGTAGCAAATCTAGAGAAGATTCTCATTTCGATATTTCGTTCCCTTTTGGACCTCTTTTTGCCTCCGATCAGGTAGCAAATCTAGAGTAGCAAATCACACCAGGCAGAATACATTCATTTAGAAAACAAAACAAATGTAGATATAGCTGTGTGGAGGTAAATAGGATATAGCGATAGAAAGTAGGTTGCTTAACGAGGTTCGATGCATTCAGCTAGAAATAGGATATAGCTAGAAAGAATCTGCTTAGCAGCAGCAGCAGCCGCCGTAGCTGCAGGCACATCCTGCAAGCGTCCGCGCCTCCGCCTCCTCCCTCCGGCGCTTCCTCCACTTCTTGCTGCCCAGTTTCTTAGACTTGGGGGCCTTGGGCCTGATTGGAGGCATGCGACCCTCTTTGATGGCCACCCGCTAGAGGTTTCGGAGGTGAATGCCGAGAGCCCGGTGTTCAACGATGTAGGCGTTGATGTTCATGGTCTCGCGCTTGCCGCTTTTGTGGATGTTGGAGCCCGCGGCCTCTGCATGCTTCAGTAAGGTGTTCAAGACGGTGGCGCCGGTGGCACGACTCGTCAAGCAGTAGGCGCCCCCCTTGCGGAAGGGGCAGCTGTAGTAGGGGCCCCTGAGGAAGCCATCGTACTTGCCGGACCGCAGCCTCCTCAGCACCTGACGAGCCTTGGTGTGAATGGACTCGTCATCGCTGTAGACGTCGCTGCCAGAAACCTATTGGAAGAAAGGGAAAATGGGGGAGTAGATGGTGTAAGAAGATCGAGCAATCAAAATGCGAACAAGTGAATCCTAATAAACCAAGATCTAGCATCCAATGATGGGAACAATGTTGGATAATTAGGCACAATTTCCATGATTAATTCCCGAATATTAAACATGACAATACCAGCTAAATTTTAAATAGATTAGCCCATTATTTCTAACAAACGGTAGAAGAACCAGGGGAGGGGAGCAAACCCTAGTTACCTCCGACCATAGGTCGTCGATGCCGGTGTCATAGGGGTTCAGTGGAGCGATGTACTTATCTGGATCGGAGGTGCCCAAGGAGAGCGTGATCTGCTTGTGACCGGCGGGGGGCTCCTCTTCGGCGGCTCCGTCGGTAGCGGGGACGGGAGCCTGGACGGGAACGGCGGCTTCCATTGATGCCTCGACTAGGGCCTAGACAGGGATAGCGGCTGCTTGCAACGCGTCGAGGGGGACCGGTGAGGAGACGGGGGCCTCCTCGCCGGCGGCCACGGAGGCGACGATGGCCACCTTATCCTCCTCAGCCATCGCCGACGCGGACGGGGTATTCTCAGGAGTTTGCGGATGCTGGTGGGACAGTGGAGAGGGTTGCGTGGGGACAGTGAGCGAGAGTGGGAGTGGGTGTGCAAAGAGGGGCTCTATAGTTAAGGTTGATAGAAGCAAGGCACGTTTCGTTGCACCACCATGCAACGCGCCGTGCAGTCGACTACACCGTGCACCGCGACACGCGCACGGTACGTCACGTTTTTTTCCCGGGCCATGCATGGAAGTTCTATATTGAGCCGCATGCAAAGGGCGCACACACAATTTCTATGTACGAAGTTTGACATGGCCCTAAAATTGGCGATTGAGAGCCGCTACGTAAAAATGGGATATGTCTTATTAAAATCAAGTGCAGATGTCCATCGACGACCATGCACTCGATGACGCATGCGTTGTGGCATAGTAGTAGCAGCAGTAGGCTTTTCAGACTTGATTAAACATGACATGACCGCTCGATGACTTTTTCCATGGACGGCATCATATTCCTTCTTGTAGAAGTCTCGCTGAGGGAGACGTCCGTGCTGTCTCACGCTGTACTGTGAAGGGCACGACGTGTGCAACGATCATAGCTGGATCGCACAGAATCAACGGTTGGTGCGCACGATCCGCGTGACAACTGTGATAACCAATCAGGGAGTACCAGACAGGGTGAGCACAGGTTTGTGCTTCTATGATAGATACTGAGTAGTATAAAAATGGAAAGTGAGTGTCTTGTACAATGAAATACATCATGGCATACATCAAATTATGCCAAGATAGATCCACTAGAGTTCATTTGATATGTGTTCTTCTCCTAAACCATGTAAGGATCCACTAGAGTTCATTGGATGTGTGTTCTTCTCACAAACCACATATCACCAGTGTCATTGCATGTGTGTTCTTCCCACAAACCACACATGGATCCACTAGTATCATTGCATGTGTGTTCTTCCCATGAACCACACATGCATCCACCAGTGTCATTGCATGTGTGTTCTTTTCACATACCACATATGGATCCACCAGTGTCATTGCATGTGTGTTATTCTCACAAACCACGTAAGGATCCACCGGTGTCATTGCATGTATGTTCCTCTCATAGACCACACATGGATCCATCGGTGTCATCGCATGTCTGCTCTTTTCATGAACCATAGTTAGAGTCATCGCATGTCTGCTCTTCTCATGAACCACAGCTAGAGTCATTGCATGCGTGTTCTTCTCACAAACCATATCATGAACCACACCCAGTGTCATTGCATGTTTGTTCTTCTCATTAACCACACATGTATCTACCGGTGTCATTGCATGTCTGCTCTTTACATTAACCACAGCTAGATTCATTGCATGTGTGTTCTTCTCACAAACCACATATCACCAGTGTCATTGCATGTGTGTTCTTCCCACTGACCACACATGGATCCACCAGTGTCATTGCATGTGTGTTCTTCCCATGAACCACACATGGATCCACTAGTGTCATTGCATGTCTGCTCTTTTCATGAACCACAGCTAGAGTCATTGCATGTGTGTTCTTCTCACAAACCACATATCACCAGTGTCATTGCATGTGTGTTCTTCCCACAGACCACACATGGATCCAACATTGTCATTGCATGTGTGTTCTTCCCATGAACCACAGATGGATCCACCAGTGTCATTGCATGTGTGTGCTTCCCATGAACTATACATGGATCCAAGTATCATTGCATGTGTGTTCTTCCCACAGACCACACATGGAACCACCAGTGTCATTGCATGTGTGTTCTTCCCATGAACCACACATGGATCCACCAGTGTCATTGCATGTGTGCTCTTCCCATGAACCACACATGGATCCACCAGTGCCATTGCATGTCTGGTCTTTTCATGAACCACAACTAGAGTCATTGCATGTGTGTTTTTCTCACAAACCACATATCACTAGTGTGATTGCATGTGTGTTCTTCCCACAGACTACACATGGATCCACGAGTGTCATTGCATGTGTGTTCTTCCCATGAACCACACATGGATCCACCAGTGTCATTGCATGTGTGTTCTTCCCATGAACCACACATGGATCCACCAGTGTCATTGCATGCCTGCTCTTTTCATGAACCACAGCTAGAGTCATTGCATGCGTGTTCTTCTCACAAACCATATCATGAACCACACCCAGTGTCATTGCATGTTTGTTCTTCTCATTAACCACACATGTATCTACTGGTGTCATTGCATGTCTGCTCTTTTCATTAACCACAGCTAGATTCATTGCATGTGTGTTCTTCTCACAAACCACATATCACCAGTGTCATTGCATGTGTGTTCTTCCTACTGAACACACATGGATCCACCAGTGTCATTGCATGTGTGTTCTTCCCATGAACCACACATGGATCCACTAGTGTCATTGCATGTCTGCTCTTTTCATGAACCACAGCTAGAGTCATTGCATGTGTGTTTTTCTCACAAACCACATATCACCAGTGTCATTGCATGTGTGTTCTTCCCACAAACCACACATGGATCCACCATTGTCATTGCATGTGTGTTCTTCCCATGAACCACAGATGGATCCACCAGTGTCATTGCATGTGTGTTCTTCCCATGAACTATACATGGATCCACCAGTATCATTGCATGTGTGTTCTTCCCACAGACCACACATGGATCCACCAGTGTCATTCCATATGTGTTCTTCCCATGAACCACACATGGATCCACTAGTGTCATTGCGTGTGTGCTCTTCCCATGAACCACACATGGATCCACCAGTGCCATTGCATGTCTGGTCTTTTCATGAACCACAACTAGAGTCATTGCATGTGTGTTTTTCTCACAAACCACATATCACTAGTGTCATTGCATGTGTGTTCTTCCCACAGACTACACATGGATCCACTAGTGTCATTGCATGTGTGTTCTTCCCATGAACCACACATGGATCCACCAGTGTCATTGCATGTGTGTTCTTCCCATGAACCACACATGGATCCACCAGTGTCATTGCATGTCTGCTCTTTTCATGACCCACAGCTAGAGTCATCGCATGTCTGCTCTTTTCATGAACCACAGCTAGAGTCATTGCATGTGTGTACTTCCCACAAACCATATCATGAACCACACCAAGTGTCATTGCATGTGTGTTCTTCTCATTAACCACACATGGATCCACCGGTGTCATTGCATGTCTACTCTTCTCATTAACCACAGTTAGTGTCATTGCATGTGTGTTCTTCTCACAAACCACATATCACCAGTGTCACTGCATGTGTGTTCTTCCCACAGACCACACATGGATCCACCAGTGTCATTACATGTGTGTTCTATCCATGAACCACACATGGATCCACCAGTGTCATTGCATGTGTGTTCTTCCCATGAACCACGCATGGATCCACCAGTGTCATTGCATGTCTGCTCTTTTCATGAACCACAGCTAGAGTCATTGCATGTGTGTTCTTCTCACAAACCACATATCACCAGTGTCATTGCATGTGTGTTCTTCCCACATACCACACATGGATCCACCAGTGGCATTGCATGTGTGTTCTTCCCATGAACCACACATGGATCCACCAGTGTCATTGCATGTGTGTTCTTCCCATGAACCACACATGGATCCACCAGTGTCATTGCATGTGTGTTCTTCCCATGAACCACACATGGATCGACCAGTGTCATTGCATGTCTGCTCTCTTCATGAACCACAACTAGTCATCGCACGTCTACTCTTTTCATGAACCACAGCTAGTGAAATTGCATGTGTGTTATTCTCACAAACCACGTAAGGATCCACCGGTGTCATTGCATGTGTTCCTCTCATAGACCACACATGGATCCACCGGTGGCATCACATGTCTACTCTTTTCATGAACCACAGTTAGGGTCATCGAATGTCTACACTTTTCATGATCCACAGCTAGAGTCATTGCATGTGTGTTCTTCTCACAAACCATATCATGAACCACACCCAGTGTCATTGCATTTGTGTTCTTCTCATTAACCACACATGGATCCACCATTGTCATTGCATGTCTGCTCTTCTCATTAAACAGAGCTAGAGTCATTGCATGTCTGTTCTTTTCACAAACCACATATCACCAGAGTCATTGCATGTGGTCTTCCCACGGACCATATCATGAACCACACCCAGTGTCATTGCATGTGTGTTCTTCCCATGAAGCACACATGGATCTACCAGTGTCATCGCATGCCTGCTATTTTCATGAACCACATCTAGAGTCATTGCATGTGTGTTCTTCTCACAGAACACATATCACCAGTATCATTGCATGTGTGTTCTTCCCACAGACCACACATTGATACCACATCTAGAATCATTGCATGTGTGTTCTTCCCATGAACCACACATGGATCCACCCAGTGTCATTGCATGTGTGTTCTTCCCATGAACCACACATGGATCCACCAGTGTCTTTGCATGTGTGTTATTCTCACAAACCACGTAAGGATCCACCGGTGTCATTGCATGTGTGTTCCTCTCATAGACCACACATGGATCCACCGGTGGCATCGCATGTCTGCTCTTTTCATGAACCACAGTTAGAGGCATCGCATGTCTGCTCTTTTCATGAACCACACCCAGTGTGATTGCATGTGTGTTCTTGTCATGAACCACACATAGATCCACCAGTGTCATTGCATGTCTCCTCTTCTCATTAACCACAACTAGATCCACGAGTGTCATTGGATGCATGTTCTTTTCATAAACCACAGCTAGAGTCATTGCATGTGTGTTCTTCTCACAAACAACACATCACCAATGCCATTGCATGTGTGTTCTTCCCACAAACCACACATGGATCCACTAGTGTCATTGCATGTGTGTTCTTCCCATGAACCACACATGGATCCACCAGTGTCATCGTATGTCTGCTCTTCTCATGAACCACATCTAGAGTCATTGGATGCATGTTCTTCTCACAACCCATATCATGAACCACACCCGGTGTCATTGCATGTGTGTTCTCCTCATTAACCACACATGGATCCACTGGTGTCATTGCATGTCTACTCTTCTCATTAACCATAGTTAGTGTCATTGCATGTGTGTTCTTCTCACAAACAACATATCACTAGTGTCACTACATGTGTGTTCTTCCCACATACCACACATGGATCCACCAGTGTCATTGCATGTGTGTTCTTCCCGTGAACCACACATGGATCCACCGGTGTGATTGCATGTCTGCTCTTTTCATGAACCATAGCTAGAGTCAATGGATGCATGTTCTTCTCACAACCCATATCATGAACCACACCCGGTGTCATTGCATGTGTGTTCTCCTCATTAACCACACATGGATCCACTGGTGTCATTGCATGTCTACTCTTCTCATTAACCATAGTTAGTGTCATTGCATGTGTGTTCTTCTCACAAACAACATATCACTAGTGTCACTGCAAGTGTGTTCTTCCCACAGACCACACATGGATCCACCAGTGTCATTGCATGTGTGTTCTTCCCGTGAACCACACATGGATCCACCGGTGTGATTGCATGTCTGCTCTTTTCATGAACCATAGCTAGAGTCATTGCATGTGTGTTCTTCTCACAAACCACATATCACCAGTGTCATTGCATCTGTATTCCTCCCACAGACCACACATGGATCCACCAGTGTCATTGCACGTGTGTTCTTCCCATGAACCACACATGGATCCACCAGTGTCATTGCATGTGTGTTCTTCCCATGAACCACACATGGATCCACCAGTGGCATAGCACGTCTGCCCCTTTTCATGAACCACAGCTAGAGTCATTGCATGTGTGTTCTTCTCACAAAGCACATATCACCAGTGTCATTGCATGTGAGTTCTTCCCACAGACCACACATGGATCCACCAATGTCATTGCATGTGTGTTCTTCCTAGGAACCACACATGGATCCACCAGTGTCATTGCATGTGTGTTCTTCCCATGAACCACGTAAGGATCCACCGGTGTCATTGCGTGTCTGCTCTTTTCGTGAACCACAGTTAGAGTCATCGCATGTCTGCTCTTTTCATAAACCACAGCTAGAGTCATTGCATGTGTGTTCTTCCCACAAACCATATCATGAACCACACCCAGTGTCATTGCATGTCTGTTCTTCTCATTAACCACACATGTATCCACCGGTGTCATTGCATGTCTGCTCTTTTCATTAACCACAGTTAGAGTCATTGCATGTGTGTTCTTGTCACAAACCACATATCACCAGTGTCATTGCATGTGTGTTCTTCCCACAGACCACACATGGATCCACCAGTGTCATTGCATGTGTGTTCTTCCCATGAACCACACATGGATCCACCAGTGTCATCGTATGTCTGCTCTTCTCATGAACCACAGCTAGAGTTATTGGATGCATGTTCTTCTCACAACCCATATCATGAACCACACCCAGTGTCATTGCATGTGTGTTCTTTTCATTAACCACACATGGATCCACTAGTGTCATTGCATGTCTACTCTT
The DNA here is from genome assembly GCA_910589775.1 of Avena eriantha. Lineage (NCBI taxonomy): Eukaryota > Viridiplantae > Streptophyta > Magnoliopsida > Poales > Poaceae > Avena > Avena eriantha. The sequence goes on from OU342742.1 coordinate 106,968,004, forward strand.
CTCATTAACCACAGTTAGTGTGATTGCCTGTGTGTTCTTCTCACAAACCACATATCACCAGTGTCACTGCATGTGTGTTCTTCCCATAGACCACACATGGATCCACCAGTGTCATTGCATGTGTGTTCTTCCCATGAACCACACATGGATCCACCGGTGTGATTGCATGTCTGCTCTTTTCATGAACCATAGCTAGAGTCATTGCATGTGTGTTCTTCTCACAAACCACATATCACCAGTGTCATTGCATGTGTGTTCTTCCCACAGACCACACATGGATCCACCAATGTCATTGCATGTGTGTTCTGTTGGAGATATGCCCAAGAGGCAATAATAAAGTTGTTATTATTATATATTTATGTTTATGATAAATGTTTACATCCCATGTTATAATTGTATTATTAGGAAACACTAATACATGTGTGTTTTGTAAACATAAAAGAGTCCCTAGTAAGCCTCTTGTTGAACTAGCTTGTTGATTAATTGATGATCATGGTTTCCTGATCATGGACATTGGATGTGATTAATAACAAGGTTATATCATTAGGAGAATGATGTAATGGACACACACCCATAGTAAGCGTAGCATAAAGATCAAGTCATTAAGTTCGTATTGCTATAAGCTTTCAAATGCATAGTAACCTAATCCTTCGACCATGAGGTTATGTTAATCACCATCACCGGATGGATACTTTGATGACATCAAACACCGCTTCGTAACTGGGTGGTCATAAAGGTGTCATTGGGTATTCTGAAAGTATGTGTTGAAGCGCATGAACCAAGATTGGGATTTGTCCATCCATATGACGGATAGATATGCTCTAGGCCCTCTCGGTGGAATGTCGTCTAGTTAGCTTGCAAGCATGTGACTAGGTCACAAGGGATGACATATCACGGAACGAGTAAAGAGTAATTATCAGTAACGAGGTAGAACTGGGTATGGAGATGCCGACGATCAAACCTCGGATAAGTATAGTATCGCGAGACAAAGGGAATTAGTTTCGTATGTAAGTGGTTCAATCGATCGCGAAGTCATCGTTGAGTATGTGGGAGCCATTATGGATCTCCAGGTCCCGCTGATGGTTATTGATAGGAGATGTGTCTCTATCAATTCTACATATTCACGAACCGTAGGGTGACACACTTAAGGTTCGAAGTTGTTTTAAGTAGATATGGAATATGCGTTGGAGACCGAATGTTGTTCGGAGTCTCGGAATGGATCCGGGACATCACGAGGAGATCCGGAATGGTCCGGAGAATAAGATTCATATATTGGGGATCATTTTCTAAGTTAGGAAATGTTCCGGAGTGTTTATATGGAGATTCTAGAAGGTTTCAGAATGTTCCGGAAGGTTCTAGAAGATATCTTGGAGTTTGCTTGAAAATCATGATAGGGATCAAGGAGTCCTGGTGGGTCAAGACACGGATTCGTGGGGGAGGAGGACTCCTCCCCCCTCCCCAAATTCGTTGGCCATAGAGGAGGGGAGTCCTACAAGGACTCCCCCTCCCCAGGCGCGCCTCCTCCCCTTAAATAGAAGGGCAGGGGCGCCCCCCTCCAACCCCTGCTCCCACAACTCCAATCTCTGCCGCCTCTCTCCTCCACCTTTCTTCTGCACAAGCATAGGCGAAGCCCTGCAGAATTCTCTACTCCACCACCACCACCACGCCGTCGTGCTGCTGGGATTCCGTGGAGAAGATCTACTACCTCCGCTGCTCGCTGGAACGGGGAGAGGAAGGTCTGCTTCGACTCCGCACGTGTGACCGACTGCGGAAGCGCTGCCGAATCGCGGCGCCAGAAGGATCGTCCACTTGACCAACAGCGGAAGCGCTGCCGGAACGCGACGCCAGAAGGATCGTCCACTTTACCGACGGCGGAAGCGCTGCTGGAACGCGACGCCGGAAGGATCATCCACACGATCTTGAGATCGGCAAGTGATCGACTACATCATCCACGAGATCTAATCTCGTTAACGCTTTCGGATCTTCGAGGGTTAGTTCCTATCTATCTCGTTGCTCATGTCTAATAGATTAGATCTTGGCTTTTATCTAGATTAGATCTAGGTTTTGTTCGTTGTTGCGGTAGAAAATTTTGTTTTCCATGCTACGAACCCATCAT